>CM071568.1:89371248-89508748 GCA_036426205.1 Ascaphus truei | reverse complement strand
TGATAGGAAAAAACAGCATGTCATGGGACATCTGTTACCCAAACACCAAACGGCAGGACCAGGTATAGTCAGCAGGACACCATCTGTTGTTCAGCAGGCTCCTTGTTCCGGGTAGAGCGTTAGCTCGTTGGTACAGCACGGCGCTTCTCCTGGTGGATAAACGGCCCGAATATCAGTCCTTACAGTCCGTATGACATGCACACTCCCCAATCCTCAACTGAACCTGATAGCACTCAGGTCCGCGCAGATCTGCCCTCAACATGGCCGTCCCCTTTCCTAAAGGCTCCGCTCCCTCTTAGTCCCACCTCTTCCATAGCTTTATCATTGGCTGCTATCATATCCATTAGGCCTCGTCCAGGTAGGGAACGAGCGCGCTGGCGCACCAGCGCTGCGCCCTGCTCGGCCGTGCTTTTCCTGGGCGGCTTGGTGCGCGCGCGTCTAGGGGCGCGGCCCCGACGTCACGGAGCTGAGGGCGAACCGTTCACGTGACGGGATTGTGAGCAGCAAAATCAATTTTGTTTGCTCGCCAAGCGGCTGAGCGCCGAGCAGGCGCGCCCGCCAGCTCACACAGGCCATGTGCATTGTCACAACGTGTCCAGCGTGAGCGTGCTCGCCCGCTCAGCACCACCCTGGACGAGGCCTTAGTCACATGTCCAGAGCACATTGGAGAGGAACCTGCCAGGGGGCAGTGTGAGTGTGTGGCTTATCACACAGGGTTACACTTGTGATTTTATGATAACAACCATATTGGGAGCAGGGTCACAGTAATAGACCCAAAACTTTTTTCCCCAAACTTTTAAGTGAGATTTCGACATTCTTTGCAACAAAATGTCTGTAAAGGTGTGTGGTATAAGTATTCTGATATATCTGTGTATTACACTTAATAATGTGTACACATTGTATGTTTGTACATGTACAAGTGTTTGGTGAGTTAATTTTCTCCTCAGATAAAATCTTTTTGGGAACTATGTGTACAATGATTAGCACCACAATGCGCTTCTCCAGTTTGCACAATGTCACAGTAAATAAAGCTCCAGAACCCAGTTGGTTGCTGCGCGCATGCGCACTTCAAAAGCTGTTCTCCTGTTTCCACCACTGGAACGTTACCCGGGAGATTCTAACCAATCAGAGAAGGAACCGGTCAGCGCGCGCCACAGAGGACTGCTACCTGCTGCAGGGCGGGCGTGTGACCCAGAGCGGGACGAAGCAACTGGTGGAGTAGGCGAAGCTACAGGAAGAAGGAAAGCACCAGGCACTGTCGCTGATTATAGTTGAACTGCCCTCTACCAGGGCAGGAAGAGACTCTCCTCCACCCCGAGATGCCACAGGGGAAGGTAACCGCAGCCCCTCACTTCCGTAGTCGTGTCAGCCTCCGAAACCCCCTTTTTCTTTTTTATTGCTGCCGCGACAGCATGATGCAAAGTGACCCACCACTGGGGTCTTCCTGAGCGTAACCCTTTCGCTGCCAGTGGGTGACGTTGCACGCTTGGTCTGCAGTGAGTTGGTTAAACGGTGATACCCAGAGGCACGGACAGCCATAACACCCAACTTCTCAAGTCTCGTACAACGTGAAAGGGGGAGTCTATGAACGCTTTCGGTGCCACAGAGGCCTCTGATAGCGTTAATATGGTCCCTTTACTTGTCCCTCCTGGCAGCGAAATCGTCCACGTATTTTTCATGTGCATCTTTCTTGTATTAACATCAGTATTGCACTTTTTCGTTCGTGATGCAAGACCGCAAAAGGTCGGGTTCTAGTAGGTGTTTGATCCCTTTTATGTGTGGTTCATACAACACTTGTGATCTGCCCCTCCAGCACCAAGGGGTTTAAGGTGCTGTCCCACGTGGCTCACAAAAATAAAACGTCATGTCAAGTAATCCGCTGAAAATAAGACAATAGAGAATTATTATTGTAAAACTCATTACTTTACCAATGTATGAGTTAAAACTTTTTTTAGGTTGCATTTTAGGGAAAAACTGAGTGTCAATTCATGGCATCTTGCATCACCAGACTTTTTGGGGCCATGGGCTGTGTAATGGGGGTCTCACCCAGAGAGGTTGCATTTAAATACAAATACAGTATATTTTTTTATTGAAAATAACATTGAAATTCTGAAAATATGACTACAAACACAAACATTTTATCTACATGTGTCTTTGTTTTTTTTTTATTTGCACAGACATCAAATCATTGTCATCATTTTTTTTTTAAATATCTCTATTTGTAGTTTCATATGGTTTTCAATTTTAACAGAATACGTTTTCATCTTTGAATATCTTTTAACACAGAAAAATAAAATTGAGAATACATATTACAATAGCTGGGAACACAATGAAAACAGAAAATGAAGAAAGAGGGAGGGAGGGGGGATGTCACTGCATTTGCATAAACAACACTTTCAATATAACACTTCAGTGTTCATAGTCTTCCACCTTCTCACTTATTCGTACCACCTGTAACAATCCATCAAAATAGTAAGTATATACAGTAGGGCCCCGCTTTACTGCGTTCCACTCATACAGCATTTCCCAATGTATACCCATATTCATTAAGTCCGGCGCTTGTTCCGTTTTTCCGGCCATTTTCGGTATGACGTGCACAGCAGCAAAGTATCCGGCTGTCACTAAACAACAGTTTTAGTGCGTGCGCAACTCCTTGTCAGATGCCATTTGTCAGCTAAACAGTCTGTTGACAGCTCTGCAACTTTGTTTTCAAAGGTACAACACAGTACAGTAGGGCCCCGCTTTACGGCGATTTCCGCTTTATAGCGGCGGCCTGGAACGGAACCCGATGTATGAGCGGGGCCCTGCTGTATAGAGATCATATTTCACGGTTCTTATCTTTTATTTATTGAAATACATGTATATCCTTATTATAGAAGGGGGTCATAGTGTCTTCTAGATCAGGGGAGCGCAATCTCTTTTTTTTTTCCTAACCCTGCGCCCCCCTGCCGGTTGTTCCCCTCTCTGCGCGCCCCCGTTTTACCTCGGCTCGGGCGTCAAGACGTCACATGACCTCACGGTGTAATTTGCCATGGCAACGCGTCTCCAGAAGCTGTCTGAGCCAAGGTAAGGGCAGTTTACAGAGATCTTCGCCACTTTCCTGGCACTTAATTTAAGTGAATTCGGGAAGCGCGTGGGGCTTCTGTAAACCCTGCCCCCCCCCCCCCCCAGTTTGCGCACCGCTGTTCTAGATAACTCGTCAAATTCTATATAATAATATAAAGATGATGTTATTTTAGTCTTTTCAGAAGCTTGTCTACACATACTCTCAATGTGAGATTCGAAATGTAATCCTGGTCAAACTTTTCATCAACAAAATGCCTAACTTGTAGATAGCGGTAAAAATCTGAGTTTGGTAGATCAAATAGTCCTTGTAAAATTTGGAACGATTATAATTTAGACTGTGTAAATAAATCTACAACCTTTAAAATACTTGTACCTCTCGAAGAATCTAGATAGGATTCATGACATCCCGGGGGGAAATCATGATTGTTTGCTAATGGGGTCATCAGAGAACCTTTTTGTGTAAGTTTCAATTTTGTCTTAGGCCTGGGACATAGAGGAGCAAACAGCGCTAAGCCGCGCTCCTGCTCTGCCTCGCCTGCTCCAAAATGGGGATTTTCCCTGTCCTTGCAGGCGAGGCAGTGAGCGTGCTCTGGAGGCGGGGCTAGTCCCCCGCTCCCATTAGATGGGAGCGGTCACGTGACCGCTCCTCCGCTTCCCAGAGCGGCAAATTTCAAAACTGCCTGTCTCGGGAAAGTTTCTCAGCCTCCGCACGCATCAGTGCGCATGCGGAGGGAGAAACTATAGTCGCGCTGATGACAGATGCAGGGGCTTTGTGCATCTGCTCAGCGAGGCTAAGCCCGCCTCAGCGAGCTTAAAACCACTATGTCCCAGGCCTTAGATGTGTCCCATATAGCGCAATAATGTTTTAGAATCGGATTGTCTGAAGCTATCTTTGGTCTGTCTTTTTTGTCTAGCCAGATTATATATGGCACCGACCGGTGAGGCGAGACTGGCCTCCAGCTCCACCCATCTTTTTGATGACGGAGGGATATGCCACTGCATCACCTGTCCCAATTGGGCTGCTTTCTAGTAGTTAAGGATATTCAGCATAGTTAGACCTCCTAGTTCTTTTGGACGGCATAATATATCTTTTTTCATTCTGGGCTTTTTGTTGTTGCATATGAACTTAGTGAGCACTTTTTGGAAAACTGCTAGGTCTTGAGGTGGGACCCGAATCGGCAGAGTATGAAGTAGGTATAGAAGATGTGGCAGAACATTCATTTTATTGCCCACATACGTCCCAGCCACGAGATCGGATACGTCGACCATTGTGCAACCTCTCTCCAGTTTTTTGAGAAGGGGGGTATAATTGGCATTATATAACGAGTTTATAGCCTTTGGGAATTGAATACCTAAATATTTTAATGATTTTGGGTCCCATTGAAAATCGAAATCTGTAATAATTTTGCTAAGTGATGGGGAAGATTGATACCACGTGCCTCTGATTTTTGAGTTATTAATTTTAAATTCCAAATAGATGCCAAATTCAGACAATATATTAATAAGATTGGGTAGGGACATCAAAGGCTTAGAGATTAAGATGATGTCATCAGCAAATAGAGCTATTTTAAAGAGCTATTTTAAATTTCTCTTTCACTAGGTTGAACCCCGATATATCCTTAGAATCTCTTATAAAACAACTAAGTGGTTTTATAGACAGAGAGCAAATAGTAGGGTTGAAAGGGGACACCCCTGCCTGGTCCCATTTGTTATTGGGAATCGACTGTAGAGTTGCCTATTAATTGCTACAGCTGCTGTTGGAGATTCGTAAAGGGGCCTTTGCCCGATTCACAAAGACTGAGCCAAACCTAAACGCCTCAAGTGTTTTAAACATGAAATCCCAATTCAGCCTATCAAAGGCCTTTTCCGCGTCCAAGCTTAAGACCACTAATTGCGATTTAGATGATTGAGCGGGTGGTAAATGGTTCAGGGATGTCTATGGTTAAATCCAAAATAATGTAATATACATCCCCTAACCAAATCCCTATCGTTAGTGTGAGACAGTAATGGTTGAATGAGGGTTAATTAGCATATAGCAATAATCCCTCTTGTCTCAGGGTGGGGTGCTGGTATAGGTAGAACCGATGGATGAGTGCTGTAAATCCCCTAGTGATAGATGGCAATCGCAATATAAACAGTATATAAACAGCATATGGTGCAGTGCCTCAAGTGTGGTATATAAATCAATACCAGATCCCGTATGCAGTATATCACACAATAAGCACACAATAGGCACTCGCATATCACAGCACAATGTCGACGTACGTTTCGCACATAAAAGGGGCTGGCGCTTTCTCAAGGTGGGAGGTGATAGAGCAGCGCTGCCCTCTTATATACCCGCATGCCGTGCGGTTCTTAAAGGTACCAATACCCTACAATGTTGCAGTGGTAAATAGCCGAATAAACAAATAATTAAATAAAGGAAAAAACGGGGGATAATGAAACTGTACTGAATCACTGATTTGTCCTAGGTTCATAATGTATATGCCACGGTATTTGTCCTCCATGGTATTAATCTCTATCTAGTGACAGTATGTAATTCGTTATAGAGTCCCAACAAACAGGTTTTAACACAAATAGCTGAACAATGGCATTCAGATGAGGGTCAACATATATACTCATATAGACCTTAATGGATGTACTGTATATAGTAATCACAGACCACGTCGTGGGCACATATCTAGTTGTTGATATTAATGTATAGCAAACATCAGTGTCTGTAAGTGTCTGTAAGTGTAGGAATGATCTAACCTGAGCCCTATGGGGTTAAATGAGGGCTACATATATACTTCATTTATATAGCATGTTATTGATACCACTTTTGTAGGTAATATGTTGTTGACACCATTCTGTGGGCACATGAGATATACATATCCTTACTTTTTCATCTTAGGGGGATCCTGGTATATAGTTTTAAATTAGATGTTCGTTTTGACCTAACGGCGGACAGCTCAGGTTAGATCATTCCTACACTTACAGACACTGATGTTTGCTATACATTAATATCAACAACTAGATATGTGCCCACGACGTGGTCTGTGATTACTATATACATCCATTAAGGTCTATATGAGTATATATGTTGACCCTCATCCGAATGCCATTGTTCAGCTATTTGTGTTAAAACCTGTTTGTTGACACTATATAACGAATTACATACTGTCTCTAGATAGAGATTAATACCATGGAGGACAAATACCGTGGCATATACATTTTGAACCTAGGACAAATCAGTGATTCAGTACAGTTTCATTATCCCCCGTTTTTTCCTTTATTTAATTATTTGTTTATTCGGCTATTTACCACTGCAACATTGTAGGGTATTAGTACTTTTAAGAACCGCACGGCATGCGGGTATATAAGAGGGCAGCGCTGCTCTTTCTATCACCTCCCACCTTGAGAAAGCGCCAGCCCCTTATGTGCGAAACGTACGTCGGCATGATGTCATCGCGTTGACGTCGTGTAGGAGGAGTCACGGGTGAGACTGTTCCTGATCGTTGTTGGTGGGGCGGGAAGAGCTGGGTTTGAACGGTGCAGGTCTATTGTGCATACTGAATGCACAGCACTCTATTGTGCTGTGATATGCGAGTGCCTATTGTGTGCTTATTGTGTGCTTATTGTGTGATATACTGCATACGGGACCTGGTATTAATTTATATACCACACTTGATGCACTGCCCCATATGCTGTTTATATACTGTTTATATTGCGATTGCCATCTATCACTAGGGGATTTACAGCACTCATCCATCGGTTCTACCTATACCAGCACCCTACCCTGAGACAAGAGGGATTATTGCTATATGCTAATTAACCCTCATTCACCCATTTCTGTCTCACACTAACGATAGGGATTTGGTTAGGGGATGTATATTTCATTATTTTGGATTTAACCATAGACATCCCTGAACCCTTTACCACCCGGTATATGTGTTTTAATTGTTTTTATGGTAGTTTTGAGTATGTGTTACTGCGCCGATTTCTGTTGAACATTAAAGTATTTATTATTTTCTGCCTACGGGCATATTAGTGGTAACTGTCCTCCCACAGTGCTGGGAGCGGTTACTTAATTGTACCCTGTATAGCCTATTCTACTATATCTATAGTGGGTATTTGAACCCTAATTATTTTCAGCTTTGTTGTGCAGTGAATGGGGATCTTTTTAGGAGAACTCTGTCTCCTTATATGTTTATGCCTGTCATCTCTATCCCCTTTGCACCAGCTGAAACTATATTTTCTATTAATTTACCTACTACTATGGTGAGCGGTATTTCACAAGTTATATAAATAAAACTCACTTGGTCAGGATGGGTTATTGTAGGCATGATTGACTTTAACCTTTTAGCCAAGACCTTGGCGTATATTTTTATGTCTGAGTTGAGCAGAGAGATGGGGCAGTAGCTGTCACAATGTAAAGGGTCTCTTCCTTCTTTATGTATTACTATAGTAGCTTGGGACATCTCTTTTGAGGGGCTTGCTCCTTTTAGAAATGTATTAAATAGTTTTGTTAGGTGGGGGACCAGTATTTTTTTTATAATATTTGCCTGAAAAACCATCTGGTCCAGGAGTTTTCCCATTCTTCAGTGTTTTGATAACTTCTATCTTTAGGCCTGTTATTGGGGCTTTGATTTTTTCTCTATCCATGGTGGCTATCTTTGGTAAAGAGCATCTATATAGAAAAGAGGAAGGCAGGTCCGAGTTTTTTTGTACTTTTTTTGTTGCTTTTGGGCAGATTATATAACTTTTCGTAATACTGTATATCTTTAAACTTATATTTTTATTAAGATTTTCAAATATAAATAGGAAGGGGGCTACAGAAAAAGGGAGGGGGGGGAACAACCATTTTTGTTACAGAATTCTTTTCATCAACTTTCACATTAATAGCATACAACATTTTATAAAAACAACATATCCGACACTCCTCAGTCCCGAAACCTCTATTCCAATGAGGGCACCCCTCTATCCGACATACCGGGGGTCCCAGACCCTATCAAACTTCATTGTGGTACTGTATGATTCAAAAATGAGGTGAGTCTCTCCATTAATTGGACATCATTAACCCTTCTAATGACCTCTCTCCTGGAGGGCGAAAGTGTCTTCTTCCATGCTGCTGCTAGCACATCTAGCCGAAGTTAAAATATGCAGAATCAATTTAACTGTGTAATGGTTCACACCTTCCATAGGCTTAGCTAGAATAATTAAAATTGGGTCCAGTGGAATCTCAATCCCCCGTCACATCTTCTATTAGCCTCAGAACTTTCTTCTAGTATGTCTACATTACTGGACAAAACCACCAAATATGTGCTAGATCCCATATCTGTCTGTATCCTCTCCAATATCTATCAGTAGCTTCCAGAAACATTTGCTTTAACCTTTTTGAGGAGTATAATACCAGCGTAACATAATTTTATAGATATTCTCTTTTGTCACTGTGCATATAGGTTTTACCCACATTCTCCCATATATCCTCCCAGTCCTCTCTTGTTATTTGTCTGTAAGTCCAGAGCCCACTGATCCATATATTCATGGGCCAGGGTATCCTTTTGGGGATTAAACCTTGGTAAAGGGACGAAATCAGACCTTTTAGATTTTTTTTTGGTTTTGCATAAATCTTCAAAATGTGTATATCTGGGGAATTCCTCCTCATAAAAACCTTGACGAAACAATGTGTCGGGTCTGCATATATTTGAACATGTCAGTTAGGGATAGGCCATATTTCCTTATTACTTCCTCAAATGACAACTTATCTTTTTCTATTAAATCTCCAGTCTCTAAACCCCGGGTTGCCAAACAGGGACGTGAGTCTTGATGGGGTTGACGTGACCCTATACTTTTTTTTTTTTTGCCAGATTTTCAAGGTAAACCCGATTCCTTCCAGCTCATATTGTGTCCCAACCCCGGAGCTCGACCATAGCAAAGAAGGCAAGCCAATCGAGCTTTTGAGTCCACCCAAGCATAGGTCTCTCTCGGGAAATGCTAGTTCACCAATTTTCTCAAATGAGAGGCTATATAGTATTTTAAAATATTAGGTACTTCCAATTTTTCTACATTGACTTTTATACCCGGATAGCTCCCCAAACCCACAGAAGGCGGATTGCAGATTCGGAAGGGATGTCAACGGGTTGGAATTTGTCCATCATCGTCAATTTATTCAGATAAGTGTTTAGATATTTTAAAGTGGGGGGTTCAGGCTTTATCCATTTCACCATCACTGTTTTCCTTGCTCCAAGGAAGACAATCTCTGCTAGCCTTGGGACATTGTTCCTTACATTAACCTCTTTCCAACTTTCCATATTTCCAAACAGCAAGGATAAGGGCTCATTTATTGTAGTAACCCCAATAAATTATTGTATACTGTAGAACCTTATCCCAAAAATCAGAAATAACCAGACAATCCCACAAACAGTGTTGTAAATATGCTCTTTCCTGGGAGCGCTTGGGGCACTTATTTTTAGATTTCTCTATCCCCTTATAATTGATATCAAAAGCATAATAGACCCTATGCAGTATCTTATATTGCATCTCTCTCCACGCTTATAAAGGAAAAAAGAACCGCTCATCCATATATGTATGTGTAGTCATGTAAAAAACAGGTGCTCAGAGGGAAAAATGACTAGTATAACAGAGTTGATCCCAAGAGGATCAAAAAGACTCCCTCATACAAAGAGCACTCAATGTTGGAGTACAATGAGTAGACTAACGGTGGTCTAACAGATAAGTGCTGTTGATAGATCAAAATAAGCCTATCATGACCGGAAAAGCCAGTGAGAAAAATAATAAAGTTTTATTCAAATATAAAGGTTAAAAACACATATATCACATTCAAACATTAAAATAACCCCATAGTGAAGTGGCAAGATAAACAATATATTAGTGAGTATCCTGATGATATATCAAGTCAATTGTTATCAACAAGCGTCTAATTTCTAAATTTTAATATTTTAGATAAGCAGGTAAGTATCACTCAAAGCCTATAAATAACAAAATCTCAATATGTACACTTTAGGGCAAGAGAGTATCAGAAACGTAAGTATCAAATTCCTGTTACCAACAGGTATATCCAGCTCTGTGGTGATAAAAATCTATCACCTCACATAGTATAGCATGGCTTGTAATTCGGAAATGTTCTGTGTTCCCACCGTGGAAAGGGAAAAAGGAGTAGAAATATTATTTCAAAGCTCCGCTGTATTGCATAAAGAGGAGAGATTTTAGTCTGTTCAATTCTCTTATTATGTCATAGTATTGCGCACCATGTGACCATCAAGAAGGCACATAACCACAAAGCGCGGGTTAGGAATAAAACACAGTATTTTCGGTCGCTAATACAAGCCTGGCTGGAATGGAGTCACACTGCTGTATCTGTGAACAGACGCTGCCACTTCCTTCTGATGACGTCACCCTATGCGTCATCACACGTCCCGACGATCGTTTCGCATGGGCTAATACAAAACGCTTCTTCAAGGGAGGAGTATTTGAAGAAGCGTGTTTAGCCCATGCGAACGCTCGTCGGACGTGATTACGTCATAGTGACGTCATCAGAAGTGGCAGCGTCTGTTCACAGATACAGCAGTGTGACTCCATTCCAGCCAGGCTTGTATTAGCGACGGAAACTACTGTGTTTTATTCCTAACCCGTCGGTGGTTATGTGCCTCTTTGATGGTCACTGTGCGCAATACTATGACATACTAAGAGAATTGAACAGACTAAAATCTCTCCTCTTTAGGCAATACAGCGGAGCTTTGAAATAATATTTCTACCTTCTTTTCCCTTTCCATGGTGGGAACACAGATACTTTCCGAATTACAAGCCATGCTATACTATGTGAGGTGATAGATTTTTATCACCACAGAGCTGGATATACCTGTTGGTAACAGAAATTTCATACTTACGTTTCTGATACTCTCTTGCCCTAAAGTGTACATATTGAGATTTTGTTATTTATAGGCTTTGAGTGATACTTACCTGCTTGTCTAAAATATTTGAATTTAGAAATTAGACGCTTGTTGATAACAATTGACTTGATATATCATCAGGATACTCACTAATATATTGTTTATCTTGCCACTTCACTATGGGGTTATTTTAATGTTTGAATGTGATATATGTGTTTTTAACCTTTATATTTGAATAAAACTTTATTATTTTTCTCCCTGGCTTTTCCGGTCATGATAGGTCAAAATAAGCCTATCAACAGCACTTATCTGTTAGACCACCGTTAGTCTACTCATTGTACTCCAACATTGAGTGCTCTTTGTATGAGGGAGTCTTTTTGATCCTCTTGGGATAAAGTCTGTTATACTATCTCTCTCCACGCCTCAGACATTATATTTTTCCTAACCCGAGTTAACCTTTTAAGTAACTCAACTCAACTTTTGGTCAACTCCTTCAATTCCTAGAATTTTTTTTTCCCATCTAGTGAACATTTTTCTTAGATCCTTCCCTTAGTCCTTTCCATTTGTACTTAATCCAATCATAGAAATCTGAGAGACACTATATGGTGCTACTAGCATCCTCAAAAAAGACATCAAAAACATCTATTCCCAATAGATCTGATTTATATCTTTCCATACTCTTGTAATAATGCATTACTTGTATATAAGGGAAGTGATGTGTTTGAGGCAGTCCCATTTTTTCTTTCAGTTCCTGGAACATCACAAACCTACCACTGTTCACATCCACCAACTGTCCCAGAGTTCTAATCCCCTTCTTTCTCCATATCTGAATAGAAGCCTGCATCTTTCCTGGGGAAACCTTAAATTCCCTTGTATAGTTACACATTTTGAGCATGTATATGATGGCCCAAATAGTTTTCTCAATATTCTCCAAGTAGCCCATGTATCCTTGATTAGCGGATTTTCATTAGTATTTCTCTTCATTTTACATGTGAAATCCTCGGGTGACTCTTGGGATACCAACTGTTCCTCTAATTCTAGACGTGAGTAATGGCTATTTCCAGTTATCCAATCTCCTACATGTCTTGCTACACAGGCCAGATTATATTTTCTAATATTAGGCAAATTAAGGTCCCCCCCACTCTGTCTTCAGACATAATTTATTAATAGCGATTCTATTTCTCCATTTCCGCCAGATAAACCTAGAAATTGCTTTATTTAGAAGTTTAACATCGGAGTGTTTCAATAATATTGGTAACATCTGTAGAGGGTAGATCTATCATGCGAAACTGATGATCTGTCCGTCAGATGTCAGATGGTTAAAATTAAGTGGTAAATTTGGCCTCACCTCTAATTCTGTGATTATTTTAGAGATAATTGTCCCAAAATTATTTTTGTAAAGATATTTGCCCTCTGGATCATTATAAATTCCTAAATATTGAAGTGTTCTCCTAGTAACCTTGAATGTGCATTTTCTTCTCTAATTTTGTTAATTCTGATTTTTCTTCCATACTCCGGTTGTCAAATCTTGATTTGAAAATTACGACTCGACTCTTCTAAGTCGTCGTTGACCATTTCTGAAAAAGTGTCCACGAAGTTCCTGCGTGTATAGCTGGGATAAAACGTGGATGACTTTTTGAATGGTGTATGTGCTATTGTGGCATTAGATAATGTCTTGAAATGTTACTAATGATCCTGCTAGCTCCATCTTTAATAAAATATTTTTTAAGTGCTAATTTTCTGACATTTTTTGGACATCTATAAATAGGTTAAACCTGTTTGGGCCACAGACTGGTGCAAAAGGTAAACCTTTGCCTAGAACCTTTTTTTTCTTTCTATGTCCGTTAGTTGATAATTTGCACTTTTTGAAAGTTTTTTCTTTTTGCCTCCGGAATCGTTTTTTCTTTTTCTTGTTTGGTGAGTGCATGGTCTCTGCTGTTTTGTCTTTGATCAAAGTTTTGTTGGGATATTTCCTTTATTCCCCTTGATGTTGTAGATCTGGGGGGTACGTGATTTTTTTTGGGGGGGGGGGAGGGATGGCGCGGCAGTGGCAGAGGCCCCGTGCTCTTCCACAAGGCATTAAAATGCGATGCCTCTGCAACTTCAATTAGCGTGATTCGGTCGACTTTGGCAACGCAGCATCAAATGACGCAGCTGTGTGACGTCATATGACCCCGCGGTGTCATTTGATACTTCAGAGCAGGTATGGGGAGCGCGAGCATGGGGGTAGAGCTGGCAGGTGGGCGCAAGGCAAGAAGTTTGCACACAGCTTTGATCCTTCCGGGCCGCAAACCTTGCTGTCATTGTGGCCGCGGTCAGGCCACAGGTTTCTGCATTTTTCCGTGGCTACAGGGACAGTAAGTCTTGCTACACCTGTAGCATTTGTGCTTGCTTATATTTACTTAAGTTTTAGTTTCTGGTTTTAATGGTTCAATGTGACTGGGGAGCTCTTAATATTAGATTGAGTATTGTTCATCAGAAGAATGGAATTAAGAGGATAACTCCAAAGATTGTGCATGGCATTGGCAGCAGTGACTGACAGCTTAGTCAGCACTGTGCCGCTTATCCGACAGGAGGGGGGAACGGGGGAAGGGATGGGGAGCAGCGCCCTGGGACTCTGCTTATCCTCGCTCTCTCCTTCCTGCGGAGTGCAACCAATGGGAGCTGGCTGCTGGTAGAGGAGTCTCTGTCCGTCTCTGTCATGTTTGTTACCGATGCACACTGGCGCACACACTCATTATACTTTTGTCCACCTATGCCTACAAATAAATGGGTGCTGTTGATTGATATCGGGCATAGTATACTTATACTTCCGGATTTGTGCGAAAATAAATGTTCAGTGAGGTTCTTGGGGAAAACCAACTCCCCAAACATGTTGCGCTTATTTCTGTTTATGGTTAATTTGTATTTCACAAGTATGGGGTTTCCGTTGTTTTACAATGTAGTTTTTTCTTTTCCTTACCTGAACTGGAGAGCCCTTCTGAGCTCATCCCTGGTCCCCAACCTTCAGGAACCCCTTGTGTCCCAAGATACCTGAAGTTATTTTGTGCCGGATTTGACACACGCACACACACACAACTACAAATATGGCCGCTGTGTCACAAATAGAAAGTTGTAACGTCATCTGATGTTGTCGAAGTATTGTTAAGCGGTGAACAAAGTAATTCGTTGTTCAGGAACCAAGCGGGGAGGGATCCCAGTTGTCAGGAGTTCGCGTGTCAGTTCTGCAGGACCCCCCAGAACTCCGAGCTGCAGACCCCCCAGAACTTCGTTGCTCTAAAATCATCCCCACCCCTTAAGCTGGAAATAAAAACAACATTTTCACTTTGTCATAAAAAAAGGACAGACTACGTAGTCGCCATTTGCCTGACTGTTAAAAAGCGACTTTATGCGACTTAATGATTATCTACTTTCAGAAAATAGAAGCTGTCTGAAGTATATCATTCTTTTTTGACATTTTTTCAAGAAAATAACTTTGTTGTGTGCTACTCTGTTGATATGTTTTTTTTTCAAGATCTGTGCTTGGTTATGTGATCTATTATTGATTTGTGGGCACGCACATGCCAACATAGCGATTTATATTTATGCTTGTGCTGACAGATGACCAATGACTCCGTAGGAAAGTATTTGCCCTATTTCTTAGAAAAAAAACATCTTGATGGCAGAGGCGCTGGTGTTAGAAATGTTTAAAGAAAACATCAGAAAGTGTTTGGGTAGAGCCGACACTGGAATATTGTTTACAAATATAAGATTTCGGGGCATGTTGTGAAATTAAAGATTGTTATATTATTTGTGTTACCATTGTTAATAGTAAACAGTTGTATGGAATACATTTCTGTGGTATTTTTCACTTACTAAACATGACTTCCCTGCAAAAAAGTGTTAAGACGGCATAATCTTCCCTAACAGGTCAGTCTGACCTCATTTTTAATTTGCTTTGTCATATCCAAAAATAATCAACATATTGCCTATGAAGAAACATAGAGCACAAGGGAACTGATCAGAGTGGTTTAAGCTACCTGGCAAACATCAAGAAGGTGCAGCAACGCTAAGGGACTGTGTTTGCAGGGTGATTAAATGTGAGCCATGCAATTTTAATACGTGGAATAACATTGGATAACGACCTTTTGGAGACTCAAAAGATACTTTTCATTAGGCCACGATGGTGCCGATTACAGCAAGATCCTGGGAACGCTGCCATTAACTTAATGAATGAGGCCTATAGTCTCTGACTTGAAGGGCAGTGAGCACGGTAGCTCCGATACTGCTTTTTTGACACAGCCTTCATTTACATATGTACATAAGTAAAAGTGTATTTGGTGCTTTTCTCCTAGAGGAAGAGATCCGGAGATAAGGTGTATGCATTTTTCCCTGATGAGACGTGGCACGGTGGGAAGAAGTCTGTGGCAGAGCCGGTGTTGGAGCCCTTGTCCCTCACCAGAGCCTGGAAAAGATGTGGAGATGGATTTGACAGCTCTCGGGCACCAGAGGTAAAGTCCTTGTTCACAAATGTTAGGTTTAGGAATTCAGCAGGACATGGGTTTGTCTGTTGCCCAACTCAATGGTGTAGATGCAAAGCGCTGTCAGCAATAACTTGAACTTGAGTGTTTCTAATAGAAATGCATCTCTGATTTGCGTAAAAATACTGTAGCAAGGTTCATTAAACATTGTCAATGTTGAAGACACTGACGGGCTCTGTCCTTAACTGAGGCGCAAAGCTCTTAAGATGGTTTTTATTTGGAGTGCCTACATTGAACACAATGCAATGGCAGGCTGAACCATTTCTCTATTGAGTCAGAGAGGCCTGTAAATGAAGATATTAACCAAGGGGGAACCTTGTTATAAATCTTATGACACATTGGATCAGGCCAGATGTAGTCTGTTTTGATATGGATTGATTTGCACCAAAATTGTTAATGTGTTAAACAAATAGTATGTTATTTTCTTCGTCCATTCTTGTGTTTTCCCTGTCTGCAGGCGCATAGATCTTCCGAATCAAAGTTCCAGGCTGCGCGTCGTTTAGCACCATCCTTTATATCGGTTGAAGGTATGTAAAATCCCCCCTCTGACATTATCCAGTGTGAGAAAATAAGTTAGGAGTGTTAGATTAATCACCCTAGCACCTGAACTGACTCTGTACGGGCTGCAGCCGCTGATCAAGCTTCTATCAGAGAGAACTTTACCTTTTTTTTGTTTTTTTTAAGAGCGCACTTTTTGGAGTTACAATTTTATACAAGCAGGAAATGTCGAGTCTGTATTGAAGACAAGATGTAATACTGACTGAAAAAGTCAATATTTCATTGTATTTGTGAATGGATTTAACTGCCAACCTGCCAAACAGACCTTTGTAGTATATATATATCACATTGCACACAATAAAAGCATTTTTAATCTTTAAGAGAATGGGGATGTAAATGTTTGTGATGTAGTTAATCATACTTTGGTTAATTTAAGTGTTTATTTACATTCTCATACTGTTGCTTTGTACCTTAAAAAAATATAGTTGTTAAAGGGTCTCCTAGCAGCAAACTGCAAAGATAAACTGCATAGTTCCAGGGACCCCCGGCTGTCCGCATAAAACCATTGATGCCACTGCTTTCTATTGGTGTTCCTGGGGTCAAATGTGTGGGGTTTTGTTTTACCAAAGACTCTCTAATATGTACTGGGGAGCGGGACGGGAGCATGACGATTCCCCCAGTTCTACCAACGTAGAAAAAAAATTAATTCTGGGGTCGGGCTGCTATTAAGGAGTTTGTTTTTTTTATTAATTCATTTTGGTGTGGGATTGTTTGATTTTATATTTTATTTTTTATTTCTCCTCCGTAAGAAACCTCAGTGGTTGGCAATTCGAAGGAGCCTGCAGATATTGTGTGGAGCTCCAGTGACAGCGATGTTTCAAATGAAGAGAGTAAAGAATTTCTTTCACCAGCTGACAGTATTGGAAGATACTCTCAAAATACAGGAAAATGCCACCACACAAATAACTCTGTCCCTGCGCAGGGTGGCAGTGGAGGTTAGTTTCTGTGCAGTGTTTGAAGTCACGTAATATTGTCAGAATATGTACATCATAGTGTATTTCGCCATGTTGACATTAAAACATACTCGCACTCCTCTCCTAATTTGGAAGCATGCAGTTATATCTTGCTATATACAGTTCCTTATCATTCTTTTGCGTAAAAGCTTTCTCTTATTGTTTTTGCTTTCTCTTGATCCTTCAGTTCTTCTTTCCATTCTTACTTTTCTCTCCAGCTTTTCCTTCAACAATCATGATAGTCGTGTAGCTAATTTGTGACTGTGTCCAGTAACCCCTGTAATTAAGTCTGTGACCTGTAACTAAAACTTTGATTAGATATGTGTATAGAGAGGAATGTACTGCAGCATTCGAATATTAGGAGGTCACACAGTAACTAGACTGTGTGACATGGGAGGTGAGCAGATGTCATAAACTTGTGTTGCATTAAATTCCTGCAATACCTAGCCGATTTCCCCTTTACTGCTTATTTGGGTGGCAATACGGTGTAGAAGTTGATTGCACGGCTACGGAACACTTAAAAGTTGCCGTCCGCGAGGCTCGCAATTTTTGTTCTTAGGGTTTCAATATATATATATATATATTTTTTTTTTTTAGCTTACCTGAACTGGGAGCTGATCTGTAGCTCCTCCGCTTCCATGACCGCGTGGTTCCCGATAGATGAGCAAGTTTGTACTCTGGGCAAGAATAATTGCCCAGTGGACATAAAATGGCTGCACAGTCAAGGGCTTGCTCTGCCATGACATTGCAATTTTCTGTTTGTAACCTAGTGGCCATATTTGTAATTTCCCCCACTAAGCCTCTCCCCCCACCCCTTTCCCCCCCCCAAAGCCAGCACTAAAAAATACAAATATCTCAGGAATTAGGGGGCTTCCGGAGGTTAGGGGACAGCAGATCAGACCTTGAAGAAAACCTACGAGGTTTAGAAAACTCGCTACCTTACAATTTAATCAATGAAGAACTCTAATATTGGCCCACTATAAGGTATCACAACTTACAATTATATCTACTTTTCTCTTACATGGATTCTAGAGCTTTGAGTTACACTCCTACTAGAAAGACGGTGCATACTCTGGGATTCGCAGGTGTGGGAAATGAATCCCTGTAGGTGCTACAAATGTTTCTGCAGTGTTGTGCAATATAGCATAGGAGTCCAGGCAAGAGTATACTTCTTATGCAGTATATAGGGCACTGAATGCTCACTTGATAGCCATATGATAGGGTAATAGAGTGGTATGCAGGCACCACAGCAGGTGTGTGAAATGTACCCTCACTGAAGAGAGCACACCCCACACCCACTTATGGGACGGCACCCCTCAACCCATAGGCATGAGACATGATAATGACATAAAAACAAGTAACTCACGAAACCTTCCTGGACTGGTGTAGCGTGCCTCCTTCCAGTAATGATGAATCCAAGTAGAAAAGAAAGTGGTGGAGCACTGCTGAAAAAATGAATGAAAGGGCTGGAGGCTGCTAGCAAATAAAAAATGCTTTAATGTTATGGCATTAGTAGACCGGGCTACAAAACAAGGGGTAACTCTGACGCGTTTCGCGCTGTGGAAGCGCTTTATCAAAGAGTGACCTGTGTGTAAACAAAATCTCATTTATATATGCCAGAGCTGCGCAGCCCGTTCGCGCCAAAAACGGGCCCCCCCGATCACATGGTCGGGTGTAATTACGGGTGCCCGTTTAGGTATGAACAGCCCACCCAGCTCCTGCATAGACAAAACCAAAATTAAAACATACTTCCTAAATCGCCACTTAGCTGAGTCTCCCTCTGCAGAGCATCTCTCCTCCCCACCCGGTCTCATAATCTAAATCCAAGATGGCGATCGGAGCTAGAAAACTACGGAGGCCATGGATGGACAAAAAGATCCGCTCTGCAGAATGGTGACTTCAAAGCAAAGAAAACTTTATCAACCAGACAAATCAACACAAAATAATATTTTTTTTAAAAAATTGAACAAAAACATAAAGAGAAAACAAATTAAAAACAAATCTAATAATAAACATGGTTGAACTAAAGAATGAAATAAACAAATCATTAATGATATTATGATATATAAAAACACACTTGTATTAACCCCCAATGGTGAACAATATATGAATAATATAGTGACATGAATAGAAAAGATCTAAGTAAGATACCAGTGTGCCCTTAGTGGGAACAACTATACTCATATGTATATATAATTGACCTAAGTAAAAATATTAACTCCAAATAATAATAATAAATAAATATATAATATATATAATAGATCTAAACCCATATATAGATAATAACCTAAATACATTTACTACATATTGTTAAATATCTGTATGAAGTAATCCTAATAAATCATCCAATAATTGAATCCATCCCTATATGTGGTAGAAAAATCAAGTATACAAAAATGTAAACCTCTAAGAATTTATAACAAAAAAGAAAAAAGTTTAATTAGGTGAGTCATAATACTAATAAAAAATATATATAAATACAATAAATTTAAATGAAAAGTGAAACAATTCCCAATCTTGGTTTATTCCAGATGGAAAAAGCGTTATCCATACTGAATATCCAGAAACATCTCTCGTCTGTTGAGCATGTTCAGTCCGTCACCCCCCGTTGGGGCATGGGGAACATGCTCAACAGCCAAAAAAGAGAAAGCCTGGATACCGTCCGTGGCAATCAACGAAATGTCACTGCCAAGGGATGGATATGTTGGATTTCTAATAGACCTCACATGTTCCATTATTCTTAATTTTAGAGACCTAATGGTTTCGGCCTATGTAGTTTTTTCCACAACCGCAATGAATGATGTACACTGATAACTGGTTTACAATTAATGTAGTTTTATCTTAACATTCCTATTTGGTTTCACTGTGGTAATGCCAGAAGAGGTAGGAGCATATGGCACATCACACAATGACCACATTTGTGGAAAACCTTAGGGGATATTAGTAATTAATGATTGGTGGGGGATTAAACATACTGGGGGAGAGAAAGCTGGCCAATGTCTGGCCTCTTAAAACTCTCGTCCCTCACTATATTGGCTTCAAGTCTTTATTCTAATTTTAGCATATCCCAATGCTTGCTGAGATCCGTCTAATGGATTCTGCTTGCCTAGATTGCTGAGTTATGTAAAATGGCCCTAATTGATCTTCACCCTCATATGTGAATTTATTTATGGGTCTTTGGGAATCCACTTTTATTTATGGTGCTTCTAATTACTTTAGGAAACAACATTAAAATATTTCACAGCGTTATATGACGATTAGATTTATTTGGGATGGTGATTTTCTTTCCTTTGAATCTTTTTTTTAACACTTTAAACACGAACGAGTATTAATTTAACCTTCACTTATGATTTTCACATTCCAAAAATTGTATTTGGACCTAAGTTGTATGTTGATACCAACAAAAGCATCAAACAGAACATGTACAGGAAGCCAATTCTCGCAATGCATTCCTCTGGCCAACAGTGACCATTCAAGGCCATTGAAGAAGGGCATTTTGAAAGGTCAATTTTTACGGTTAAGGAGACTGTGTTCGACAGAGGAGTCTTTCGAGAACCAGTCTATAGACTTATTCAAAAGATTTGTGGAAAGGGGTTACCAACATTCACATATTCAGGAAGCATTGGATATAGTTAAAAATACCAATAGGACAGACCTTCTCTCGATTCAAGCTAACAAAAAAACACGCAGGAATAATAACAATAAAGTGGATTGTTTTCAGAACAAAGATCAATTAGGGCCATTTTACATTACTCAGCAATCTAGGCAAGCAGAATCCATTAGACGGATCATCAGCAAGCATTGGGATATGCTAAAATTAGATAAAGACTTGAAGCCGATAGTAAGTGAGGGACCGAGATTTGTGTTTAAGAAGGCCAGATCATTGGCCAGCGTTCTCTCCCCCAGTATGTTTAAATCCCACCACCAATCATTAATTACTAATATCCCTAAGGGTTTCCCAATGTGGTCATGTGTGATTTGCCAGTATGCTACTCCTATTCTGGCATTACCCACATGTGAAACCAAATAGGAATGTTAGATAACAAACATACATTAATTGTGAATACAGTTATACAGTGTACATAAATCATTCGGCTGTGGAAAAACACTACCAGGCCGAACCATTAGGTCTCTAATAAGAATAATGGACATGTGCGGGCTTTGAATCCCATATCCACACCCTTGGCGACATTTTGTTTGTCCACAGGGAGGTATCCAGGAACCTTTTTTCGCGCGTTGAGTGTTCCCAGCCCCAACGAGGGGCCAGGTGACAGACTGAACATGCTCAACAGACGAGAGATGTTCTGGATATTCAGTATGGATAGCTTTTTCCATCTGGAATAAACCAAGATTGGGAATTGGTTCATTTTCTTTAAATATTAATATTTATATTATATATATTTTTTATTAGTATTATGACTCACCTAATTAAACTTTTTTCTTTTTTGTTATAAATTCTTAGAGGTTTACATTTTTGTATACTTGATTTTTCTACCACATATAGGGATGGATTCAATTATTTGATGATTTATTAGGATTACTTTATACAGATATTTAACAATATGTAGTAAATGTAATTTAGGTATATTTTATATTGGGTTTAGATTTATTAATATATTTAATATTATTGATTATTGGAGTTAATATTTTTACTTAGGTCAATTATATATACAGGCATACCCCGGTTTAAGTACACTCACTTTAAGTACACTCGTGAGTAAGTACATCTCGCTCAATAGGCAAACGGCAGCTCACGCATGCGCCTGTCAGCATATCCTGAACAGCAATACCAGCTCCCTACCTGTACCGAAGCTGTGCGCAAGCGGGGAGGAGACTAAGAGCCTGTGTACAAATGTTATTTACAATCAGTTATGCACGTATATGACGATTGCAGTACAGTACATGCATCGATAAGTGGGAAAAAGGTAGTGCTTCACTTTAAGTACATTTTCGCTTTACATACATGCTCCGGTCCCTGCGTAGTAATGTGTGGGTATGCTGTACATTGAGTATAGTTGTTCCCACATAAGGGCACACTGGTATCTTACTTAGATCTTTTCTATTCATGTCACTATATATTCATATATTGTTCACCATTGGGGGTTAATCAAGTGTGTTATATATCATAAATCATTAATGATTTGTTTTATTTCATTCTTTAGTTCAACCATGTTATTAGTTAGATTTGTTTTAATTCGTTTTCTCTTTCTTATGTTTTTGTTCAATTTTTAAAAAAAAATATTTTTTGTGTTGATTTGTCTGGTTGATAAAGTTTTCTTTGCTTTGAAGTCACATTCTGCAGAGCGGATCTTTTGTCCACCAATGGCCTCCGTAGTTTCTAGCTCCGATCGCCATCTTGGATTTAGATTATGAGACGGTGGGAGGAGGAGGAGAGAGCTCTGCAGAGGGAGACTCAGCTAAGTGGCGATTTAGGAAGTTATGTTTTTAATTTGGTTTTGTCTATGCAGGAGCTGGGTGGGTGTTCATACCTAAACGGGCACCCGTAATTAACACCGACAATGTGATCGGGGGGGCCCGTTTTGGCGCGACACGGGCGCGAGCTCTGGCATATATAAATGAGATTTTGTTTACACACAGGTCACTCTTTGATAAAGCGCTTCCACAGCGCGAAACGCGTCAGAGTTACCCCTTGTTTTGTAGCCCGGTCTACTAATGCCATAACATTAAAGCATTTTTTATTTGATAGCAGCCTCCAGCCCTTTCATTCATTTTTTCAGCAGTGCTCCACCACTTTCTTTTCTACTTGGATACTCTGGGATTCATCAAGCTCTGGGGTATCGCAGCCGTTTCAGTGCTGACTGCGGTTTATTTTCATGGCTGTTAATACCAGATTGTGTGTGAGAACCCTGGTCAAAGCTTGATGACTCTGCCTCCTAGGTGGAGATTAGGTGTTTTATACTAAACCAAGGAAAAGAACGCCGCAGCTTTTCCAGAGTTTTAGCAATAAAAGATTATTAAAACGTTTTCCTGTTCACCATGGCAGTGGGCACTGTAGGGTTAAGTCTATCCCCAGCTAAGTAGGACAGTAAATTGAATTTTTGCTGGGAGGCCATAAAAGGCCCCTCCCACTACCTGCAGATAGTCTTTTTCCTGTCCTGCAGCTAGGAGTAGAGTTTGTTATTTTTTTAAAAGGACTCACCGGACTGTAGTTACTGCTGTCAAGCCAGGGGGTTCCCAGCCTCTCTCCCCCTGAAGCTCCAACGCACCGTGGGTGGTAGCAAGACGTAGGGCCGTGCGACCGGGCAGAACCTCGGATGCGTCATTGAACGCAGCTGGCAGACAGCAGGGCTGTAGGGCAGATTGGAGGCTCAGATAATATTTACCGCAGAGGCGTCTTAGAACGCAGCGAAGTCGGGGAGACAGACCGGCAAGGCGCCCTATGTAAGTGCATAGCACGTGCACGTTCGAACCCACAGGCGGGCGCGCGCACGTTTGCGCGAGAGCCCAGTGCTCCGATTGGGCGATTGACACTGATGTCAGAGCGACGGCACACAGAGCTGCGTGAAAGTGTCATGGAAGCAGCCACAGCATGGAACGCTCTGCAGAGAGGCGAAATCGGCTGCAAGAAGCTGAAAGAAGTTTGGAAGCCAGCATGGAAGCTGGAGGAAGTAAAGGGTCGCTTACAAAAACGAGGTGAGTCCTTAGTTTAGTAGAGAAAGGAAGTAAATAAAAGAGAGTTGAGATATCATGGAACTGCAAGAAATATTTTTTCCACCATAGTACTATGGTTATACAACTGGAAGAAGGAACTTCTAAGGGGCGGTAGAGTCTCTGCATCAAAAGAAGAAAGCTGCTAAAAAAACTAAATGGTGTGCAGTATGTGAAAAGCCAGCGTTTGAAGCCAAGAAGCCTTGTGCAGACAGCCTTAAAGCAGCAGCAGGAGAGTCAAATGAACAGATGAATACTTTCCTGTCATGGATGAAAGATACATTAAAGCAGAGTGTGGCGTCTGCAGTGCAACAAGCAGTGAAACCAGCGCAAAAGAGACAAGATCTCAGACCAACCTGGATATAGTGAGAGACTAGATGGGCGACGCCAGATGGGAGAACTACTGGTACAAGGTACTTGGACAGCCAAAGAACAGCAGTTACCATCAAATCTGCTGGAACTCAAGGCAGTGTAGAAAGCACTGGAAGCATTCCAAAGCCAGGAAAAGGATGGAATTATACAAATAAAATCCGACAACAGGGCCGTGGTAAAATATACAGCCAAGCAAGGAGGAACAAGGAGCAAAAGACTGATGAAACTAACAGCAGAAGTTCTATCATGGGCAGAAGGCTATGTTACAGGTATAACAGCCATACATATACCAGGGCTAGAAAATATTACAGCAGATTTTCTCAATCGCAACCTAATTCACCCGGGAGAATGGTCATTAGACAACCAAGTATTCTACAAATTGGTAAAACGTTGGGGGCAACCAGAAATAGATCTGATGGATACTCACCAAAATAGAAAGGTGGAAAATGAATATGCAAGGCACTTTCATCCCAGTGAAAGACACACAGATGCCCTCAGGTTCAAGTAGCAGTTCAAACTAGCATCTCTGTTTCCTCCAATTCCTCTCATTTCAAAGATGGTGAGGAAGATCAGGTGCGATCAAGCAGAGGTGATACTGGTGGTATCATATTGGCCAAGGAGACCATGGTTTGACCATCTCATAAACATGACAATAGACACACACCGTGACATCTACAAAATGTCCGGGGACTGATACAACAAGGACCAGTATATCACCCAGAGCCTAAACAATTGGCCATGGCGGCTTGGAGATTGAGTGGAAGGTCTTAAGAGAAAAGGGATGTTCAGTTCTCCAAATACTGTGACACTAGTAGAATTCCTACAAGAAGTGTTTGATAGAGGACTCAACCTCAGTTCATTGAAGGTGCAAGTTTCTGCATTGTCAGCACTGTTAGAGAAGAATCTAGCAACCGACTAGCTCGTTATTCGTTTTTTGCAAGCGGTTAAGACCGCAAATCAAGAATAGAGTGCTAGCATGGGACCTATCACTAGCACTGGAAGGCCTCACAATGCAGCCTTTCAAACCTATAGATCAAATACCCTTAAAGTTGTTATCATGGAAGGTTGCATTCCTTATAGCAAGGAGAGTGGGAGAATTACAAGCCTTGTCTTGTAAAGCAGTTTGCACACCACTGTTGTAAAGGACCGTTTCTGGTCATCCACCAAAATAAAGCAGTGATGCAACCAGTGTACCATTTCTTACCGAAAGTAGTTTCTCAATTTCATATAAACCAAGAAATTGTAATTCCCTCATTTTGCCCAAAACTGGGTAATAAGAAGGAGGAAAGATTGCATAATCTTCACTAGTGAGGTGCTTGAAAACCTATATTGATAGGGTGCAAGACATAAAGTCAGATAGGCTGTTTATCATTCCAGAAGTACCAAGGACGGGTCAAGCAGCGTCCAAAACAACAATATCCAAATGGATTGTATCATGTATCAGAAAATCGTACGAAAACAAAGGACAAAATACGCCATTGAACTTAAAGGCGCACACAATGAGAGCAATGGCCACTTTGTGGGCATTCAAGACACAAGCACCACAGGCACAAATCTGCAAAGCGGCAGTATGGTCTTTATTTAACACATTTATGAAGTATTACAGATTGGGCATTCAGGCTTCAGCTGACGCAAGCTTTGGTCGAAAAGTACTACAGTCTGTAATAAAATAAAGTGGAAGACTAATAAATAAAGTGGTTGAAACTGATATTGGCATTTTGTTTTTTTGCTTTTCCCTCCCTAAATAATACTGCTGGGGTATGTCCCTACGGTGCCCACTGCCATGGTGAACAGGAAAAGAGAAAATGTAACCAATTAACAGTAATTTTCTTTTCCTGGAACCATGGCAGTGGTCACATAGTTACCCTCCTTACTGTATGTATGCCTAATATATATCAGTTGCATTTTTCAGCTATGGGAGAACCCAAAGACTATCTGCAGATAGTGGGAGGGGCCTTTTATGGCCTACCTGCAAAAATTCAATTTCCTGTCCTTCTCAGCTGAGGATAGAGTTAACACTAAGGGGCCCACTGCCATGGTTCCAGGAAAATAAAATTACGGTAAGTTGGTTAAATGTTCTCCTTTTTGGGGGTTCTCTTCAGCAAAATGTTTTTACAGCAATATTTTCTAGAAAACGCCTCGAGGATTTCACATTGGGAACAGGATAAATTAATAGCAATTTTAAGAAAAAAAAATATTTTTTGGACCTTTGCAGAGTACTGGACTTTTAACAATCATATCACCGCTTACAGGATAATTAATGGACGAGGGAGCAATATCATCACGGTTTTCAGGGGATATGTATGGCCGTTCCTCTCTTTTTATTAGGTTGCCTAACACTGCGGAGTCTTATTGAATAGCACTGCTTAGTAAATACTAGCCTTAAAGTTTCTGTATGCTATATGTTCCTTCTGAAATTCGGTAGCGCTGGGAGGGTATTGATACCTATCTGGTTCCTCTATAGACACGGCTTTCAACCTTTGTTTCTGTAGCGCAATCTGCAGTGAATATTAATGCTTAACAATGAAAATAACTATATTGAGGTAATAATAAAGAGGTAATAGGTGGTGCTGTTGTGTTCCTTCAGGTGATATCCCAGAGATCATTGACTGGCAGAATGACAGTGATTTTGAGTGTGATGAGGAGAGGTGCAGTGAATCAGAGGCAGCTGAAAGTGCAGTGGAGATATCGGACTCTGAATCTTCTTTAAGCAATATCACTGTGTCCCAACTGCAAAATGAAACAGAGCCTTCTAAAGTAAGTTATTACAATAAGCCCAGCGTTACCAAATCCATATATTGCTTACGTTTGTTCTTTTTTCCCACCACTAATTCAATAGACTTTTCTCTTGCTTCCCCCTCCCCCCCACATCAGGATCACATTTCTATAAACTGTCAATTTTCTTGCCAGGAAAAGTGTGTGTGTGTGTGTGTGTGTGTGTGTGTGTGTGTGTTAATGAAGTGATATAATATTTTCATACAAATGCGATATTTTAACTAAGAATATGTTAAAACCATGTTGTTTCAAAATATATTCATAAAGTCAAATTAATACTGTGCTATAGACCCCAACAAAAATACAGCACAAAAAACGTTGGGCGTTTCCAGATTTGAGCATGGGTGGCTGCGAACACCTGATGTTTGTGTGTGTATCTCATTTTAAACCTTTTTAATATATTTAATAAAATTGACCTACTTGATGGAGCATGCGCTTGTTTTGTTAGAAATATATATATATATATTGGTGATGTTCCGGGTACCCGGAAATTACCCGGTAACCGGCATACCCGGCCATATTTCACCTACCTGGACCCGGCCCTGTGCGCTGGAATCCGGTGCTGGATACTTCCGTCCTGCTCTGCTGCCTCGGTCCTCCTCCTAAATCGCACCCCTTCCTCCGGGTCGGCGGGAGAGGAGGACTGAGAACGGCAGAGCAGCAGCAGAGGAGGAGGACAGCCGGCGGCGGAGGAGGAGGAGGAGGAGGAGGACGACGTCCGCCTGCAGTTTAGCAGCCGGCAGTGGAGGGAGAGAAGGACAACAGCCGGTGGCGACGGGAGATGAGAACCATGTGAGCGGAGCAGGAGGGGCACAGGATGACGGCTGGGGAAGAGCGCGCTGTAGCAGCGACAGACACCAGAAGTCCGAGAAGACTTTGTCCGTTATCCTGTGCCACTCCTGCTCCGATTAAATGGTCCTCTTCTCCCACCACCACCGGCTACCGTCCGCTGCTGTCCTGTGCAGGCTGCCGCCCTCCTTCTCTCCCTCCACCACCCACTGCCGGCTGCTGTCCTCTGCAGTCTGCCGTCCGCCTTCTCTCTCCGCCGCCCGCTTTCGTCCTCAGCCGGCAGCTGTCCTTCTCTCCTTCCCCTCCCGCTGTCGTCTGCCGGCTGCCATCCTCCTTCTCTCCCTCCGCTGCCGGGTGCAGCCTCCTGATGTATACAGAAAACATGTAACCCAATGGTTATACAAATTAAAAAGTCAGTTGATTGGATTGATTCAGTTTCCAATAAGGTACAAAGGACTCTTAAGGTTGTATAATCAAAATCAATGTTCTCAACAAAAAAATGGTTTAAATGAATTGCGCCATACTGTATATAAGAGATTTTCGTTGTTTTTGGGATCTTCCCTCAAAGAAGATAACTTGAGGTTAATAAGGAAGGTGAGGTCTAATCACGCTCTGATTGTAATGTTATATCCCTTTATCTTCTGGTACTCGCAGATTCACTTTCAATACACGAATTAGCTAATATAACTTTTCACTGAGGCGGTTGAGCTCACGTGACATCAATCAGTATACAAATGTATTGCTATTTCTTGTCTTATGTAAAACACAGTTTTGTTGTTAGTAATGAAGCCTCTCAAATCATGTAACTTTCAATCTTGAAATAGGAGATTTGATATCACTCTTGGGTTGTTTGTTATTAACGTGTCGTAGTCTCATCCTCTGGAACTCGCAAGTTCAGTTTCAAAGAGGAGAGAGCTGATGGAACTCTTCACTAGACGCTTCCGCTCGTGCTGCTCTTCTGTGCAACAACAAAAAGGTTACCATTTGCTGGTTGTTTTGTTTGACATGGCGAGCAAAGCCACTCTTTACCAAAGTTGGATCCCCCTCAAGCCTCTGGGACTCACTGGTTTAATCCCAAGGAATGGAGAGCTAGTTTGCTCTTCACTGTGCTTCTACACGTGTTACCATTCACCCAACGCGTTTCATCATCAGAATGACTTTATGGTGGAGTGGCTTGTTATGCAGTTCCTCCTAGTATTTACACACATGGGTTACCATACAGTTATTGCTCATACATGGCTACTTTATACAATACTATATATATACTGATCTAATATAAATATTACCGTTTGTCACGCGCGAAAATATTCACAGCACGGTACAATGGGTTATGTATATTACAAAAACAAGCAGTTACAGGTGAGGACAAAAGGCATGAGGGTAATGAGGGCCCTGCCCGTGAGAGCTTACAATCTAAAGGGAATGAGGGACAATGTTGAAACAAGAAGTTAATGGGGCTGCTTACTGTAGGATAAAGTGTGGCTCAGTTTAGAATATTGTATTGTACAGTATGTCTTTATTTATATAGCGCCATTAATGTACATAGCGCTTCACAGTAGTAATACATGGGGTAATCAAATAAATAACAGATAATATAAATAACAGATCATGGGAATAAGTGCTTTAGACATAACAGTAACATTAAGGAAGAGGAGTCCCTGCCCCGAGGAGCTTACAGTCTAATTGGTAGGTAGGTAGAACGTACAGAGACAGTAGGAGGGAGTTCTGGTAAGTGCGTCTGCAGGGGGCCAATTCATGTGTTCAGAATATCCACAGTGCTATTCATATGCTTCTTTAAGCAAGTGTGTCTTAAGGTGAGTCTTAAAGGTGGATAGAGAGGGTGCAAGTCGGGTACTGAGGGGAAAGGCATTCCAGAGGTGTGGGGCAGTCAGTGAAAAAGGTTTATGGCGGGAGAGGGCTTTAGATACAAAGGGGGTAAAAAGAAGACATCCTTGAGAAGAACGCAAGAGTCTGGATGGTGCATAACGAGAAATTAGGGACTGGATTAGAATTTTAGTTGTATCATGAGCTAGAAAAGGGCATATATTGACGATATTTCGTAGGTAGAGACGGCAGGACTTCGTGAGGGACTGAATGTGAGGTATTGTGGTGTTGACAGTGAGGGAGAGTTGGTGTAGTTAGTGGTGGCAGTAGAAGGGGGAAATAATATTAATTCTATTTTGGACAGATTTCGCTTTAGGTAGTGACGGGACATCCAGTATGAGATTGCAGTATGAGATTGCAGAGAGACAGCTGGGGACACGGAGAGGGGGAGAGGTTAGAGGAGGAAAGAGAGATTTGGGTGTCATCAGCATAAAGATGTTACTGAAGGCCAATAGATTGTATTAGTTCACCAAGAGAAGAGGTGTAGAGTGAAAAGAGCAGAAGGCCAAGGACACAACCTCTTGGGACTCCAACAGAAAGAGGGAGTGAAGAGGAGACACCTGAGACGGAAACAATTATAATAAAAATGTGATCTATGAAACGGTCAGGGGACCAGGCCTGCCCTATGTGGATTATTATTCCAAACAAATCTGTCCTTTCACCATCCCATTAACAAATTTGCGTAGCAGGGGGCGGACCGGGCCCCATTGCCGTTCCACAGATCTGCAAATAAAATTATTCCTCAAAAACAACATAACAAATGACAAAAACGCGATCTCTCTCCCACTCCTCCCATAATCAACTGAGGAACGGTCATTTTCCTTGCCCATGAGGTCGGATATGGGAGGACAGAAGATGACCTAGATAAAATGGGATGACTTGGCTTTGTGATATCTGCAGCAGCATTTTAAATGTGACAAAGTAATGCTACTGATTGTAATGTATTGCATTACAATCTGAGAGTATATTTAGTGACTATGCACTTCTTTAACCCAGGCTGTGCTGAAAAAGCGGTGTCATACGGCAGGCATAAGATTATAGGGGATCCATGTTGAAATGGACAAGACGCATAAGGGGACTCGCTGTGAGTGCTCATATGCATGTCATTACCCAGAATGCCTGGCTGCAGTAGAAGCATTGTTACATACTTACGTATTACATAGTTACATAGTAGATGAGGTTGAAAAAAGACCTGTCCACCAAGTTCAACCTATGGTAAATTTAGACGACAGATACTTTATCCTATATCTGTACTTACAGTATATCGATCAAGACGAAGGCAAACAAAAAACCCCTGTGAAATAGCCTCTATCTCCTAAGGGGAAAAATGAATTCCATCATGACTCCAAATATTGGCAATCAGATTACAGGCATACCCCGGTTTAAGGACACTCACTTTAAGTACACTCGCGAGTAAGGACATATCGCCCAATAGGCAAACGCCAGCTCACGCATGCGCCTGTCAGCATGTTCTGAACAGCAATACCGGCTCCCTACCTGTACCGAAGCTGTGCGCAAGGGGGGAAGACTATAGAGCCTGTTACACATGCGTTATTTACATCAGTTATGCACGTAAATGACGATTGCAGTACAGTACATGCATCGATAAGTGGATAAAAGGTAGTGCTTCACTTTAAGTACATTTTCGCTTTACATACATGCTCTGGACCCATTGCGTACGTTAATGCGGGGTATGCCTGTACTCCCTGGATCAATATCCTTCCCATGTTTACTTATTTGGTATATCCCTGTATACTTTTCCTTTTTTAAAAGATGTCCAACCTTTTTTTTGAACATATCTAGAGTATTGTATCTGCCATCACAGTCTCCATGGGTAATGCATATCACATGTTAACTGCCCTTTCTGTAGAGAACCCTTTCCTTTGTTGCTGGTGAAATCTCCTTTCCTCCAACCTTAAGGTATGACCCTGTGTCGTTTGTACTGCCCTTGGGATGAATAGTTCTTTCGGAAGCCTCTTGTATTGTCCCCAAATATATTTGTATATAGTTATCATATCCCCTCTTAGATGCCTCTTTTCTAATGTAAACAAATCTAATTTACCTAGCCTCTCCTCATAAATCATATTATCTATCTCCTTTATTAATTTGGTGGCTCTTCTCTGCACTTTTTCTACTTCCATACAAACTGTACTCCATATTCAAGGTGTGGTCTTACTAATGCTTTATAGAGGGGCATAATTATGCTTACTTCCCTTCCATCCGTTGCCCGTTTAATGCAAGATAGGATCTTGTTTGCTTTTGCAGCTACTGCATAACATTGGGCACTATTACTAAGCCTGCTGTCTACAAGCACTCTTATATCCTTCTCCATCAAGGATTCTCCTAATTTATCCTCATTTAATTTGTAAATTGCTAGTTTATTCCTGTTTTCCAAAATTATAACCTTACATTTACCTATGTTAAACCTCATCTGCCATTTACCTGCCCAAGTTTCCAGTCTATCCAAGTCCTTCTGGAGAGAAATTACATCCTGGTCTGATTCATCTACTTTACACCATTTAGTGTCGTCAGAGAAGATTAAGACTTTGCTCTCTATGCCAACCTCAAGGTCATTAATAAACCAGTTATAAATCAGGGGTCCCAGGACGATCCCTGAGGTACTCCACTCACAACGACTTTAGCCCAACCTGAAAAAGTTCAATTTACGACAACCCTCTGTTGTATATCCTTCAACCAGTTTTCAATTCAGGTGCAATTTTTTTTTAACTAATCCAATTTGCTTTATTTTGTACATCAACCTCTTATGTGGAACCGAATTGTATGCTCAGAGATAGTAAGGCAAAACAGGGTTGCAAACCTGTGATTGTGCTCACAAGTGGTATTTTTATTTTGATATATGTGAAAAGTGAACTGATTAGCATAAAAAAAGGAGGAAATGTGTGATAAATGCAAATAAATTAGCAAGGAATGTTCTCCACAAGTGGAATGTGTACCTTTGGGACACAATAGATACCAATACTCTCTAATAGTGAATATGCACATGTATATATTATTATTAAAGGAACCTAGTTGTAGCACTCTCTACAATTCAATTTGTTGTTTTGTTCTCCAATGCAACTATAACACACATCACTGTGAAATGCTCAAAGAACTAGATTGGTCATCACTCGAGTCTAGGCGCAAAGTTCACCTTTCCTGTCTTGCCTTCAAATTCTTTATGGGCCAGCTACCTGAACAAGCTCCTCACCCCTACCACATGCAGCACCTATTACCTGAGATCAGACTCCAAAAGACTGTTAATGGTCCCAAGGCTCAAAGTATCCGGCCGCTCCTCCTTCTCTTACCGTGCACCCCAGAACTGGAACAACCTACCAGAGACTCTTACATCCACCACCAGTCTAAGTTCTTTCAAATCTAAGGCTGTCACACATTTTAATCTGGTCTGTAACTGTTTCATACTGTACGCCCATAATATAAATTATCTTTAACTGTGCATGCAATGTCTTGTATATAATGTTTACCCTGCTCATTATATAACTGTATTTGTAAACATATATTATTTGTCTTAACTCTGTGCCCAGGACATACTTGAAAATGAGAGGTAACTCTCAATGTACTACTTCCTGGTAAAATATTTTATAAATAAATAAATATAATGGACAAAAATTATGCAAACCATATAAGTCCGGAATTGACTGGGAGACTGGCAGCTTCCAAAATGAGGATCCACTCTAACAACAAAAAGAAAGTGCACGCTCCATAGCATACAAAACATATATAATTTAATAGTAAAAGGAGCACCAGTTGCACTCACAAGGATAGTAAAAGCAGTGTGGATAAATTGATATAATCACCAGCCAGCATCAATGACGAGATTTACCCAGCAGTAGAATCTCCAGACTGGAACTGAAGATGTCCCACCTCCAGGTCAGAGAGGAGTCCAAAGTCCGGGTATGTTCTAAATTCAACTAACGGAACATGCAGGGAAGTAAATGTCCACGCTTGAGCTGAGTGAGACGCCCTTCCTTCTCTCTCAATCTCCGTAATGATGTGTGACACAACCCAACAAGTGACTTCATAAGGAAATGATAGACCGTCAATCTCAGCGCTCTAAATAGTCTTAAGGTTGCTTAGCAACTTGTAACACGGAGGAGGGGATAACGGGCAAAGTTCCTACTAACCCTCTAATTACCACAATTACAGAAAAACAGGAAAATGATGATTAAAGAACCCTATAACCATATAATTAAGAGAAACTTTAGATATAACATATATAGCCCACGGAATGATTATACATTACAACAAATAAATTATATCTGAAACGTGTATAACTATATAATATACAAGAAAGGAAAATATATCCCACAATAGGAATTACAACCAAATAGAACAAATAAAATAATAGTAAAATATACATTAAATTATGGTTGTGAATCTAAAACCTATATGGACATAAATGGGGAGGAGAGAAGGGGCGGGAAGGAAAATAAAAACGGAAGAACAAATGTGGTTGCGCTTATACCAAGGTAGTTGTGTCAAGACATTCATTAATTCGTCGCGGGTTCAGAGTGACCAGACGATGGATCCAATAAGATTAATTTTTTGCACAATGATTTGAATCTATCGCCTCCTAATAGTGGACGGTATGAGTACTAACCCCATAACCTTATGTGACCCTAGATCTCTTGTGTTTGGAGGCAAAGTGTCTACATACACTGTGTGTTGATGCCCTTAATGACATTGCCCCTGTGTTCCAGAAATGTCATATCTAGGTACGTGTGGTTCATCCCACATATTGTGGGCCACAGGTGCAATACAAAAGATGTGACTAAAGTGCCAAGACCATTGATTCTTCTTTTAACCTTAAATGTTTCCTTATTTGTGAATGAACAAAAATAATTATCAGAATTAAGATGGTTGCAGGTGATGCATCTACTTCTGCCACACCTGAAATTCCCAAATTGGGATGCAGAGGAGGCAGAAGTAGAGACCTCTACCTGTTTTAACCTATTTGGTGCCCTTAATATTTTTTTGCCTTCCTATACTAAACCAGGACTTTTTTTTGGGAAGAGTTGGTCATATAAAAGTACATTCAATGTTTTGGTTACAATTTTCTGAATATGTTGGGTAGACTGGTGGAACGTGTTGCCAAGTTTCGGTATTCCTTGATGATAGCCACTTTTTGGCAGAGGTTTGGGAACACATTGATTGGTGCCAAGTAGTGTGATGCACATTGCCTTATCAGCATGTGTTAGAAGTGTACCTGAAAGGGTTTTTTTTTTTTTTTAGTGGCCATATAGATCATGTGATGTCAGCCATTTATTTTTGGGCACAAAAGTTGTATGTTTGAGATCCAATAAAATCTTTTAAACAGCGGCATTTAACTTAATTTTTATTTCGGTGTCTGCTCCATGATGGTCTTGCTTTTTTCTCTTTTTCATAAAACCCCTTTTTTTTGTGGTGAGGATGTAGGGCTGGTCGTGATCTAGGCTAAAGGAAATAGGTGTTCTGAGGTTGAATATTAATAGTGAGGTACTGTCGTCACTTAAAGTGAAGGTATGAAACTAAATGTTAATGAAAATATGTATGGGATGAGTAATAGTACTGTAGGTGGCATCTAAATGGAGATATACTTTTTATTTGATAGCTTAGAGATTTTCTGCATGTATGATGTCAGAAATGTAGTTATTCAGTCTGTATTTTAACAATTTTGTATGTCATACTGTCGCAATGTGTTCACTTGTAACACTGCTCCTGTGTCTCTTTGTTCTTCTCAAATGATTGTTACTTTGGAACATTAAGATGTGTGATCATCGTGGATTATGTGATATTGGATCCAGCTGGTGATTGGAGGGTCTGTTAACTGTTCTGTATTTGCTCTATTTATAGCACTCACAGTTTCACTGTTGTATGTCCTGATGAAGGGGTTCTAGAGACACCGGAACGTTGATGTAGGTTTTACAAAAATTGTATCAAAGAGTAGAGTGCCGCAGAATATATTTCTGGGATGGATTATGCACAGCATCGGCAGTACCTGTGACTGTGAGCAAGCAGCAAGCAAAGTAAGCCATTTTGGTGGCCAACTGTGTAAGGTGAACGTCTCTCATTTGACTTTATCCTGTGTGTAATCTAAAACAGCAGGGAAGAAAATGGGATAATCATGCAGAAACAGTAGTAAAAATCAGTGCAAATAACACCTGTTGTGATCCTTCTCAAACTGACTTTTTCCAAACTTATGAAAAATGAAAATCCAGCTAGTCTGATAACAGTATGAATTTTTTTTTATCGGTGCTCTCTCTGCCTGGCAAGTTACACAAGCACAGGGTTTGGTGGATATGCTCCAGATTCCCAGCAGAGGGCAGCAACAACACAGACTCGTGCATTTTAAGAAGCTTGTTTTTCTTATATTCTCATGGCCGCTGGAGGTCCCCTAACACAGCAGCTGGGACAAAAAGAAAAAGAAGTTTAGCCGTATTGGTCTCTTGTTGAATGTGGGAAAAATAAAGAAATAGGTATTATTATGATATCTTATATTGGACCAACAAAATGTTACAGCGTACAAGGTTTCAAGCCTCACGGGGTTCTTCTTCAGCAAGTCTGATATTATATACAATTTGTGGTAGTTGAGAATAGGGTCTGTTAGCTTGGTTGGTAACAAGGCCTGATTTCTCAAGTATGAACTTGGGAAACAGGCGAGAGAGTAAGAGAGGAAAAGTGAAAGCTAAAGAGTGTTTTAGAGCAAAAGAGAGTGGGGAAAAAAAAATCAAGTGAGAAAGTGTGTGTGTGTGTGTGTGTGTGTGTGTGTGTGTGTGTGTCTCAGAAGAGACTTGCAGAAGAAGTGAGAGTGTTGAGAGTAAAAAAAAAAATGCGTGGAACAGAAATTAAGAGAAATACAGAGGGGGGAAAGTGAGAGGGAAAAAATTGAAAGGAAAAAAAGAGAATTAAAGAGAGAACGATCGATACTTATACACGGTGCCGATATGTAGGCTTGGGTGGATGAAATGAAGGGAAAATGAGCCTAATATGATGAATTGTGTATGGTTTAAAGGAACAATCGATTTCCTCCCCCCCCCCCTCCTTTAACATAGGATTGATTCAGGGGGTCTCTGGAGCTGAACTCAATTCATTTCAGCTCTGGGGCACCCCCTGCTTCCAGAGATACTTACCTCCGAAGGGGGTGCCAGTATCCCTCTGCGTTTTAAAGCTACTGTGCCACGCGGGCCAATAGGGAGCTGCACCGGATGATGTCACGGCTTCCTATTGGCCTGCAGAGTGCGGGCGCTTTCAGAAACAACCACTGTGATCCCTGCTAGTGAGCCGGAGTGGCTGCTAGCACCTACTACGGAGGTAAGTATCTCCAGAAGCGGGGGGCCCAAGAGTCGCAATTAATGGGGATCAGCTCTGGAGACCCCCTGCTCCCATCCTATGTTAAAATATTTCCTTTCCCTGCTTGACTTGCCCCTCTAATGTTGGCATGTGCATGTTTTATAGACTCCGCCAAATTGATTTCTATTGAATACTGTCAACCCATACTATTGTAGATTTAAAAAAAATGTATGAATACTTTTATTTCTCAGCATTTGTATGGTGTTGCCCCTGATTTTTGAATCCGGATTAGTGGTTTGCAGGTACCTTTTAACACTTTTGCGTTGCTTTGCCTAGAAGTGGTTAATGTGTGGAAGCTGCCAGCTTCCCAGTGTTATGTGGAGCGGTTGTTGATGACTCAGACAGGTCGTGCTGGTTGGATTTTGCCCTTTGTGCCACTTGAAGTGGCATGTGTGCTACAGACAGAAGGTAACCTCTGCTGTTTGACACCTTTACCTCCTCAGACGTTTCTGCCTTCGTATTCTGTTACTTATTAGCTGGCACTTCTGGTTTTCATCCTGAGGTGTATATGGAAATTCTTGAAGGCAGATGAAGCTAGTTGAGTCTGCTCTACCCTGCAGAGGGTGCCAGAAACCAAAACGTCCTGTGTTTTATTAACCTACAAATATCGCTCTTGGTACTGAACTCACTGACCTAGTAATAACTGGAACCTTTGCCTGGTTTGAATGCATTTTATTGGATTAACATGGAACTTTCAAGACTACATTGGTGAATTCCATTATTCTTTTCTTTTTAGATTACATTTTACAGCTTTATTTTATATAATGCTTTCCCTCCCATGTACTGTAACGTATTCCCTCTAGACTGTAAGCTCTCACGAGTAAGGGGCCCTCATTACCGTGTTTATCCTTATTTATATGCCATTCTGTTTGTCATTTATATCACTCTGTTGGCGCTTTGCAAATAAACCGATGATGATAATGACTCTTGGACGCTTCACAATTACAGTACAGTACATAGATTTTTACAGTCAAAGTCTCTGCCCCTGAGATCTTAGGCTGTGCTTGTAGTGACAGCGACGCGACATCGCCGCAAAACAAATGCATTGCCGCCGTCGCGTGCGCTTATAGTAAGCGCGACGTGACGGATTGGTCGCGATGGCTGGAAGTCATCGCTATTTGATTTTCCAGCGACCGTCGCCGGCACTATAAGCGTAGCCTTACAATCCATTTGGCGTCTAAGACCGAGAGATAAAGTGACTGGGTCACACGGAGCTGGCACCAGCATTTGAACCAGGCTTCCCTGCTCCAAAGACTGTGTCCTTGTTTTCTGTCGGTGTCTTTACTCACTGAGCCTACTATAGGTGTCCATCATTTGAGATCTCACAGGGAATAATAATAATAATGAAAAAAACCAGCATATAGGAATTTTCTCCTGTGGAACAGAGTGGTTTATTTATCAAGGCAAATGGATTGCAACTTGTTGATTTTCAATTAGATTTTTTTTATTTTAATACACCTGGTGCAGTTTTTTTGCCCCTTAATTGCACCACTTTTCCCTCGATACATAAACCCCCATGATCTTTCAACTTATAGTTACATAAATTAAGCGGCTAGAAATCCATAATTATTCCTACTCCTACAGATGTAAAAGCTGTTATTGTTGGCGCGTTGCAGTAGGGGAGCAGACCCATGGTGCTTGAATAAGGAGTGTCTGAAAGAGGCGGGGCTACTGTGTTCTTGTTTTCGCGAGCGCGTCATCTATAATAACACATGCTACATGTAATGAAATAATCTCTTCACTGGTAGATTGCCATTTTATGGGTTATCTCGTCTGGACGGTTTTAACAGAGCGTATCTCACTTAGAAAATATATTTTGATTATGTATCCACAGGCTATAGTTTCCTTTTAATAATATAATTTTGTTGTATTTTATTTTTTTTAAATTGTGGCCTCTTTATAAATTACATATTTATATTTGATTTCATTATGTTTAATTTCATGTTTTCTTATGTCACTTTTTGTAATGTTCGTAAAATTATTAACTACTAGCTGAAAGTACCCCGGCGTTGCTTGGGAATTTGAAGAAACCAAAAAATACTGAGGTTTAGAAATGGATAATTTAATTTTTTAGTTTCTTAATGATGCGGTTGGGTAAACTATATTTTTGGTTTTTCCATCAGGCACAAAAACATACACATTTTTACCCAGTTCCCACTCTGGAGCATCCAACATAAAGTTGACCATGTGGAAAACATGGATGTTCTAAATTCAGTCCAGCTACTTTAAGTGACTGTCCTTGAGATTTATTAATTGACATTGTAAAGGCAAGCTTCACTGGAAATTTAAGTCGTTTGAATTGAAAAGGAATGTCGGTAGGGATGAGTGGGATTCTTGGGTATGAATGTCTTCTTATGCAAAAATGTTTTCATTATTAGTCCAGTTCTATTACATGCTCCTTGGAACATCTAAATTTCGTGAAAGCATAATGGGTGAGCCAATTTTAAGCACCAAGTTATGTTGCCGCATCCCAGATGGTCCAATTGATTTAAGAAACTGCAGGATATTAAACTCCTTCATTTATGTCCATGACTCTGTTGATTTGACTTGTACTGTATGTGTCAGCTTCTCGAGCCAATTCTTGTTGAATATGTATTTTTATTTATTTATAAAAATGTTTTACCAGGAAGTAATACATGGTTACAATAAAAGAACAGGGTTATACAGTCACTTCACAGACATTTCATGGACAGATAAAGTAGGAAAATTGGGTACAGGGGATAAAGGGCTTGTGAGTTTCAGATAGAAATAGAGTAGCTTTAACATCAACTAACATCAGCGAACGGCAGCAAACGACTCACGCCCTTTGGCTGCCCTTCGGCTGTGCCAAAGGCTGTGCGCCTTTGGGGCAACGCATATGTACGCTGGGATGAACAAAAAGATCTTTTCTTTGTGTCCCCATGGCTCATTAACATTCCAGTGGGTGGGGTTGCCGATTCAACAAAGAACAAGCACATGTTAACCCTTAGCACGCTGGTCCTGTGCAGAGGGGAGCTGTTCTTGGGGGGGGGCCCCATCAGGCTGTACGCCTTTGGGGCAACGCAGATGTACGCTGGAATGAACAAAAAGATCTTTTCTTTGTTCATATCTTTTCTATGTTGATTTCAATAACACAATTGTTTTTTTGGAGCACGAATTGCACGTTCGCTAGGCCATTTGTATTTTTTTCAATTCACTTGTATATTTGGAAAGACTTTGTCTTTTAATAAATCGATCTCCTCTATGATGTTTCCTGGAAACTGATGAATCTAGTGAGTTGATCAACTGGAAGTTGTTGTTCGCCAAGATCAAGTAGCTGTTGGGCCAATGAGCCAGCAGAATCCTCACCTTGGACATGAACTTGCATGCGTGTTGTAAGCTTTAATTTGGTAACATTCCGCCAGAGATACTATTTTTTTAACACGATTTTTGCTCATCAGCCATAGTTCCCTTTGGTACAATAGGGAGCATTTGATGAAAATCCCCTACTAAAACAACAATAACCCCACCCATAATTGTTTAATTGCCTCTGAGGTCCTGCAGTGTTCGATCGTGTGCCTCTAATGCATGTTTGTGGGACATTGTACTCTCGTCCCAAACAATCATCTTTGGCTGTTCCTGTATTTTTGCTAATGTTGCCAATTGTATTTTCATAGTGACCAAGATTAAGTGGTAGTTTGAGGCTTGTGTGATGGGATCATGTCATCAGTGAATTGTATCCAAACCTGCTCCTTGATCTCAGGAACCATAATGCAAAAAAATTTAAGAGGTGTCCAAATGCATAGTGATCAGACAAACCGCTTTCCAAAATATATAGTGAATGAAAACAAAATTCTGAAACAATCTTCATTTTTTTTTCTTAACAAGTAAAATGGAGCTCGTGTCTTCCGTTCTAATGTTATCCTTGAAATAGATGCATTCTTACACTTTCACAATGAAATGTATAATGATGGAAAAAGGTAGGGATACGGGAAACTTGTAGTATTTTGCACTAAGCATGATGGACTGTAGCCGACTTGATGAGACACAGGATGTGTATCAAATAGACATAGGCATGTGTATATATCCAGATCCTATTACCTGTTCATATGCTTCACAAACAAAAAATAAGTAACCAAGAGGATCCAGGTACACCCTTAAAATGGGGCCTTATGCTGGATAATGTATCAACCAAATAAAATTAAAATATAAGCAATGAGAAAAGTATCCTGACTGTAAATAGAGAGAAATAAAATATAATGGGATGTAACATCCCTCTAACACAGGGTTGTGCAAACTTTTCAGTCTGCGCCCCCCTGCCTGCTCTTCACCCGCCTTACCTTGTCGTCGGCGTCAAATGACGCTGCGGGGTCACATGCAAAGTGCCGCCACGTGACCCCGCAGCATCATTTGACGCCGCGTCGCCGAAGACAAGGTAAGGGGAGTTGCAGAGGCCTCACGCGATCCCCCGGCATTTAATTTAAATGCCTTGGGGGAAGAGTGCGGAGCCTCTGCAACCAGTTTGCACCCCCCCTGCTCTAACAGACCAGGCACAGAAAATGTCGCAGCTTACTATGCACATAGTAGTAGTGAAACATTTGCCTGTTGTTATAATGAATCTCCATCAATAGAGAAATAACTTGCATAGCAGCCAAACCTATTACATCGATACAAATCAATGCCAGGTCAGATACATTGAGCGTGTTGCTGATTATTTCTCTAGGGGAGGTACTATTGTTACACATTTGAGGTACAAGTGCTGTGGGCTTTTTAGCTGCCACACATTTGTTCATGCCTTTGTGTGAAACCTGGCATTAGAGAGAATTAAGTCATTATTGATGATAATCTATCCAGCATTTTTGTTTCAAATCTTAAACGAGCAATCCAAGCAATATCCTTCAAAAGGTTTTTGTTTTTTTTAAAATATTTTAATTATTATAATACATTAGTTCTGTAGTATTAGATAATACTTACTACCTTCTTTTCTTGTGAATGACATTTTAATGAGTTTTAAATGAGCAATTGAAGCAATATTCTAGATGTGTTTTTGATTGAAACTTCTTTGCTGGCACTTCCCTAATTTCTTATAGGACTAAAACTCCTTCATTGAGAGGAAAATAGTCCCGATCAGGTGTGCGCGCGCGACCCCGCTGGCTCAAAATTCTCACAGCACTAAAAAGTTCTTGATGGAGAATCCAAAGCGATCAGGCGCGTTCACGAGTGTGGGCAATAGCCCCTCACCTGAGGCTCGCACAAGCGGCCAGCCCCGCATGCAAGAAACGGCCAGCTCCACCTGCGCATGTGCAACAAGTGAAATACACTATACTCTCAAAACTCTATCATTCAATCAAATACCTCAAAATATAAATACAATTTCAGTGACAAAACACAATGAAGTTTCACTTGCAACATGCGTGCACTGCACACCCCGTCTTGTGTGTGTGTTTTTTTTTTTAATCTGTTATGTAGTATTAGATACTTGTTACCTTTTTTTAAATCCCATTTTTAATCAGTTTAAAAAAAAAATATATATATATATGCTGATAATCCTTTGATTTCTATAGCAGGTTTTAGCCCAGCACCCCGGCAGTGCAAGATCTTTGTAACAATTTCCTGTTTGTGATCATCTGTTGCCAATATTCCCAGCTGTTTGTGCAGTAAACTGAAACAATGGATACAGTTACCTTAGTAATATAAGGATACATTGCAGCCACTGAGTTACACTGACTGAAGGATTGATTTGAAACTGAAAGGCAGCCATTTAGTGCACCCTTGGAAACTGGATTTTTGCATATCTATCACGGGAGAACCAATAGATCGGCAGCGTAGGTAATTAGTTTTCAATAAAGGTAATCACATTTTTTAAAGCTGCTTGGACTGCAGCACTACTGACTGGCGTGTGTGTGTGTGTGTGTGTGTGTGTGTGTGTGTGTGTGTGTGTGTGTGTGTGTGTGTGTGTGTGTGTGTGTGTATATATGTATATACATACTAAGTAGGGGAAAACCCATCCTCCTTGCTTCATTTTTGCATAGCCAGTATAACCAACCCCACACTGATGAGACCCATTAAGGTTGAAACAGCCGTCTGTGGGTGGGTTTACTGGCTGTGCATCTTAACCCTGGCTGTGCTCAAAGCTGTGACTATGCAGCAAGCTTAAGCCTATAGGGAACCATGTTAATAATGGTTTTGAAGCAAAAGGTGGCACTGTGTGCTCATTTGCATGTCATTTCCCAGAATCCCTTGCTGCAGTGGCAGTGCTGTGTGCTGGCTGATAATGGTGAAAGGCGGGGTTGCAGACCTGTCTAAGACATGCAAATGAGCATACAGTAATGTGTGTGTGTGTGTGTGTATCTATATATATATATATATATAATGTGTATATGTATATATATGTGCAGTGCTTGACAAATCACCCAAAAATCTACTCGCCGAACCAAAAAATCTACTCGCCACCTAGTCCCGCCTCTAATCCCGCCCCCACATTCGTTTTTGACATTAGTTTATTTATTGTATTACATTATACTACAATTAGTCGTGTGTGTGTGTGTGTGTGTGTGTGTGTGTGTATAAATGTCGAATCTAGAAAAAAAAGCCAGAATATTTAAAGCAGCAATCCCGCCTGGGATCTTACCTGATCCGCAGTCCCTCAATGTCCAGGTACCCTCATTCCCGCAATGTTATACATTGGAGGGGATGTGTTCCCTACCTGTCTTCTGGGTTAGGGGGGGGGGTCGGTTCCGATGTCTTCAGTGTGAAGCTTGAGTCAGATCTGGAAGTAAGCAGTATAGGTTATTTAAGTGTAGTATAGAGCAGTTAAGATATATAGGGTAAATAAGATATCCAGATCCCGAGTGTGAGAGAGTGTGGGGGAGAGAGAGAGAGTGTGGGGGAGAGAGAGAGAGAGAGAGAGAGAGTAACCCAGAGCTGCCTGCTGGCCCTCTTCCCCGCGTCAACCCAATCAGGGAGTGGGATTATTTATTTATTTAAAATAAAAAAAATTGCCAGGAGCAGGGGAATTCATAGAGCTGCAGCACGGCTCGCCAGCGGCCTAAATCCACTCGCCACGGGCATGTGGTTATGCCTATTTGTCGAACACTTTATATATATATATATATTTGTCATTAGTCTATTTCTATGTAATACTGCACAATTAAGTTCAAATCTTCATACCTTGTACAAATAAAAAACCTGGCAAAAGTGGTCCTGTTATCATGCTGTGTGTGTCTAGGAGTCGTATGCAATAGAAAAATCTGGGAAATTGTGATGCATGTTGGTAGAGCTTTCCATACCTACTGTATAATCAGAACTTATTGTTCTGTTTTTATTTTGTTTTTTAGTTTTTGCCTTATCCGGAACTGATGCCTTTCCGCCTAACTCGCCAGATAGTTAATCTGATGTTGCCCATGAAGGAGTCTGGCTTGTTTGACAGTGTGATGGTGCATGCTTTACGGGCCTATCGCACAGATCCTGGCCTCCTCATCAACACTATGGATGTGTTTGTAAAAGAACCATCTTTAGATTGGAAGGTAACATGCCTTCACTTTGTTTTTTTTTGTTATTTTTTTAAAATTATTATTATTATAATTAGGAGTGTTTGCTAATTATTCCCGTTTACAGTTGGTATCATACAGATTTTCCCACTAGCAAGAAAGAAATAAGAGCATGGATGACAGATTTCCCAGATTTAAATATGGAAAATATCATGTTGCAATTTGAGGGATCACTTGAACTTCTCCCCTCATCTACATACCAAGAGAAGCACTACAATATATTACACATGACATATACCACCCCCAAATTTAGACTGAGGGCTAAACTAGCTTCAAATAGCAACTGTACCAAGTGTGCAGCACCGGAGGCGGATTTGTTGCACTGTCTATGGAGTTGCCCTGTGATCCAAACATTTTGGCAAAAACTCACTACACATAAAGATCCGTCTGACCAAAGAATATGCGATTTTTAACTACATAGAAATAACTAACGGAGTGGATGGGGAGGCAACAGAGACAAAGGCTTTCAATAAATTTAGACAATGAGACTTGCATTGGTGCAGCTGGATTCTGTGAATGTCGATCCGTCTCTGACCTGGTGCTTCCAGGTGAATAGGTAGACAAAGAAGTGGAAAATGCAGAGCACTGCAGACAATTCACAAAAAGGAGACATGGGAACCCAACTGAATAAACCCAATTCATATATATTTTTTTCATCCAATCATAGACATGTTAAAAACAGAAAAATGTCCAAAATTGGACTTCCCACGTATTTCACACCCCTGACTTCCCCATTACGCTGGCTTTGGGCAAGTTATTTTATGTAGATATGGGGCAAGATCCCAGTTGCTTTGCTGTTTGTGAAGAAGGTGATGTTACTCCTTGCTATTAATTCTATACTTAACATTCACGCCTACTCATTCAGAAAGATAATTATTTTACTATTTTGCTTATTGACTTACTGTATTTTTATTTTCCCCCTCAAACTTTTACTACATCGAACTTTCTGTTTGGACGTTTTTCTGTTCCACATTCCAGTTAATCAGTGTCGGGTGTGTAAGCCTGCACTTTGACTATTTGTAGTCCCAATAGCCATGATATAGTGTGGTGCCACCTCTCCACACATGGAAAGGAAGGGGAGTGTTATCTATTAGCGCTTATATCTAAACACATTAATTAGGGAAACACAAATGTGAAGTGACTCTGAATCAAGTCTAACTGAATACACAGTGAATATGTGAATAAATAAATGAAGTGGATACAAACAAATCGGTTGGAATGCAGCTCAACCCAAGATAGGATTACTTTCTTTAATCCAGAAGAAGTCGAAGTCCAAGGTGATCAGGGAGCGCAAAGACCATGAAAAATAAAAAACATATCCAACATAGTGCAATATGTCTGATGCTAATGTAGAAAGATCCAGACCATAAACATCCAATTATTTATATACTCACAGAGTAACCTGTGTTAAGTTGTATGTAAAGGTATCTTTAGGTGGTGATGAACTCCCAAATGAAACTGCCTCTGCATGAGTCTTATGGTGTCATCATCGCTTGCATAAGATTAAAAAAGAACAGGCATAGTGTAGACTACACCCAAACAAGTTTATATGCAGTAGAATGATAAGAAATACACTCACATGGTTTTTCATATAAAGATAGCGGTTAGATCATGCGATCATGAGGTCTGCACCCATAATGGAGGTCCCTGAGCCGTCTCTCCGCTCTATACACCAAACAATCGCGTCTTCCCTCTCCTGCACTTCCTGGTTGGTAACTCGTGCAGGGGGCTCTCGCGGTATCTTGGGACTGGTAGCTGTACGTCTATGGAACCTCCCTCTTTGATCTGACTGAGATTTCCGTCTCTGGCAAACACTCTACGCGTTTCTCCTCATCCGAGGTTTCTTCAGGAGTCTCCACACATGCAATGCTGTGATCATTGGAGCAAGTCAGTGCAGTCCTGTAACAGCGAATAACAAGTTGCTCTGTGAATAATAGGTCTATTGAAACTACTACTATGAATAAATTGAAGTCCTGGCCAGCGCCAGGACTTGCTGTCTAGCAATGCCAGTGGGGCAATTTGAGGATCACAGGTTGACATCCCGCTGTTGTGGTCTTCACTGCCTCAGTCACACATTTCGGGGTGTGACACTGTCTGATTTTTTTTGATTAGCAGATAATGTTTGCCAGTCGCCACCATGCCAAGGAAAGTGGTGCCTCCTCATTCATTTAGGCCCTGCAACTGCTATTTAGTGGCAGAAGCAGTGAGGGTCGGATGATTTTTATGGTCAGGCTTTTTCTGACTAGGCCGTATCCTGGCTATGCCACTGATTGTATTGCACCCTCTCACTCTAATGGAGACTTTTTGTCCCATAAACTCTTCAGCCAGAGACTAAGAGGGAGTCGCACCCTCACCTCATGCGCAGGGTATCTAAATTCTCTCCATATGTAAACTTTGTGGGACTCTATGGCAGTTCTGAGCAAGGAATTGGAGGTGTGCGGTAACAAAATTGTTATGTCCTGAGTAAATAGTTTGTATATGCCTAAAATAGTACCTTGTAATGCATTGCATATATTGCCTGTGTCATAGAGAACTAGAGCGAGAAATCTACCTTCTTAGTAATCACCTTTTGTACATTAGAATTCTAGCACTGTACCTCATAGTTTACTAAATGTTTACCCACAATTCAGAATCTAGAGTTGAAGCAGTTGAAGAAAAAGGGAACATGGAGCAAAGAAGTAAATACTGCTTCAGTGAACTGGTATCCTGTGCAGAAGGTGAATTATGCAAGAAGAAAGTTAGCTGGTGCCAATCCAGCAGTAATTACTTGGTAAGTGAGAAATTATTATGGCTTCCATACTATGTTATACACTTGGACATGTAAATCACATGTTAACCATATTATTGTGTACATCATTTCTGAATGCATATAAATTAGGAGTCATTTTATACATCATATCCATATTATAGATGGGTTATAAAGCAGAAATGCTAAACCTGCCATCCAACGAGACGTGGTCATTAAGGGGTTAAACATTGGTCTTCCCAGCCCCTTTTTAAATAAGCATTAAAAGTCATAGTATAAAATGTTAGATATGTGCAAACTGCTATGCTTAAAGTCCTATTCTTTTATGCTTTAATTATGGTACTTTTGATTTTAACTGGTAGAAGGACCCATTTCCATTGGTGTATATGACAACTGCACCAGTGGCCTCATTGTTATCTAGTTGCCAAGTACTTTTAGAAATGGCTACTGTATTTCACTTCGAAATCTAGTTGCCCAACAATGTTAGAAACTTACACCAATGTTGTATCATTACTAAAAGGGAATGGTCTTTTACATTATTAGTATAATGTGAGAGTTTGCACACTCTGAAAGTGACTCCAGTACTTACAACTGAGGTTCAATAAATAGTTCCTAACATTGCATCATGAGCCAATGGGACACTTACGGTATGGTATCTGATGGGAAATTACATTTTGTGTGTGTGTATATTTAGAATGAAGTAGATATAGACCTGGAAGTTATGGAATAGCCACGTCAAACAACCTGAAAAGCGTGTTTAAAAAAATAAAATTCCCTCCTTTGCACTTTATGCAATTCTATTATACATGAATGAAGCAATGAAAATAAATTCAATTTATTTGAATTTTTGGTTGAAACTTTTTTTTTTTTGGTTATAAAGTTAATTAATTATAAATTAGTCTTTAAAAATAAGTATATTGTGTAGACAGCACAAAATAAGAAAATATGAGTCACTATGGAGATAATTCTGATGGTGGTGGTGCGACGGGAACAATAGGGACCCCAGTACCCTAAGGGATAATAATACACAAAGCAACAAAAGTTCCAACACTCTCACTCTCTTGAGAACTAAGTCATGAATTTTACTGATAATACATAACACTAGCAATTGACAATATATAAACAATGCATAAAATGCAAAGAAAATACACAGCATGAAACATCAGAACAAACTGAAGAGAGAGTTAGTCACCAAACACAGGAGTGATAGGACAATGGCCCAGAAAGAAAAAAAAACAGAAAGGTGAAGCACATTTTAATCTGGTCTGCAACTGTTACATACGCCTATAATATATATTATCTGTAACTGTACATGCAACGTCTTGTATATAATGTATACCCTGTTCACTTATGTAACTATGTATTTGTAATCATGTATTTGTCATCATAACTCTCTGCCCAGGACATACTTAAAAACGAGAGGTAACTCTCAATGTATTACCTCCTGGTAAAACATTTTATAAATGTATCCCCCTTCCCTGTGTCTAAGGGAACCACCCATGCTGAGTACCAGTTAAGCATACAGGAGGCCTAATCCTCCACCACTGGGAGTGTGGGGTGGTCTCGTTCCTCTGGTTACAGCGCCTCCACCTGGGAGGGATCGCAGCGTAGCGGGATAACCACTCATAAGAACCTATTGTAGTGAAATAATACACACACAGGTTATGTAAAAGGAATATTTACTGAACACACAGTACTATGATATAACTATACCCACACCGGATAACACAATATCATGCAAGGCCCTCACAATGCGGTACCCACACCAAAACACCACCCCTGTGGAACCCCCAAAGGACTGAGGCTCTCCTGGGCACCTAACCACCTCGGTGTCCACAGAGCCATGCCCACCCGAGTGTGTGGAGCAGCGCTACCCCGTGTGGCCGTTGGTGCACGTTGAGTACCTTCCTGGTCTTAGGCCAGACCTCTCTCCTGTCTGGACGGCGTCTGCCTCTTGAGTGTGAGCTCCAGCTGGAGGGTGTCCCTTAAAGTCTCTAATAATGTGCCTGTGGTCTGGTTATGTCAACGGTGTGATAATACTGCTGGTGGTATTGGGGAAATGTCCCTATCTATGGGCCTTCCCTGAAGCACTACAACCTAAGATGGCTCAGGGCCTGCGGGGCAACTCTGCGGGGCCTAGTTCGGGAGCCACTGGCACCCGGACACTACCTGCTCCTTCAGCTGCCTCTCTCCGACTGGCGTGGTCCCTGGTTTGCGCTAAACCTACTGCATGTCCTCTGCATGGATCCCTCAGCCCTATTGGCTGTGCTTCCCCACGTGGTAGTGCGGCCCTAAATGATCCTGGGACGTGTAGTCCCTTGTGAAGCCCCTGTAATGGCCGCCGCACTAACTTTATAACTGCGCATGCACATCGGCTTCTATTGCGCATGCGCGATAATCCAAAATGCCAGCACGCTCCGATTCCCCGCAGCTGTCCCCCTCCCCGGCCCACTAGGTGAGAGGGGACATGCCTACATCAATAAATAAATATAACAACATAAACAGTGACCTACAGTCTGTTGCAGCCCTGAGGACCTGATTGAGGCTGTCCTATTCACTGCCGTTGGAGAGTCACAGATATGACATTTGCTTTTTTGTTTACACTGTTTTGTATTTCCCTGATCGCATTTAAATCCAGTGACTGTGTACTTCCCCTCCCCTCCCGCCCCCTACTCTCGTATAATGGAAAGTGTTGGATTCACGGATCAAAGACAAACTGATAGGAAGTTCTTATTCTCCTTTTCTGTGTTTTAGTGATGAACTACGCCTTGGACATGAAAAAAATGCTGCATACACGGAATTCCTGTCTGTTGCTCGAGGAACCAGAGCCTATAATATAAGAGCGAGAGAGCCTGAGGATGGCCTTTCTGAAGAGACTCAAGTGCAGTGTCTTATAGATCAGGCCACAGATCCCAATATTCTTGGCCGAGTGTGGCAAGGATGGGACCCTTGGATGTAAAAGATGGAGATAATTACACAATAATTAAGTAATACGATTATATTGTCTGAAGATGAGAATTGTAACTTTGCTACTGATAAATATTGGCTCTTGGATAAAAATGATGTATGCTCCCCCGTTCAAGCTGTACAATAGACACATTTGAGTTAACAATTGAAATATAAATAGGATCCATAAATAAAAGAAAAAGAAAACAGTTTATTAGAAACACTGAAAAGCTACAAACCTGTTGAGAGAATTGTTTATAGTCAGTGGCAGATTCTGTCTGTAGAAAACCAACAGAAGTTCATACTTGGAATTGGTCAGGTAGCAGCATATGAACTTCACCTGAGCTCTGCATGCAATGACGAGTTATATTCTCCGTAAAATAAATCACAATACAATACAAATAATTTGTATGACCTTTTAAAATAAAAAGGGTAAAGAGGTCTTGACTACTCTTTACTTCAACCAACAGAAAACTAAAGCAAAAGTCACTGTTATACTTGTTGGTTGAATAACTGCTTGGATTTCTTGTATATTTGTTAAAGGTGGGACAGAGCTTACATTGTGATGTGTCAAATTACCAAGACATTAATAGTACTGTATCTGCAGTTCAATATGGCATCTCTGTGATATACTGTGAAAGCAGCAATGTAATCGTACGGAATATTCAGATTTAACTGGGCCATAATGCATTATTTTTATACTTAATACTGCTAATGACTTCACCCAAACTGCTTTGACATGACTGCATCAAATGAACTCTCATTCCTTTTAGTTTGGTTGGTATATACATTACGTTATTTTGTAGGTAGGGATAGATTATAACGAACCAATGTGCTCATATTAAACATTCGGAGTACTCTCACTGTTGTCCATTAAAAGCAGTAGCGTAACTACACGTAAAGGGCCGCTGGGCACGTAATTCAGTGGACCCGTCTGACTCGTAAGCAGTAGCAGAGGGCATTCCACGTGATCTCAGGGACTCGGAAATGGTTAAACCGATGCAGTTTAGTATTAGAAGTGAGAGAATGCACCAGCTCTGTCTCCTTTCCTCCCAGGAACTGCATCTGGGTTCATTTGAACCATTTCTGGGTCCCCGCGATCACGTGGGATGCCACTCCGCCACTGCTTAGAAGTTGGGAGGGATAGTCCAGACTCCCCTCGGGAACCCGCCCCCTCCCCGCCTTCCGGGCATCTTGTGCGGTAGTTACACCACTGATTAAAATGTATCAACAACGGTTTAGAGCTTTCAAACGTAATTCCATCTGCACTGCATTTTTACTTTTTTTCACATTGAATACCAGGGTTGATTTCTTTTCAAAATCGCCATTTCCTTTCCCTGGTACAGCTCCCTGAAGTACTGACAGTACAAACAGTGACAGAATGCTGCTGGGGTAGTATAGGATTTATGAATTATGGGTTCTGTTTGTTTTCCATTCCTGATGGCAAGACAGGTGTCATAAATGTGTGTTCGACTGAGGCCATGCTGACAATTTAAGAAGACCTGGGAATATGTTCTGAATATTTCACCTCTAAGGGGAAGAAATGATGGCAGATCTCATTTATACCTCTATCCCGGAGTTATTTCCATGATTAATATCTATAGCATAAATGTCTTATTTTTCATGTTGTTCGTTTCACATCAACATGTTTTTCTATATCTGGGTGCCTATGAAGTTATAATAATCAATGTACTTTTCTATGATTACTTTTTATTATAGTTGTAGACTGGTAACCATACTTGTACATAATCCATTGAAATAAGCCTTACACTTTTGAGTCCATGCAAGTTTGATTAAAAAGTCTCAGTTGTATTTTTTATTTGACAAGGTGAAAAGAATATGTAAAAGATTGTGTTTCATGTCATCTTACCAAGAGGTTACAACTGCAAGATGCATGCACTAAATGAAACATTACGTTTTGTACTGATTTTTTTATCAATTAAAATATTGACGCAAATACATTTTGTTGAAGGTCTTCTTTTATCGAGTGCAAAGTCTGATTATTATGTGACGGTGAAGAGGTAGTCAGGCTCATTAATACAGGTTAAGCCCATTTGGTTACCTCTGATCCATGTTTTGGGGTTCAGGCGTGTCAGCTCTTGGACCCAACTGTTGTAAAAGCATTACCTGTAATTATGCGACAAAGAATGTTTGTGTGTTTACCTGTCCAGGGATGCCAGCAAGCAGGGATTGCTGTGCTATGAGTTTCAGGGGGAGGGTGGGGGAGGGTTGCGGAGAAAGTGTTGTCAGATTGTGGCTATATAGTCAGGGTCCAGAGTTGCCGGTTCCCTAAAAATGTACCCAGGAATCAGGTCGGATGCCTGGCTGCATGTTGACACATTGTCTCTGTAATACCTCGCCTTGAAAACGCTTGTGCGACTCAGCACTAGGGGTCCCTGCTTCAGCACAGCCCAGAAAGGTAAATGGGGCATAGGGATGTGAGGTGTCACTGAAACAGTCTAGGGGTCCCTAGGTTAATGGGGATACCCAGTAAATGTCAAGGTCACCCAGAACCGGTATAGTGGTTCTGGGTTTACTCCAATCACCTGCAAGGTTTTGAGGGGACTTTTAAAAGTCCAGTCCTACGTTTATTGTATAGAGAGTGGGGAATATGGCTAGTAAGAAATAACATACAGCTTCTTATTCTATTTCCCATAACCAAAAGACATATGATATTTTTAAAGTGTATATTTTATGGAACAGTGTGTTTTAAAACATGCTTGTGCACATAGATGAGCTGGGACCTTCAGAGCCAGTGTTCTGAGTGTGCCAGTGTGCCACTGTGTCTACCCATACGGTGGAGATGGAAGCCACAGAGGATGTGTCTGAGGTGTGAAGACCATTTGGACAGGAGGGAAGGACAAGTATCCACATCCTGAGATCAATGGACCCTATTTGCATGTCCATTTGCCCCACCAGACTGGCAGGAGCCTGTCACCGCGGGTGGCATTGAGGGAACCTAGGTCAGACGCCAAAATGCCCATGCCCCTTGGTTCATTAAGATTTCCAGGTAACCCTGTTGTGTCTACCAGCTTGTCTCTGATTGCCGGTGGAGAAATTTCTCACGCTTTGTATTGGGCTATAGTATTTTTGAATGAGAGTCAGAGGTATTATAACCCCTTTCGCCAATTAGAGAGTTGGTGTTTTCCAGCGTTCTCCAAGACCAAGGTCTCTCAAACTTTTCTAAGCTTCTAAGCACCAAGTGAATTCCTGCCCTTTGGAGAGAGAGGGGAGCTGTGGCGTTTGGAACTGCAGGTTGATTTCAGTTTCTAGACTTTTTAGGTTAAGCTTTGGATTGATAAGCCCCTACACCTAGGAAAGTATAGTTTTCCAACCCCACATCCCAAGTAAGTGTCTTTTTGCTTTTTGTTTGTGTAACATTGTGTGTTTGCCTTTTCCTGTGAATAAATGTACAAATCTTCATTAACTTGTTTTGCTCAATGGTGGAGAGGAGTCGGGGAGCGCAGTTCACCAATGTTGGAATATGTAAAACAGAACACATACTAATAGTGCAACCCTGTCTGAAAAGGTGATCTTAAATGACCTTAATGTAGAGGTATGCAGATAAAAAGGTTCCCTAATGCAGATAAAACAGGTAGGTGAACGAACAGTGAAACCCAATCACCTGATGATGATGGAATGAATGCTGAATAACATATAAACAGCAGAACAAAAAGCAGCAAATCACCCGCTGGGTTAGCATTGTGTGCTTTTAAAAATCTTTTTAAAAACTGTGCTTTTGTTTTGCTCAGTGCATGATCCTGGTAAAAAGGTGTAAATGGCCCGGTCTCCCGTGACATATGAATACATAATTCAAACTTCATAGCGTAAAATACAGCATAGCTTTGTATGGAAATCAAACCTTTGAATCTAGACTTTACATAAGGCAGCTGGGAATAGTACTTTGACCAGTTACATGGGTAATTACAGTTGTAAAGTAATTACGGGGAAACCAAACACTAGGTATGTTAGTCTGTATCATATGACCTTTATTAATCACAATTAAGCTAGGGATCAGTCATATGATGCTATCTAACCGATCACAACATTAATTCACACCAATAATTTTAGATCATCCTTTAACGGGACATTGCCTTTGGGGCAAACTGAACTAATAACAGTGATCCAGGGGTCTCCTCTGGATAATTACTTCCCGCCCCCCTCCCCCCAAAAAAATCTGATACCTAGAAGTATTTGTATGTATTTTGGAGTTAAACTTGAGTGGAGTTTGATTTGCTCTGGCTGCTCCTTTTAATGTGATGTCAGTGTTCAGCAAGTGCTTACACAGCCAGGCATCCGTCTGTGCCTCCCCTGATCTTTATTGGTTCTCTGATAAGGGCTATGGGTAAAGGAAACGCTTGATTGACAAATACTTCCCCATTCAGAGGTCCCTTAAGAAATTAAATTGTCATACTGTGTGGGATCGCACCTTTAAGAATAGCGCGCCATGTATTGAGGTACTGCTGAAACATGGAAGGATATGCTCTAAACCAGCGGTGCGCAAACTGGGGGTCGCTGGATTTTTTGTGGGGTGGGGGAGGGGCGCATGCGGTTGCAGAGGCCCTGCACTCTTCCCTGAGGCATTTAGTTTCAATGCCGGGGGATCGCGTGAGGACTCTGCAACTCACTTATCGGGATTCAAAAGAGTAGTTGTGATGCGTCGCCATGGGAAAAGACATCGCGGTGTCATGCAGAGTGACGTCACATGTCCGTCTCCATGGCAACAGGGTCACGTGACACGACGCCGCCAAAGAAGTTAAGGGGAGGTGCGAGAGCGAGGGAGCACGCAGGGGAGTGCAGCTCCAAAAGTTTGCGCTCCCCTGCTCTAAACTACAGTAATATCCTGACCTATCTGGCAGCAAAGTGTTTGCCATTCAGAAATGCAAATCTTTTTGTAGTTGGGTATTACTTATATGGTAGCCTGTGACATTTACTTTGACTATCCATTCCCCATCTGAGAAACCAGCAAACTTTTTCTTCCGCTAACCTTTATCTTTCCGTTATAATCCTTCTTTCCTCATCCAATTACAGACGTGAAAGAACGCTCCCAACATCCCATCTCAAGTACTTCCGAACATGCCCTACCCTTTCTGTGTTTCCCATGGTTTGCTCCTCTTATCCCACATCATCTACTCTATCTCTCTCCCCTTCACCCCCTCCCCCATTTTCACTTAGGCCATACTGCAATCTTAAGAGGACCTTAGAATATTTAATACAATCTATTCTTAAAAAAGTTATCTTTCTATCTCTGTTTCCCAAATGTAATGTAGTTTGTGTCTGCATCCATTTTCCTAATTAGTTTATGCAGTGTTTTTCTTAAATTCTTTTCCTATACTTTGTATCCGGTGCGTAGTCGGTGGACGGGTCTTTTTATTTTACAATAATCAAAAATTATTTTAGTTTAAAAAAAAAAAAATGTGTGTTTTCTGATGACATGGTCTATAGTAAACTGCTTTTCCAAGATTTTTTTTAATGTAATTAACATATTTCACGACGTTTAACTAACTTTCTTGTGCTTGCGTTGCATTGCTGTGCACTTTGTGAACTGTAGAGGGCGCAGTCTACTTTCAGGAGAAAATGTAACATGCAAAAGCGCAGGCTCATAATGAGCAATATGTGTTCACAAGAAAATGCCAGCACAATATCTAGCTCTTCATGCAGTGCTAGCAAAATGAATCACAAAATCAATTGGACATTTAGAGACAGCAGGAATGTGAATCACAGTGCACTGCACAGCATAAAGTTTCCCGGTGTGAGTGTTAATGACAAATTGCTACTGCTGTCATTCATTAACACGGTAGTGGACAATGTAGAGTAAAGGTGAGTATTTATGTGTAGGATAGGTGAAGCTTGTCTAGGTGATGAGATCGGTGACCCTTATTTGTACTGTAACGTTGTTTCTACAAATGTAGCACTGGTGCTGCTTTACGACCATGGATAACTATCCACACACAATCTGTGTATAACTTTTTTTTTTTTTTTAAAGTGTTGTTGACACTGGTCTCTAAGTCTGGCCTCACATCTTTGCAAAAGTCATGTCGCGTCAGCAAAACATTATACAATTTGCATCACTTTTGCAGGGGAGCTCCTGGGGGGAGCTATGCTGCACTGATCGTACCGGATGCAGCTAAAGCAAAGACCCCAGGGGGCGTTGAAATAGACTTCCGCTGGCGCTGATCTGTTCCTGCGACTCCAGTGGGAACTGCTGCAGCGTGTCCCTTCGCCCACCACCTCCTCCCTCCAGCCCTACTAATGTGCGTGCTCAGCATGCTTCGTTCCTCTCGGCGGCGAGTGCTCATGATGACATCACGGGCATCCGGCAAAATTAAAGGGAGCTCTACGCGGCTTTGTTCCCGCTGCCCTGCTTCAGAGGACATGCAGGTCAGTTCAGACAGCAGAGCAGTGTCTGCTTTAAAGGACCTGCACTAAGCATTTGATCATGGAGACTGCCTCACCCAAAGCTTCTATCTGTAAGGATCCGTGATAAGTCTGGTCGCGCACCCCGCAGCACAGGTCCACCTTGCCCCACGACCAAGCGCCTCCCTGACAAAGGGGGGACACCACAGACAAGCTTACCAAGCTGCGCTCCCCCGGCACGTCCTGCGGCGCCAATGAAGTTCCACGTCCTGTTTGTCCCGCGCATATGTAGAAACCGGTGCCACTGGCCCCGCCTCCAGTCTCTGTTCCCGTCAGCGCATCAGTGACACGCAACACACTTGGACTATGCACGGGCGGTGCGCGCACGCAGCAAAGCTGTAAGGCCGCTACCCATGGCGCCCGCTGCGGCTCTTACCTCCGCTGTCGAGGCGCGCGGCACCCGGTCACGTGGTCCCCCTTCGTTCCCTTCTCCTCCTGCAGCTCCTGCTGCCCATGCGTGCCGCCGTGGTAGACCCGCGCGCGCGTCTACAGTTCCGGTTTTTCTTCCCGGCGAACTCAACCCGCCCCTTCCGTTGCGCGCGCTACCATGTCCATCTCCACTGCCGCCAATGTTATTGTTCCGTTCCCACCTGTCCTACATCCTGCCTCAGCCTATCAGCGCTCTACCTTCATCTGACATCACCGCTGGAGGTTCTCATTGGCTCCTGACAGTATATAGTGCTACCAGCCCAGAGCTGATTGCTGAGCATAGTCAGTCTCTAGTTGTGCTTGCTACAAGCTACTTCGCAGTCTGCTCTTGTCTTCCGTTACAGACCCTAGCTTGAACCTGGACTCCCGATCTCTGGCACCCTCGAACCCCGGCTCGCCCAACGGACTTCTACCTTCTCCTCTCCTCGACTTTGGCTTTGGCCACCGACTACTCTTGATCTCTCCTACCCCGGATCTGGCAAGTACCTCTACCACTCTACACTCTCCTGTCCCGAACCAGGCTATCTACACGACTCTGCTAACCGGACCCGGTGGTTTTCCTGTATCCCCACCTCGGCCTCGCGGTCCAGTCCGGTTTGTGGTGAGCACTACTATATTCCCGTGACATTATGCTCAGCCCAACAGACCTGGACTCCGCCGAGGTGGGTCGACGCTTAAGCGAACACGATGGCCTGTTTAAGGAAGTAGAGACTTGTCTCTCCCAAAATAACCAGCGTATGGAACTGCTCCAAAACTCCCTGGGTACCATTTCAGAGCAACTCAAATCTCTTTTGTCCTCTCCTGAGGCTGCTGCCGCTCCTCCTGCTCCTATCTTCTCCCCGCCGGTACCTCTGACTCATCCTCCTGAACCCCGTCTACCTTCTCCCAATCGCTATTCGGGAGAGCCTTCAGCATGTCGTGGCTTCCTGGGACAGTGTTCCGTCCAATTTGAACTTCTACCCTCTCACTTTCCTACTCCTCGTTCCAAGGTCGCGTACATTTACTCGCTGCTGACCGATGACGCCCTGGCCTGGGCTACACCCATATGGGAGCATCGCCCGGATCTGACTTCCAGCCTGGACCGGTTCTGTGCTGAATTCCGGAAGGTGTTCGATACACCAGGTAGGAGGGTAACTGCCGCTTCTTCTCTCCTCAATGTTTCGCAGGGAAATCGTTCGGTGGCTCGCTACGCATTGGAATTTGGTACTATTTCGGCAGAAACCAGATGGAATGATGAAGCACTCGCCGCAGTATTTTGGCAGGGTTTGAATGACTCCCTCAAGGACGAGCTGGCCGCTCTGGAGCGCCCTACAGCATTGGAGGAACTCATCGCGCTCTGTATCCGTATGGACCAGCGGCTCCAGGAGCGAAGAGCAGAGAAGGGAAAGCTCCAAAAAGGTTTATCCTCCGAAGAACCCATGCAGCTGGGTGGAACTCGCCTTTCGTTAACGGAAAGACTACGTCGCCGTCGGGCGGGACTCTGTCTTTACTGCGGAAATAGTGGACACCTGGTGAGTACCTGTCCTTCCAAGTCGGGAAACGCCAGCCCCCAGTGAGTACTGGGAGAACTACACTGGGCATGGTAACCTCTCCTTCCTCTCCCAAACTACCATCCAAGATACTTCTTCCTATAACCCTATCAGGGGACTTTGGGGACATCACCACGAGGGCTTTCCTTGACTCCGGTTCTGGTGGGAACTTTGTCGATCAATCTTTTGCAGAGAAGAACCAGATTCCTCTGGTAGCCAAGGATTGGCCCGTAGGCCTAGAAGCCATTGACGGTAGGCCTTTGCAACCCGCATTTATTTCTCATCGGACCATTCCCCTCCGTCTTAAGATGACAGGACACCATTCCGAACAAATTCAGTTGGATGCCATCCACACGCCGGCTGTAGACGTGATATTAGGTCTTCCCTTCCCCAGCACCATAATGCCCAGATCGACTGGCTCCAGTCACAACCCCTCACCTGGAGAGATCGGTGTCAAGACATTTGTCTGGTTTCACCTAAAGCCCTAGTAGGTGCCACTCATCCGGAAACCAAGAATCCCCTCCTTCCGGACGCCTACTGGGAGTTCAGAGATGTCTTCGACAAGATTCAGGCGGAGGAATTACCACCCCATCGCGCCTACGACTGCCCGATCGACCTTCCTGGCGCGATTCCCCCCAGAGGTTGTACCTACCCGCTTTCCCCCCCCCCCCCGAGACCAAGGCGATGAAACTTTACATACAGGAGAACCTCCAGAGAGGCTTCATTCGTAAGTCTTCTTCCCCGGCAGGAGCAGGCTTCTTTTTTGTAAAGAAAAAGGACGGCACACTTCGTCCTTGCATTGATTATCGTGGTCTCAACAAGGTGACTGTCAAGAATCGGTATCCTCTTCCCTTGATTGCCGAACTTTTCGACAGATTACAAGGCGCCACTATCTTCTCCAAGCTGGATCTCCGTGGAGCCTACAATCTGGTTCGGATTCGTAAGGGAGATGAGTGGAAGACGGCCTTCAACACGCGTGATGGGCACTATGAGTACCTCGTGATGCCCTTTGGTCTCTGTAACGCGCCAGCCGTCTTCCAGGATTTCGTTAACGACGTCTTCAGAGATCTGCTGGATCAACACATGGTGGTCTACCTAGACGACATTCTTATATTCTCGCAGAATCCCCTGGAACATTCTCGGCACGTCAAACAAGTACTTCAGAGGTTACGGGAGAACCGACTGTTCGCCAAACTTGAAAAATGCCAGTTCCACCAGTCATCCACGTCATTTTTGGGTTACATAATCTCTGACACAGGACTCGCGATGGATCCTACCAAGGTGGAATCTGTCTTGAATTGGCCCCGCCCCCTCTCTCTGAAAGCGGTACAGAGGTTCTTAGGTTTTGCCAACTATTACCGCAGGTTCATAAAGAATTTCTCCACGCTGGTCGCACCCATCACAGCCCTCACTCAGAAGAACGCCAATCCCGCACTGTGGTCCCCCGAGGCCATCGTGGCTTTTCAGGTTCTCAAGGAAGCCTTTGTCACAGCACCTATCTTGGTGAATCCTGATCCAGCACAACCCTTCACTCTCGAGGTGGATGCTTCGGACATAGGGGCAGGGGCGATCTTATCCCAAAGGAAGAACCCACAGGCCAGACTGCATCCCTGTGCATTTTTTTCTAAAAAATTCTCCGCAGCAGAACGGAATTATGGCGTGGGTAACCGTGAGCTCCTCGCAATCAAGATGGCTTTGGAGGAGTGGCGGCATCTATTGGAAGGCGCTGAATACCCCGTCACCATCCTTACGGACTATAAAAACCTCTTATATATTGAGACTGCCCGCCGTCTGAGTGCTCGGCAGGCACGTTGGTCCCTCTTCTTCACCCGATTCAACTTCCTTATTTCATACCTCCCGGGTTCTAAAAACACTAAAGCTGACGCACTGTCTCGTCAATTCTCTGTAGAGGACAAAACCGAAGATCCTCAAGAGACTATCCTTCCTCCGAAATGTGTCCTGTCTGCCAGTACCTTTGACGCACTATCGGAGATCACCAAGGTTCAAGATCAAAATCCTCAGGGTCTCAGGGTGCCAGTTGGACGACTTTTCACACCCCCTACCTTCCGCCAGAAGGTAATGCAATGGGGGCACGCCGCTAAAACGGCAGGTCATCCAGGGATCAAAAGGACTATTTTGGTGGCCAAGCATGCGCAAGGACATTCAACATTTCGTCTCAGCATGTTCCACCTGCGCACAGAACAAGACTCCACGGAATAAACCTCCAGGACTCCTGCAACCCCTCCCTATTCCCGATCGTCCATGGGAACATCTCTCGATGTACTTTATTGTCGACCTCCCCAAATCCAAGGGTATGGACACTATACTAGTAGTGGTCGACCGCTTTTCTAAACAAGCGCACTTTATCCCACTCAAAGGTCTACCCAGTGCCCCTAAACTTGCCGAGGTATTTGTCAAGGAGGTCTTCAGGCTCCATGGATCACCTCAGACCATAGTTTCTGATCGGGGGTCGCAATTTGTTTCGAGATTCTGGAGGGCCTTCTGTAAGAAACTTAACGTGGCGCTTCACTTCTCCTCGGGATACCACCCACAGACCAATGGTCAAACTGAACGAACCAATCAGTCACTGGAGCAGTTCCTTCGTTGTTTCATATCGGACTCTCAGGACAATTGGCTCGACCTACTTCCTTGGGCGGAATTCGCTCACAATAATCTCAGGAATGAGTCCACACTACAGTCTCCATTTTTTTCTAATTTTGGCTTTCATCCCTCCACCCTCCCTCAGTCTGGGCCGAGTACAGGAGTTCCAGCCGCAGAAGAGAGGATTCGGGATCTTCAAGCTTCCTGGTCTAGGATTCAGGATAATCTCAAGCGGGCCACGGCTATGCAGAAAAGGCAGGCTGATCGACATCGTCGGAGACCACCCAATTATGCCCCAGGTCAGAAAGTATGGCTATCTACTAAGAACATACGCTTGAAAGTCACATCCCCAAAGCTGGCACCCCGATTTATCGGTCCATTTTCTATATTGGAGAGGATCAATCCAGTTACCTACCGACTCAAACTACCTGCTACTATGAAGATTCCCTCTGCCTTTCATTGTTCTCTGTTAAAACCATTTATACCCAATCCTCAGATCCAACACAACGCACCTTCCCCCAGACTTGTCAATGGACAAGAAGAGTTTGAGGTACAATCCATCCTAGATTCTCGTATCTCAAGAGGAGGACTTCAGTATTTGGTGCATTGGAGGGGTTTTGGACCCGAAGAAAGGGCATGGATTCCGCAAGTCCAGGTACACGCCCCCAGGCTGGTCAGGGCATTTCATCTCAAATTTCCACTTAAACCTGGAAAGGATCGTCCGGAGTCCGACCCTGAAGGGGGGGGGTACTGTAAGGCCGCTACCCACGGCGCCCGCTGCGGCTCTTACGTCCGCTGTCGGGGCGTGCGGCACCCGGTCACGTGGTCCCCCTTCGTTCCCTTCTCCTCCTGCAGCTCCTGCTGCCCATGTGCGCCGCCTTGGTAGACCCGCGCGCGCGTCTACAGTTCCGGTTTTTCTTCCCGGCGAACTCAACCCGCCCCTTCCGTCGCGCGCGTCGCGCGCTACCATGTCCATCTCCACTGCCGCCAATGTTATTGTTGCGTTCCCACCTGTCCTACATCCTGCCTCAGCCTATCAGCGCTCTACCTTCATCTGACATCACCGCTGGAGGTTCTCATTGGCTCCTGTCAGTATATAGTGCTACCAGCCCAGAGCTGATTGCTGAGCATAGTCAGTCTCTAGTTGTGCTTGCTACAAGCTACTTCGCAGTCTGCTCTTGTCTTCCGTTACAGACCCTAGCTTGAACCTGGACTCCCGATCTCTGGCACCCTCGAACCTCGGCTCGCCCAACGGACTTCTACCTTCTCCTCGACTTTGGCTTTGGACACCGACTACTCTTGATCTCTCCTACCCCGGATCTGGCAAGTACCTCTACCACTCTACACTCTCTTGTCCCGAACCAGGCTATCTACACGACTCTGCTAACCAGACCCGCTCACGCGGCTGTAGGGCGGTGGTTTTCCTGTATCCCCACCTCGGCCTCGCGGTCCAGTCCGGTTTGTGGTGAGCACTCCTATATTCCCGTGACAAAAGCAGAGACTGGCTTCTCTGCATCAGACACCAGTTGCTGCCGGTTCCTCCTCAGCCTATCACAGGACCACCTATTGCCCAGTCCTCCTTCCTACAGGCATCCCATTGGTTCCTGCTAGTATATGTGCTCAGTCAGCCCCTTGGCAAGATGGCTGAGCATAACACTTAATTCGTGCAAAGTGCTTACTGCAAACCTTGCCTCCTGATCTTGTTCCTAGTACCAGTCTCTCTCTGTGTCTGACCTTGGCTAGCATCTGGGCTCCTGACTTCTCTACTCCTGACCCCGGCGTTACCTACGACGATCCACACCTCTCCAACACCGACCACAGCAAGTACCTTCGACGATCCCGATTTCTCCAACCCCGACCCGGCAACCCACTTACCCACTACCAATCTACACTCCGGAACGCGCTCTCGCGGCTGGAGGTAGGTTTATTCACAATCCCCACCTTGGCCCCGCGGTCGCGCCCTGTTTATGGTGAGCACTCCGTTACACTATTTAAATACAAAGGTGAATCCCAAGGAGCCTGTCAACAAGAAAAAGTTCACTAGGAAGGTAAAACTCTGTTCAGCCTGTGACAGTCCTGCACTAAAAAAAATATATATATATGTAACGGGTATTCCACCCCACCCAATCGCATATATAGTGTGGGTGCGTAGAACATACGGTGTTACCAGGTGTGGTGCATATACCTGCAGGCTCACAGGAGGCCTGAGCCTCCGCTAGTGAGAGCCTGGGGTGAATCCTCTGGAACGGTCTCGGTTTCAGCGCCTCCACCTATGTAGGATTCTATGGAAATGTAGAATGACCCTAACATAGGAACCCACCCAGAAACCACATACACCAGTATTATGGATAACAGGTTTACTGAATGAACAAGTGATATCTCTTACATAACAAGTATACTCATAACATCACAGTTATAACATCACACCCAATAACATGTGTCCCTCTCTAGAGGAGACACTACTGCGTCACACAGTACGCTTTCCCAACACCAGGTGATCCCACCCAGTGTCCATAGAAACCCCACCCAATGTCCCGCACTCTGGCAGAGAGAGGCAATGGGTGACTGCGCAGTCACTATTATACTAAGGGCCCGTTGGTGCACTTGTATATGTATAGTACCTGCCGAGCACTCCGGTGCTCGGAGCAGCAACAACTTCACAAAGGATCAGTCGTTCTGGATCCCGTCTGATCCGGTCCGGTGAGTCCTTGCTTGGGGTCCGCCAGGGGCGATCCCACCCTGAAGATAGTCTTTGTCTTTGAGCACCGACTTGGGCCCAAATCTCTTTTACTGGAACTGCAGCATCCGCTGATCCCTATCTAACACTGGCACTACATGACACGGTCCCTAACCTAGGGCCTGTCCCTGTAGCACCACAAACTGGGGAGTGAGGACCTACCTGGGACCTAAGGGGTTAACTGGCCTATCTCGCCCACCTAGCTCTTCCCGGTCCTGACTCTAACCAACTAGTACTTGCAGTAACGCACGGCTACTTACTTGGTACGTGCAGCAACCGTGCTGCACAAACACTGTGCCTGCCTGTCAGACCTCACAGCACTGACAGCTGTGACTCTGACAAGACAGCACTCACACTAAGGGCAGAGTCCCTAACTGGGGCCGTCCCTTATCAATTACCCACTAACCTGGTGGGGAGTTGGGGCCTACCTGGGAGAGGGGGGACCTTACGCGATGCAGGAGCTTCACTCGCTCCCTGCACCCTTCCTTCCCCTTCTGCTCCGCTGCTCCAACTGACTGCGTAGCTGCAAACCCAAAAAAATGTATCTCCTTTCTCCCTCTAGAGATCCTGGGCCCTCATTGGCCACACTAAGGCACCTGGTGTGCTTGGCCCTAAGCCTCATGGGAGTTGTAGTCCCGTGGAGGCTGCAATTACATTGGGGCCACGTGCGCGCCTTCCCTGCGCCTGCGCGAATCCCTAATGGCCACCGCAACCTCTCCTGTATGGTCCCTGCCCTCACGCAACTGTTCCCTGGCTCTAGGGTACCTTTAGCGCATGCGCGACTCTGTCGGGCCGCCGGGGGCTTACTGAGCATGCGCGAACTGGCGCAACATGGCGGCGCCCTCACCGCCCAGCGCCGGGAGCCCTGTAACGCGCGTGCAGCCTTGGCAACCAGCCGCACGCGTCCCCGGCAACCCCCGAGCCGGGGCCTGACCGCCCTCACCCCTGTGATCGCCGCGCGGTGCCGCCATTTGACTCGGCTGCACCCGCGATCGTCAGCAAGGTGAGGGGGGTGCTGACAGGCTGGGAAGACCTGGCTACATATATATATATATTATTACGTGATCTGTTTAAAGGAAACCACAAAAGAACCTACAGAACACGTCTGAGTTATTTTCCTGGATGAATGAATAGGTTTCTCAAGGCATTGAGATCGCCTCATCACAGAAAATGACATAAGAGCATGCGCTCTTTTACGAGTCTGGATAGACTAATGAATTCATCCTCGGAGGAGCAGTTCAGGTCCATGGATGCAGATCTGCTATCAGAGGAAGAAATAATAGCCAAAGAGCCATCTACTTTCAATGTAGATTTGGTAGATCCTCATTAAGGCAGTACGCGAAGTCTTGGGAATTGAAGATTCAATTCCTCACATGGAATCGAAAAATGTAATGTTTAAGATTGCAAGGAAGCCTAGAACCTTTCCAGTCCATGATGAAAAGGACACAGCAAGAAGGAGTACCATGCAGATAAGCAATAGCTATAAGATCAGTCTCCAGAGCCATGAAGTTATGGGTTCTAATGAGGAAGAAGCACTCAAAAGGATTGAAGACATCTTCCAAAATCCGTACACTTTCAGAAATGAAGCTAGCAACTCAGTTTATCTCGGAAGCATCCTTAGACTCTCTGAGCCAGGTCCATGGCTTTATCGATGGCCTCCAGACGGGCTCTCTGGCCTCGTCCATGGATTGCAGATTCAGCATCCAAGAGCAACCTGCGCATTCTCCTCTTCGAGGGTCAACGATTAGGTAAAAGATTAGATACTATAATCAGAAAAGCCTTGGAGGGAAAGCGTATATTCTTACCCCAAGAGAGACCAAGAAAATGTAAGGGCCCACTCTTCAAAGTGAGAGGTCAACAATAAGAAATAATGGGCTACAGGCCTTGTAAAGGATACGCCAGGTCTACATATTGGAGAAGAGGCAAGAGTAATTTTTTTCGTGGCCCAAGAGGATGCGGACCCTCGTTCAGAGTCTCTGGTAAGTCTGCCTAAAATGAGGAGCCCAGTCACCTTCAGTTTGAGGCAAATTAATCCCTTCCAAGATGAGTGGACTCAATCAATTATGGATTTATGGATGCCTGCATACTCCAAAGTTATTTTTTGGAATTCAAGACAACGTTAGTAAATAGATTTTCCTGTGCACCAAGATTTCTGAAAAACATGGAAGCCGTTTTAGCTTTAAAACAAAGTTAAGCAGGCTATTAACAGACAAGGCAATAGAACCAGTTCCCTTGAATCAAAGATTCCAGGTATTCTATTCAGTACTATTCCTGGTGAAGGCAGAACGCATCATTACAGAGAGATTTTAGATCTCAAAAGGATCAACACATTTCTGGAAGTTACGAAGATATATAGTCTCGTTAGAGGATGCCTATTTTCGCGTCCCAATAGCCTTTACTCATCGAAGTATCTAAGGTTCCCAATAGGCCAAGCCCAATATTAATTTTCAGTTTTTCCATTCGGTCTTGCAACCTAACAAGGAACCTTAAAAAAGGACTTAAAGGACCTTGATTGCGGAATTATGGAAGGAGGCCATCCATGTATTTCATTATCTCGAGGATAACTTCATAAAAATCTGAAGACGGACATCTTCTTCTTTGTTATCTCACGAGTGCTGGAATTTTGAGAGTCACAGATGGATAATAAACAGAAGCAAAAGTCTTCTTCCCTTCCAAGAGCTAAAGTTCTTAGGTGTTCAATTTCATATGTCAAAATTAATAGTAAAAAATGAAGAAACAGCTACTATCTGCAGGCTCTGTACTGTATGAAGCTGACCTGTACTCTATCTTCAACCATTCAAGTTGCCATGTGGGCGCGATGGCACATGCGTTTGTTCCAATTAAATTTAATTTGTCAATGGGACAATAAGAAAAACCTGCTTCAAAAAAATCTCCTGTAGCAACCGGTAAAAAGAATTCCTGATCTGGTGGGAACAAGAGAAAAATTGAAGCGAGACCCAGAATGGATCTTGCTGACAACAGACAAGAGTGGGACAGGCTCGGAGCCCAACTTGGCTCTCTCTCTCTTGTCCCAAGTAAATTGGCCATAAATATTTAAAAAATGAGAGCAGTGATGCAAGCGATTAATCTTTTTTCCTCAAGCAATCAAAGGGACAGCTTAAAGGTCAGACAATCTCACCACTGTAATGTATCTAAAAAATCAAGGAGAAATAAGAAGTTTCCTCTCATTAGGAGAGATTTCCCATATATTCAAGTGGGCAGAGAAACATCTGAAAGACCTCCATAGCAGAGCATATTCTGGGAAACTCAAATTCCCAGGCAGGCTTTCCAAGTCAGCAAACTGTTGCCCCAATGGCATGGTCCCTATCAGACAACATATTTCTTAAGATAGTTGAGAATTGGGTAAGACCTCAGGCCGATTTGATGGCTTCAGAAAAAAATATGAAGTTGACTGCATATTTTTGCCACGCAAAACATGATTTCCCTACTCGTCATTATGCTATCACAAGGGACAATATTTAATCCCAAACCAGAGAGTTTGGCTTTCATGACCTGGAGGTTGAGCGGGGCCTACTACGCTTGAGAAGCTTTTCCAAGAAAGTTATTAAAACTTTAATGCAAACAAGAAAGGTGTCTACTTTGAAAGTGTATCACAGGATATGGCAGCGTTTCCATCATTTGTGCAATCACATTAATATTGATTATTTAAATCCATCTGCAGCATATATTTTTGGAATTCTTACAATGAGGTTTTGACCTGGAACTCAGTCCCAGTTTATTGAAAGTTCAAGTCTTGACACCATGTGCCTTACTAAGCAAATAGTTGGCTACCCTAGATCTGATTTCCATAAAAAAAAATTCAGGCCATGTATCGAATAAAGCCACAATAACTTAATAGTATAAGTGCTAATAGGTTTATGATAACATCTCCAAAAGCACTTATATTATTAAGTTATTGTATATGTTATTGATTATATTATGGTTAATTATACACATTTATTATTTATTTATTATTATTTATGCATTCCCAATCAATATTCATGGTTATTCTGTTATTTGGGGGTCTCTATTAATAAATTCTTCGTTCTAATCTGGTTTATCATATGTAATGATTTAAGTTCAATTTAAATGTTGTGGGTATTTTCCCTTATATACATTTATTTTGTTATACATGGGTTAATATTATTAAATGACTCATATACATTAATTAACTGACTTATACACACTGATTATGTCCTCCATGATTTACAAGGTTTTTTAATTTATTTCCCTGTATATAGATACTGTGTTGGTATATATAATTAGATTTTTATAAGCACACATTTCTTATGTATATGGTACAATTAATGATATGATTATCAATTATTACAATTCATTGCATTCATTATTATAATTCTTATGCATGTGTTATGATGACATGGCTATCAATTGTTTATTCATTACTATCATATGTTCACAATTTATATACTACACAGTATTTCAGGGTTGCTGCGATTTATGCAACAAGTTACAGTATTTGTTTTTTAACCGCTTATTGTGCTCTTTTAACTAGTATTGTTGGTGTATTTTTTGAATAAAGTTTGTTGAAAAAAAGTGTATATCACATGACCCGTCTGGCCCATGGGAATGGACGTGATGTCAGCGCGACCACGGTCCGTGATGCGCGCTGATGACGTCTGTTCGCACATTGCGACACTCGGCTCGTGCAAGTTCCTGTATATCACCTGACTTGCCCAGCCTATGGCTGTGCACGTCGTGTTACCGCGATTCTGCGCAGACGCGGGTTACTGCACGTCATGTTACCGCGACTCTGCACAGACGCGGGTCACTGACGTCGCACCCCATAGGGCTAGAGGCAATCCAGGTAGGTATAAAGAGGCAGCAATTTTATCACCTGGATAAAGTACCCTGTGTAGGAAACGTGTAGGTGCATTCATTCAGTCCCTTTTTTTGCTGTATGTTTAGCCTGCAATAAATTACATCTTTTTTGTTATCTTCGGAGTGGCCTGGCCTTTCTCTCTCTCCTGGATTGTTAATACAGGATGTCATTGGCTGTGCTATATCTACGCCTCCTACCTTCCTGTACCTACTACGGATGGATTGCACGCCTTCGATGACGAGAGTGCCCCTTGGATAGTACAGGTAAAGTGCCGCAGTGCCTTATTTATTCCTGTCTACCACGGACATTGTCCCTCATCAATACTTCTACTACTTGGGTGTTTATCACAGTGTACATGGTTGTAGATGTCAGGCCGACTCCACTAGTTCACTTATCCCTCCCAGTTTATATTCTACTTCATTGGGGGGCACTCCATCGCTTCTTGGACTACCAATTGTGGACTTATGATGTTCTGACTTTCTACTTATGGAATTGGTTACACTTATTGAGCACCACATATACCACGTTCCTTCTAACTCCAACCACTTGGATATCACCTGCGCTGTCCCGCAAGGCTCGGTTCTCGGGCCCCTACTCTTCTCAGTGTTCATCAATGATCTTCCTACAGCATGTAAGGGAACTTCAATACACATGTATCCGGATGACACAATCTTATATGCACACAGCCCTAACCTCTCCAACCTTGGACATGTACATCAATGTGACTTTTTGAGACTTGAAAATTGGATTTCCCAAAATAAACTGTTTTTAAATTCTGACAAGACTCTAAAATGGTATTTGGGACTAAGGCTACATTTTTAAAGCTTCCAATGAATGAGCTCCAGATCAGAACCAAAGCTAATACAGTACCACCCTAGCCCCTATTACTAGTTTTAAATACTTGGGCATATGGTTTGACTCCCATTTAACATTTGGGTTGCACATTGGCATAGGTTTTGCATGTCAGGTTATCAAACAAGGTGTACTTTATAGGAATAAATCCTCCCTAAGTCTGCTGGTCAGAAAGCGTATCGCGCAGCAGATGCTAATGCCAATTATAGACTATGGGGACATAGTATATGGCACGGCACCCCGAACATACCTTAACAAACTTGATACCCTCTACAATTCAATGTCGTTTTGTCCTCCAATGCAACTACAACACACATCACTGCAAATTTCTCAAAGAACTAGATTGGTTATCACTTGAGTCTAAGCGCAAAGTTCATCTCTCCTGTCTTGCCTTCAAATACTTTCTGGGCAAGCTACCGTCTATCTGAACAAGCTCCTCACCCCTACCACATGCAGCACTTATCATCTGAGATCTGACTCCAAAAGACTGTTCATGGTCCCAAGGCGCAACAAAGTATCCAGCCGCTCCTCCTCTTACCGTGCACCTCACAACTGGAACAATCTACCGGAGACTCTCACAGCCACCACCAGTTTAATTTCTTTCAAAACTAAAACTGTCTCACATTTTAATCTGGCCTGTAACTGTTACATACGCCTATAACTGTGCATGCAATGTCTTGTATATAATGTATAACGCTGCTCACTTAATGTAACCATGCATTTGTAATCATAACTCTGTGCCCGGGACATACATGAAAAGAGAGGTAACTCTCAATGTATTACTTCCTGGTAAAACATGCTATAAGTATGTAACGGGTGGACCCCCTTGTCTGACCCACCCAATCTCACATTGGCCCGTGTGGTCTAACCGGTCCCCATTACGTGATCGTGTATGGTGGTGCACCTGCAAGTAACAGGACTCCTGAGTCTCCCGCCTGATGGTATTAGAGGATGTCATCAGGACAGGTAGCTGAGGTAGTGGGTGCGAGTCCAACTTACATCATGTGCAGCGCCTCCACCTCATCAGGATCTATGCTTCCGCAGGGAGATGGTCCTGGTGAGGAACTCCTTCTCGGTGGTGACTGCCACTGTTGAGTAATCTCACACTCACTCAGTGGGGGTTTCTTTGAACAGGGCATCTTTATTTGCATGGTATGGGCAAGCTGCCCCTCACAGATAACAGCTCAGCCACTCATCTCTGTGCAGCACTCCATTAGGAAGGTCCCTTCTCCCTAATAGATCTGCTTTCCACCTCTACTCTCTTGAGCTGCTCTGTCTCTCTCTTGAGCTGCTCTAACTCTGCCCAATGTGCTGCGTATGCTCACTGACTCACAGCTAGCAGGAGACACTGCAACACTGTTGCAAACTTTCACGTGCCTCTCACTGAACAGAGGCAGCACAACAACAGGAAACTGACTTCTAACTTTAGGCAGTGCTGTGTCTTATATCACCCCCCAGAGAACAAACCTGCTCTGTACCACTAAGTGTGGGCACATTGCATGTTGTCACTTCCTTTGGGGATATATGACACCTTACCAGGGTTTGAGGGCAAACCTCCATTGATTGTTGCTGGCAATCCTGCATACTTACCAGGTTTACTGCCAGCATGAGAAAGAGCTATGTACACCAATCTTACACATGGCTACAAGTAAATAAGGAGGTGTCCATATATAGGGCCTAGTTCAGGTGCACGTCTTTAATCTGTCCTAGCCCAGCTAGAAGGTGGAACGTAACTATTTGGTACCCACTGCCATGGAACATTACGGTAAGATTGTGAAATAATTTTCTATTTTACTGTATTACAAGTTGGTTTAGAAGTATCCTGATCTTTGCAACTTTGGAATCATTACTACAGTCTCACTTCCTAACTAACACCCAACGTAACCAGTAATTGAAATGTACATGGGGTGTCTATGAATGCCAATTTTCATTTTTCACAGTGTTGTCTGTGTTTTAATAGGTTTATGATTTTGGAGGTCACGTACAGTATCACTACCTTTTCCATTTCAATTCTAGCACTGAACACAAGCAGTATATATTTGATGTTCTTTGATTGTTTACTGTTGTGGCGTGTGTTGTAAATCTCTTAAAATTTAGACATACAGTACCATATTTTGGTTTTAATATCTGGTACAGATTGTTTTCTCCAGAGAACCGCAATGCAGCACCTGGATGCCAAGAGAATGTGTGGGCAGGTATGGTGGAAATCTACCCAATAGGGTGACCCAGGGGAGAAAGTGAATCTTGAATTATGAATCAAACTGATAAAATTAGCATGAAAGGCATAACATGGCAGAATGCTGTTTCAAAAATGTGATCACAATGAGTAGAGTAATTAATATTCATTAGCTTTCCTTCTGAAACTCCCAAATGAATAATCATTTTTTATTTATTTGGACACATCTCGTCATTGCCCGTATGGAATTAAATTTTTCTAAATTTACCAGCTCCATAAGCTTATTTACATTCCAACAATATCACTCGGCAAATAAAAATCTCACTTGAGCACTTTCACGTCTCGGAAAAGTTTGCAACCCTCACTTCGCCACTATCTTGTGCTTCCACTACAATAAGGGATTCTGGGAAATTACATGCAAATGAGCACACAGTGTCACCTTTTGCTTCAAATCCATTTTTACCTGGACCCCTATTCGCTTTTTACCTGCTGCTTTACACAGCTTTTCAGCACAGCCTGTGTTAAAGTGAATAGCCAGTAAACCTCCCACAGACAGCTATTTCAACCTTTTGGGTCTCATAAGTGTGAGGCTGGTTATACTGGCTTTGCAATTTGAAGCTGGGATAGGTTTCGTCCACACCTTAAGTTATGGTGGGTAAAAAAAAAAGGTGATAAAGACCCTCCAGCAAATGAAAATATCACTTGTGAGCACATTCATGTCACAATATCACTGCAACCACAAGGTGGCATTTGAAATCATACTATTTCCATGCTTAGGAATGTGCAAAATAGCAGTAATTTAGGAATTCGTGGACTAGTCATAAAAGCTGGATCTTGGCAGTATGGTGAGTGAAATTGGGGAATTTCCCTGTTTTAAGCATTGGTACTACAGTAAAAAAAAAAGAAAAAAAGATTCTGGGAAATGACACAGACTAGGACATGTTTTTTTTTACCATTTAGTTGATGCAGCTTCGAAAGTGTAATAAAAATAAATCATTACTGTTGAGTTGTTGCTGTACTGGAAATTAAAGTGAAATCATTTTAGAAATTACATATTGATGATTGAACATTTGTGAATCCCTTCAGGACATTCCAAGACTTAAAACATACTGTATCTTTTAACGTTAGAAATATCAAATGAGGAACATTTGGGGAGGATAATGAGATACAGGCCCTAAACCTGCATGTAGTTGTTTTGACAAAAATGATTTACTTACGGGATGAAACTAATGTGTTGGATATTTTTGTATCTATTTTTTGGGATCCTGAAGATTGACCATGTCGACTCTTTGATTTGGACCTCATTGCACCATTTACATATTCTACATTAGTAATAACTACATTTCTAAGCAGCCGATTGTGAGATTGAATCCTAGCAGAACATCTCTTGCAGCACCCCGCACCCCTTACAATTACTAAGCGTGTATTTAGACGTGGACAAGAAAACTACATCAGATAATATGGGCAGGCAATAAACAGTGTCTTCTGGGGCAAACACAAACATTTAGGTTGTTCAGTGCTAATTCTGTTGTCCATAACACAGCAATAATTTTTCCTCACATTGACAAAGGTATTGAATGGTGTATTAAAAAGCTATCCTATCATATACTTAGATGGTGGTGTTTGGGGCAGGGACGTCCCTTTCTTAATGTTTACTTGTATGTCCTATTGTCTCATTATTTTGTCCCGTGTATTGCTGCTGTGAAAGCACTGCGCTTGCAGTGGTGCAGTAGCATACTTTAAATCTTGTGATATGTACCTATTGTATCATTAGGGGCAAGGTATCTTATATTTTTTAATGTGCAGCAGCAGTAGTTGCAGCAATACTACTCCACTTCAGAACGAATTACAACAATATAGACGCCATAGTATTGCCTTTACCAGTTCTTCTATCATCGATTGGTTATGTATTTTACATGGTACTTAGGGCATGAGATGTACATATAATTTTCCAGCCACAATACTTAGGTGTCTACTTTAGGGAGAAAAGTGACTTGCAAAAGGTCACAAGAAACTTAGACAGGGATTTAATCTGGGGTTACCCACTTCAAAGACTGTAGTGAAAAAGAAGTGGTGTGTTGATATTGTCACAATCTTTGCCCTGTGAACTTTTCTTGCAGCATAACCCTCCCCGCGTCCTGTTAATGTGTTTCCAGAAGATGTGAAATCTTCAGAAGGAGAATGTGTGGTGTCTTTCACAGTTACTGCTACCACTATCTAAACCAAAATCTATTGGAGCCTTGTGATTCTGAAGCAAATTCACTTATTTAACAGTACTAAAAAACAAAAATGACTGACATCCATCCTAACCCCCCATCTAGACACACACCTGATGATAACAAACAGGGCAGACGTTCCTGGGGAGACAGAGTCCCTTATTGGATTTTAGCATGGATTAGATGGTAGCAGGGGGTAGCAGACTGACATTAGTGACCAGAGAACCTGCCTGTCTTGATTTAAAAATAAAAAAGATTCTATGTTTTAATCCCTTTGTGGTCAGGAGGCTAGTAATTCTGAATGCAAAGCTTTTCGTGTCCCTCTGGCTGCATGTGGCTTGATTAGACCTGGTAGAAGTTGGAGACAGCAGTTAAGAACGCGAATGTAATAGACATTATGTCTATATATCGTAGAGTATTGATTTTCATGTGAAAGTGCTACTTTAATATTGTCAAAATTGAATACACATACTTATTTTTTAAATCTAAATGATTTCAGTTGCTTACTCTAATATTTGGTAAATCAACGTTTACTTGAACTGTAATTTCTGAAAATATGTTAGAATTCATATTTTTAAACGTTCACGATTCAATATTTGGGGAATATCCTGTTTAAGGGTCATGAACTGCATACCCAAAATGGCTAACATTTGATCATTGTCAGAGTAAATGAGAAATAGTAATTCACCCAACATTTAGTGTCTCACTTCAAAAGCATTACTGTGTGTCTGTGCTTCCATTTATGTTGCACTTACTGAGACAAAAAAAAAAACACTTTTACTTTGAACTTATGTCTTGAGGAGCGAGACAGTTAACAAAAAAGACACTATAAACATGAAGGTAGAAAACAAGAACACGGTCTTGAATGTTATGATGGCACCAACAAGCCTGGAAGTATTTTGCTCCCTGCAAAGAGTAGAAGCCAGCAGCCCTCCCCTCTGTGCTGAATTAACAGAGAGAAATTTATGACTGCAATAATGCACAGTTAACACTTTCAGTGCTTAAAGGGTCTGCTACTATATGTAATGCATTGGGCATGATGGGGCTATAACTATTACATTTGACTTGAGACCATTTCTCAAGTATGAGTTTCATCAGATTCAGAAAGATTACAATTCACTGTAATACCAAGAGGACAATGCATAATTGTTGTTACATCATCTTAAACCTGATAGGTTTTTGGTTGATAAGTACCTGTAAAGTTTAAATGGCTCTGTAAACCTAGGTAATATATGAAGTACTCATAAGTACTCCTGTTAGAAGATATATTGCTCTTGGGATACCTTTTTAATGGATAGGTTAAAATGATGCAATAAGGCAACATGGGTCATATTCTTATGGATTCTTATCGCCCCACCTACTAATATGACAAAGGTGGCCTCTTAGCAGACTTCCGTTAACATACAGCTGTATACAGTATATTACACACTGCAGGAGTTTGGCTGTCAATAAATTATATCCTGTAGAGGATATAGCTTATCAGCTCATCAGGTGACCTACAGTAATTTGGGTGGTAATACATTGCATATTTACTATGATCACTGGCAGAGTTTAGTGCTGATGAAGTCTGCCCCTTTCCAAACTACCACTCTTCTCACCAGTTATGGTTAAATATTTAAACTGTTAGCTCCCTCTCGGGTGTCTCACTACTTTTTTGTATGATCAAATGTTATTTACTTGTGCTCACACTTTTTTTCACTCACACTTTTATTGCTGTGGAACATGTTGGTTCCTTATATTCTCTATATTGCGGGGAATATGTGTAACCCTATCCAGCAATTAGTCATGTTAAAGGGTAGGAAATTAATATGGGTCCAACGTATATTTTGTATGGATAGTTTTGTATTGAGTGTTAATTATGGTGGGTTCTGGAGTGCTAACTAAAAATATGCTTTAACCCGTCTTTGAAATAGTTGTGTAGTAAAATGTTTCAGCCTCGACTGACACTGATCAGCTTAAACCCAGTGGCTCTCAACCAAGTCCCTACAGTGCTATGCATAATCAAAAAGGTTACAATGAGGTGCTGCTCATTGCAACAGTTACACTGGCGACACACTTTATTCGAGCTCGTGCTATTTCCCACAATTCGTTATACCCGGGTGTATTGAGGTTTGTGACTGTTTTCTGCCCGAGTGCATTGAGTTATTTTCCGGCAGGGATTGAAGCATTTTATTCCCGCTGGCTGCAATACTGCACATACATATATTATACTGCATTACAATTCATGAATTTATGCCATCTGGTAGACACGCGAAGCATTGCAGCCTATTAAATCCTAATCATTATCATTTAACAGATCAGCCGCCCATCAGCCAGGCATGAACCCAGGCTGGGAAGGCAAATGCAACGGGGCTTGTCAGAGGTGAGGAGCGGCGCATTCCAGGTATCTGCCAGGTACATACCGGGTATTTGCTCGAATAAAGTGTGTCGGTGCAGTACATCATAACAGTGGTGGCCTTTTTCGCAGAATCTTCCAAAATATTGAAAGGTTACAATGGAATGCCTCCTTCTGATTAAAGGGGTGATACCAGCCTTTATATACTTTATTGGGTCCTGGATTCTCTGGTGTCTGCCTTTTTCTCATTTGGCTTATTAATCAATATGGCAGCGGTGTAACATTGGAGTGATTTCTCAAAACCTGATTGTTTGGAGATGGTTACCTGGACTTGGAATGGGGGGGGGGGGGGGAATCCCCTCTTTTAATCTAGGATGAGGTTTGCCCCCATAGTTTTTTCTTTGTATGTCGTGGTTTCCGCCATGGAATTGGATATGACTCCTGCTGGGGGAAGGTCCTATACAGTTTTAGAACTTTGTAGAACAAGGCCCTTATTTCGGAGTATGCATTCTGGGCCGGCTGGGAGTTTGGCGGGGCTCGGTGCTAGGGGAGAGCCCGGGGCCTATCTTCGGCATCTCCTCCTGTTCCTCCTCATCTCCTCCAGCTATGTCATGGCAACGCATCGTCATGTGACGTAGCGGTATCACGTTGTCATAAGAATGTCAGCATGTGACGTTACATTGTCATGGCGATGTGTCATCACAAGGAGAAGATGAGGTGCAGGAGCTTACAGAGGCACCGCTATCAGGCTGGATCTGCATTAATGTAGTTTATGATTTTCCTGATCCTAGCATGGCATACAAGTTTTATAGTTTATTTTTTACCGTCAGCTGGCATTTGTTGGCGTTTCCAATGCTTTCATATTGCTGAAGCACTTCTTTACAGAAGTCCTGGTAGATTTACGGTGGTGAACATAATGATATATATAGAATGTGTAAGTGTAACATCGGATTAAAGATTTGTACTAGTTCAATTTCACTTGACAAAATGTTTTTTTTTTTTTGGTTTGTTTTTTGCATTTGGACTAAAATATTTGTGATGTGTGAGAAAATAATAAACCCTTTATTGATTGAGAGTCACACTCTCGCAGACTTCCTTCAGTTCAAATTTATGCTATCCTGTTTCAATTCTGCCCTCTCTCAGGCTAAACCTACTTTTCTTCACTAATCAACATGCACAAGTCTAACCTACGCCGACTCTTCTCTATCTTTGACTCCCTACTCAGACCACCCCCAGCTGCCTCTTCTTCTTCCTCCATCTCACCTCAGGACTTTGCCGACTATTTTAAGGAAAAGGTGGAATCCATACGGCAGAACATCACCTCGGTTTCCTCCTCTCATCCTACACCGCTTCCTAACTCTCCTCCTGCCTTCGTTTACTTTTTTTCCGCTGTCACAGAGGCTGATGTGCCACTGTTGAGCTCCTCTTCTCCCTTTACTACTTGCCCTCTTGACCCATTCCCTCCCATCTCCTAAAACCTCTTGCTCCTACTATAATCCCTACGCTTACACAGATTTTTAACTCCTCCCTCTACTCTGGTACCTTTCCACCCTCCTTCAAACATGCAACAGTCATACCATTACTCAAAAACAGCAAACTTGACCCTACCTGTCTTTTTAACTATCAACCTGTCTTCCTCCTACCTTTTGCCTCTAAACTTTTTGAACGTCTTGTATTCTCTCGCCACCTATTATCTCCTAGACCCTCTACAATCTTGCTTCCGCAATGCTCACTCCACTGAAACAGTCCTCACTAAAATAACTAATGACCTTCATGCTGCCAAAGACAGAGGTCATTACACTCTGCTCATATTATTCGACCTCTCTGCAACATTTGATACCGTGGACCACCCACTCATCCTTCACATTCTCCATACTCTTGGTATTCGTAACAAAGCTCTGTAATGGATCTCCTCTTACCTCTCCCATCGTACTTTCAGTGTCTCTTCTGCTAACACCTCCTCCTATCGATCTCTCTGTGGGGGTACCCCAGGGCTCTGTTCTGGGACCTCTCCTCTTTTCTCTGTACACACACTCTCTAGGTGACCTAATCAAATCTCTTGCGTTCAAATATCACCTCTATGCTGAAGACACACAGATGTACTTTTCAACCCCTGACCTTACACCTGCTGAATAAACCTAAGTTTCTGAATGTCTCTCTGCGATATCATCCTGGATGGCCCTCCGCCGACTTAAACTCAACGTGTCAAAAACAGAGCTCCTCATACTTCCTCCCAAACCTGGCCCTACTACCTACTATACACCCAGTAGCGCAAGCACGCTGCCTAGAGGTCACACTCAACTCCTTTCTCACATTCTCCTCTCGAATTCAAAACGGATCTAGAACCTGTCACTTTTTCCTCTGCATTATTACGAAGCTACGCCCTTTCCTCTGTTGCTCGACTGCTAAAACTCAGACCCATGCCCTCATTCTATCCCATCTCGATTACTGTAACTTACTGCTGTCCGGCCTTCCTGCCTCTCACCTGTCTCCCCTAAAATCTATCAAAAACGCTGCTGCCTGAATCACTCTACTCTTTCCTAAATCTGTTTCAGCGTCTTCCCTGCCTAAATCCCGCTCCTGGCTTCCTATCAAATCCTGCATCTCACACTCAATTCTCCGCCTCACTTTTAAAGCTTTACACTCTTCTGACCCCCCGTACATCTCAGCCCTAATTTCTCACTGTGCACCTGCCCGACTCTTGCGTTCCGCTCAAGGATGTCTTCTCTCTACCCCCTTTGTATCTAAAGCCCTCTTCCGTGTTAAACCTTTCTCACTGACTGCCCCTCACCTCTGGAATGCCCTTCCCCTCAGTACCCGACTAGCACCCTCTCTATCCACCTTAAGACACGCTTGCTTAAAGAAGCACATGAGTAGCACCGTGGATAATACTATACACGATACATAAAGATTGGTCCCCTGCAGATGCATTTACCAGAATGCCCTCCTACTGTCTCTGTACGTTTTTCTTACCTACCAATTAGATTGTAAGCTCTTTGGAGCAGGGACGCCTCTTCCGAACTGTTACTTTTATGTCTGAAGCACCTATTCCCATGATCTGTTATTTATATTGCTATTTATGTGATTGTCACATTTATTACTACTGTGAAGCGCTATGTACACTAATGGTGTTATATAAATAAAGACATAATACATAGAACGACAATCTACAGGTTCATTTGTATGAGGGGAGGGGGGTTACTGATTAGTCAAGGCTTATATTAAAAATATACTTTGTGTGGTATTAACATTACTGTCTCCAAAAAAAACCTCACTCTGCGGTACAAACACCTGAGTACTCAAAGGGTGAATGCAGCCAAGAATAAATAAATAAGTGATATGACATCGCTACAATGTTTCACCTGTATAAACCTGGCAGTGTTGTCCTTGTAGGGAAGAAAATAAGTTTAAGGACCACTCTTCCCCGCACTGCAAGGGTTACCGAGTCCACAGTAGTCTGCAGCGCTGAAGGGGTTAAGGCTGTCGCTGTAGGTGAAGCCCTGGAGCTGTCCCAGCCCCGCACACTGCACCCTGGCAGCAGCTTCTCCTCCTCCCCGCTGCCGGGATCAGAAAGACGTCACCAAGGGGCGGGAGCAGGGGGGTGGGGGTGTGCAGTATATAGTCAGGCTGCAAACTCCACAGCTCTCAGACAGCCACAGCTCCCTCTGCACAGTAGTTCAGCTTCACGCGCACAGAGCACAGAGAGAGGCACGCGAGGCTTTGCCTAGCAACGTGACAAGCGCGAGAGCAACAGCAGAGAGCAGAGAGAGCGCGCGCACCGCGCTGCTGACAGGACCCAGCTGTGCAATCAGCAGACAAGTGACAGCTCCGCCATTCACATGAGCTCCCTGTCCCTGAGCCTGGAGCCGCGCTCTGTGTCACCCTATGCCGCCTGGTGCATGGAGCCCACCAACTTCTACGAGCAGCGGCTTAGCGGCTCTCCGGCTCCCTGCAAAGCCCGGGCCATGTGCGAGGAGCACGAGCCCGTCACCAGCAGCGGCAGCACCCTGGCGGAGCTGAGCGCGGCCACCGCAATCTACGACGACGAGAGCGCCATCGATTTCAGCTCTTACATCGACTCCATGGCGTCCGTCCCCAACCTGGAGCTCTGCAACGACGAGCTGTTCGCGGACCTGTTCAACAGCAGCAACCACCACAAGGCGCCCGCGGGGGAGCGGGCGGACTGCGGCGGGGGCGGGGAGTACCTGAGCGGGCTGCTGGCGCCCCCCGCGTGCCACGGCAGCCGCGCGCTGAAGCGCGAGCCGGAGTGGAGTGACAGCGACCTGTCCTCGTCCCTGCCCTGCCAGATCGCAGCCTGCGCCCAGACCAGCATGCACCTGCAGCCCACCCCGCCCACCTCCCCGGAGCCCTGCGGCTCCTCCAGCGCCGCCAGCTCCGCCTGCCCGTCCCCGTCCTCCGCCGCCTCCTCCTCCACCAAGGGCAAGAAGGGCTTGGACCGCTACAGCCCGGAGTACCGGCAGCGGCGGGAGCGCAACAACATCGCGGTGAGGAAGAGCCGGGACAAGGCGAAGAAGCGCAACGTGGACACGCAGCACAAGCTGCTGGAGCTCTCCTCCGAGAACGAGAAGCTGCACAAGCGGATCGAGCTGCTCACCCGGGACCTGACCAGCCTGCGGCACTTCTTCAAGCAGCTGCCGCCCACCGCCACCGGCGGCAGCTTCATGGCGAGCCTGGGGGGAGTGGACTGCCGGTAACCAGCAACTTTTACCTGCACCGTACCCCCCCCCCCCCGCCCCCGAAACACAGGACTGTGATAACTATTATTACCTCAAAAACATCTCTCGGACACCAGCGCGACCCCAGTGCCAGGTTTCTCTGAGGAGGGGAGAGGGTTGCACTCTCCCCGTCTGAACTTGTTGGGACATTTTTATTTTCTCCCTCTTAAAAGACTGAGCCACAAACTTTTCACTTTTATAAAATATATATTATATGTGTATATATTGTTTTGTGCAATAAGGCCTTCTAAAGCTGTGCTGTTAATGAGTAATAGCATGCCCCCCCCCCCCCCCCAAAAGGAGCAGGGTGGATGTAGCTATAGTGAAGCTGTCGCCAGCCTTGGATTATTGTAAAGTGCACAGAAAGTGGGGTTACCATCCAGTATTATGCCGAGTGCGCAGTCCGCCTGTTAGGTGCTTGTCCCTAGTGCTGCACTTGTGATGTTATGTGATGGTGACCCAGCTTCAGGGTGCCTCGTATGTACCAGGGCTGCAGCCACACATCCTCAGGGTCCCAAGCCTTCAGTTATATATACAGGTTTGGGTCACTCCTATGTGACATGCTGAGGGGACATGCTGAGGGGAGAAGTCCTCATTTACTAAGCGATAAGGTGCTGGATCTCTGAATCACTGTCACATAATACGGTCCTTACAGGTTTCTTCGCCTGCGGATCATGTTGTGTGACTGTATGCAGTCTCTCCAGTACCTGCTGCCCTTCTAGTGCCTTTTGTACCAGCCTTTTACAAGAGTGATTATCTTCAATGTTTGCCGTTGAGGGCAATAGTTTGTGATGGTAATCCATCTCATAAGTGTTCCTTGCCCTGTTGCCTTTGTTCGAGCCCTTCACAAGTGCCAATAGTGGGAATATTGGCCCATGTGCCTTTTGATATGTTGTTTTGGCAGCAACCTGTAGCTGAAAGTACTGTATGGGAAGGCACGACAAGGGGCAGTGCCAAACTGAAATTGTGCTGGTCTTCAGTTTCTTTTTGAATGTGTAGCCAAATGGTTGTGCTACCCCTGGAATATATAACTAACTATATATATATATAAATATATATGTATTTTTTTTTCTCTCCACAAAACTATAAACAAAGCTAAGACATTTCCCTTCCTTACCCCACTTCCTTAAATTATTTTTGTAATGGTAGTCTTCTATATTCTTTTACTGAAGCAGCTATGGTACATTTGTAAAATGATTTCAGAGAAAAAAAACCTTTGTATTGTAGATATTAGGGAACGAAAATGAGCATGCTCAACTTTTTATATGATCATTTTTACAGCATTTTTAAGAATAAAAAAATGAAACTAAACTAATCTGCCTGTTTTCATTGTTATCAGTTTGTCTCTGCTCACCCATATGGGGATAGTGAAACAGATGGTACAGTACATGTAGTGTTACTTTTCCCCCTTTGCTGAATGTGGAAGCAGTAAGTTAAAGCTAAATCTGGTTTGTTGGTAAAGTTACTAGGGTGCTGGGATAATTAACTGCATACATACAAAGAAAAAATAAACTGCTTAGTATTGAAGGGGTCTGTAATACATAAAAAAAAAGAAAGGGTGTGTGTATGTATGCATGTATGTATACACGCACACACGCACACACGCACACACGCACACACGCACACACGCACACACGCACTCCTGCACTCCTACCAATTAGGCTAAAATAAAATAATAATCTCATGAAAAAGTGTAATTTTGTTAAACCCTTTTGGCCAAAGCATTTATAAGCCTGCATGCCATGACAAGGCATACCCGTATGCAGGTACCTACACTGAATATACAGTATGTAATAATTGTCCCATGGTCAGGTGAAAAAAATGTGTGAAAGCCCTGAAGGGTTTAAATAAAGCATAAGCTTATGTGAGGTAGTGCAATTAAAATTAGATAGATAGAAACAGAAGTGCAAGCTCCATAGCGTAACTCTGTAACAATTTAATGGTTAATAAAAAGAGAAACGGTCTTTAGGACCTGCACTCTGAAGGGGGGATAAAAATCAGGCAATTTAGAGAAAATCTCTATAAAGATTGGAGATTTGATCTCTAAATTGCCTGATTTTTATCTCTCCTTGTGAGTGCAGGTCCTAAAGACTGCACTCAGTCTTTTCATTAACAATTAAATTGTTGTAGAGTAACGCTATGGAGCTTACGCTTTTTGTTCTTTTTTCTCTTTAGCTATCTATGTGGTATGGCAACATCACTCAGAAGCTGCAGTGGTCACCATAAGGATCATCATCTGGATTTGGATTTCTTGTTCACAAAACTTTATTGGAACTGGTTTGGGGCACTATTTGAATATTTGTTCGGATTCAATTAAGTTGCACTGTTATCACTGATCACTTGGTCATTAGACTTTTTTGTATTTATTTTTTTGATAGATCACACACTACATATTCACAGTGCAAATATATATTAGTTGTACACTTGTTTAGCGCTACTATATATATATATATATATATACAGTGTTCGACAAACCTATACATTTGCTCGCCCCAGGCGAGTGGATTTAACCCCCGGGCGAGTAAATATTGGCCCAAGCAGCACACGTTTGGTACTAGGTGGCGAGTAGATTTTTTTGTGTGGCGAGTAGATTTTTTGGTGATTTGTCAACCACTGTGTGTGTGTGTGTGTGTTATTTTATCTATAATATTATATATTATATATATATATATATGTGTATATATATATATGTATATATACATATATACATATACAATTAAAGACCCACCACCATGCTGTTTTATACAAGGCAGCAAATTAGTCCTGAATGAAAAAGTGCATTCCATCGGGTTAATGAACAACCAAAAAAGGTGTTGGATGAAATGTGCTTGTGAGGAAATGAGGGCCCTCTTCATAACCAAGTGCCACCCACAGTCAACATATTTTATGATCTGCTAAAATGTCTACATACACATCTGACACTACGCTACATTAACAGCTAGCACAATTCTTATATGTGCACATCTTTTAATACCTAGTTTTGTACATATGCATTTTATTATGTCACATTTACCCCTTTCCCTGGTATAAAGTGAACACATGCATGCTACTAGATGAGCCTGACGTTGAACTAAAAAAACAAACTAAATACAAGGATTGTACAGATTTTCAGTTTATTCAATTTAGCAACATTTAACCAGGTACATGGTAAGTTTGAGGGTGTAACAATCAGCGACAGCTCCCATATTCATGACATTCTGCACGTTTACCTGTACATTCTGTAGTGGGTTCTGAACATTCTGACATCTACCATACAGCTTGTTATATATAAGAATAATGACTTTACATTCATAACTATGAAAGAAGTAATGGGATTACGTTAGTTGGAAATTTGGGCAGAAGTAGTGCTGGTCACATAACGTGATTTTTTTAAATCTTTTTTCTTTGCTGGAAGTGACTGAAGCAACACAGGAATTTGTTTTATACCAACATTTTATATTACATAGTGCAATTAAAAAGAATTGAACACTTGTTTTATTATTTTGTTTAATCCTTGTATTAAATAAACCATTGAATAAAATCTTTAAAAAATTAAGTCAACTAAACTCTGACCCTCCTGCAGAGCCTGAGGCCTTTGTTCAATTGAAAATTCAATTTTTTTTAAATTAAATACACGCCAGATTTTATATCTACTTTGTGCATTATCCATTCTGAACATAGTTAACTAATAACTATATGACAAAGTCCAGAGATATTTAAACAGCTGACACACCATTCAGCATAGCTGCTTCCAGAACGCAGACTTCCTCCAATACAACAGAGCTGTTCGGATGGCTGGTTACAGATTGGACGTAACAGTTCAAGGGTCCCACCTCTTTTCCCATCACACCGCTCACCTCGTAACTCTACAGAGATAAAAAAAAAAAAAAAAAAGCATGTTGGCTACAAGCAAACAGTCCTGTACATTTTGTTCTAAGTAGCAAATACCTCGGAGATAAAAATCATGTGCAAGGTCCACTCCCACTTTATGACCTTTTTACAATTCAAGCAGTTAAGCACAGGTAAGACAAATCATAATCAGCTACTATTATGGATAATGTCTTATTCTGACAAGAGAAATTATTTTTTCCCCCCTCTGGGCCAATACAACTGATATTCATGCCGCCTGCCTATTGCACACTGCTCTTTATCAGCATGTGACAATGTTACAACTAGTAAAGGTTTTGAATGTAATCAAATTACTCTGTGCTACTCACTTTTTACCCCACCTTTCTTAGGCTGCGCTTATAGTCCTGGCTACAGTGACGCGACCGCGTGACATCATCAGTCGCCGTTGTAATAGCGATTCCTGCTTGTAGTGCAGGAGATGAGGGTGACTGGGGGGCGTGGCCGTGAGCGGTTTGCCCTCATTGGCTGAACCGCTCACGTGCCGCTGACGTAAAAAAAAATCTAATTCTATTGACTTCAGCGATTTTGGTCGCTGTGTCGCGGTCGCGCCCACTATAGGCGCACGTGACGGATTACATCAACTTGTTTTGACGCGGTGCGCTGTCGCCAGGACTATAAGTGCAGCCTTACTCCATGTACCTCCACGGCCACACATACACACACTTGGGGATACTCATGCTGCTCTCCGAGCCTGGGCCGGCTCAAGGCTTTTAGTGTCGGCAAAAATTCATTTTGAGACCTACTGGTCCAGACCAACTAATAATCAGGTTTAAAAAGTGTCAAAAAAACAAACAAACAACATTTTCAATGTTGTTGTTGTTGATATATGATTTCACATTTTCTTTTGTAATTCTTTCATCTTATTTTTATTCTGTAGAGATAAAAGCCTGCAAATCCACAGAATGCTAGAGATACGGCGCACGCACACACACTTTTTAGATTGTAAGCTCCCCAGAGCAGTGATTCCTGCCTATTGTCTCAGATTTCTTAAGATGTTCTCTTTCTGTCATACGTTGTCCATCCTCCCGCCCACATTGTACTGCACTGCGGCATGTTGGCACAATACAAATATAAGATAATGAATATGATCCACTATGCCATACAATTACATTGTGCTTATTTTATGAGTACAATTAAAATTCAAGATATGCTTTATACATTTTTAAGTTAATACCTTAATTTCTAACATAAAGAGCATAAAGATAATTACCATTAAACACAATGTTATTTAAAGTGGTAATCCATGACAGGTTTTTTTTCCCTTGCATTTTTTCCCCTGCCATGTTTTTCTTAGGCCCGTAATATACAGTATGCGGCCGTGCGCGTGCCTGTGCGAACGCACCTGCCGCACACTTTTTGTGTGTATGCTGTGAGAGAGTGAGGTACTGTGTATATATATATGTGTGTGTTTATATGTATGTGTATCCACTGTCAGACAAATGGAGACAGTTCAAGACCGTAGTTACTCAACACAGGACTGGTCCTCCTACCAAAATCTCTCAAAGAACAAACCAGTAAATCATCCAGGATATCACAAAAAACTCTAGAGTAACATACAAGGATCTGCAAGCCACTCTTGTCTTGGTTAATGTGAGTGCTCATGACTCAACTTTCAGAAAAAGACTGAACAAGAATGGTGTTCATGAAAGGATAGCCAGGAGGAAACCACTGCTCTCTATAAACAACATTGCTGTCCATCTGAAGATCGCCAAAGAGCACATACATGATCCACAAGACTTCTGGAACAACATTCTCTGGACAGTCAAGTCAAAGGTAGAACTTTTTGGCCTCAATGAGAAACGTTATGTTTGGCGAAAACCAAACTGCATTAGAACAGAAGAACCTCAACCCAACCGTCAAGCATGATGGTGGGAGTGTGATGATTTGGGGCTGCTTTACTGCCTCGGGACCTTGCCATTATTGACACATCCATTCTGCATTGTATCAGAAGATTCAAGAGGAGAATGTCAGGCCATACGTCTGTGAGCTGAAGCGAAAGTGGGTCATGCAGCAAGACAATGATCCTAAACATACAAGTAGATCTACAAAAGAATGGCTGCAGAAGAAAATGTTCCACGTTTTAGAACAGCATAGTAAAAGTCCGGACCTAAACTCCATCGACATTTTGTAGCAGGACCTGAAGTGAGCTGTCCATGCAAGGAAGCCCTTAAAGGTCACTGAATTGAAGCAGTTCTGTAAGGAGGAATGGGCCAAAATTCCTCAGACCCGAGAGACTGACCAGCACTTACAGGAAACGCTTAGTTGAAGTTATTGCTGCTCAAGGGGGACTGAATCAAAAGGTTCACATACTTTTTCACACATGGATATTTAATGTTTAATCATTTGTGGATAAATAAATGTTGAAAAAGTATCTTATTTGTGTAATTTGGTTGACCAGGTTAGCTTCATCTATTATTAGTACTTCGATTAAGATATAATAACTTTTTTAGGTTTGACTTGAAAATCCGAACTTTTTTTCGCCACTGTATGTGTATACACACATAGGGTGCGTGTGTATATATATGAATATGCACATATATACACACACACTACATATTTAGAGCTACTCTTTATTGTACAGTCTGATTACTTTCCAAGCAGCACACAATATTATTTATTTTATTTATAAAAGGTTTTACCAGGAAGTAATACATTGAGAGTTACCTCTCGTTTTCAAGTATGTCCTGGGCATAGTTAATATGACAAATAATACATGGTTACATGTCCAGAGACATGCACACAAAGTGTTGGGGATGTGAGCTGACCTCTGTTTGGGCATTTTTTGCTTTTAGCTAGAAGATGGTGCCCAGTATAAGAAGTGGGATTACCAGAGGGGTGCTGTGCTGCACAGTGAGGGGCCCAGCACCTGCTATCATTTCTGCAGTAGTAGAGTTTGAATTTGAGTCTTTAAAGAAGGCCAGTCACCCATGACACTAGTCTGACAACAAGGTGCTCCACAGGTTTATGGGTATCAGTAGTAAACTAGAGTATTGGGTGCCAACCAAATACTTTTAATGAATACTTACCCCATTTTCACTGGAAGAAAACCTCAGAAGAAAAGAAATAGTTTCTTGTTGCAGCTGTGGAAAAATACAGAGAATGGACGTGATACTGTACTGATTGTATTTTATCGGGGGTATTTTGCTGTGCCTATGCAAGGAAATGTAATCTTAGGAGTATAGTAAGACAAAATGGAGCATTAATTAACTCATGAAATCCCATGCCACTCATAAAACAATGAAAACAGGGAATCAATGTGATTATTGTGAAAAGCTTAGATTTTCTAAGTGGAATACATTCGTTTGAGAACCAATACCAGCTGATCGTAACTTGGTGTAAATTACTTGACCTCTGTTCCTCTGCCTACAAAACAATGAGCAGTTCTACGTTAGTTGTTTGTACTATATGTTGGTTATGCAACATAAATCCTCTGATTAACATCGGTTGTGCATATCACTATTTATCATTTTGGACATCAAACCAGAAGAAACTACTGTTTAACAGCTCACACAGCACAGTTCTTATATTCACAACTTGCAACCCGCAGCTTTATGCTCTATGGAACGCACACTCCACACAACTAGCTCCAATCATAACTAGTGATTGAAAACTAAAGTAGTGTACTGTAGGATGCTGAAAAATAAATGCTGAGCAATAGCATCAGCTCTACTATCAGGTGGAACATCCTCCCTAATGAGATTGTAATTCCTTTTATTTAAAAGTGGCAATCCTGCATACTCCACAGGTAGGGATTTCATATTTTTTATCTAACCCCCCCCCCCAACAACAAAATAGCATTTGGGCCCCTTTCCCCGCAATGTATTCAGTGCACAAAGGAAGATATACAAGGTTTGGGTGGTGGGGCCACAAAAATATAATTAAAAAGCGTTAGCATTCCACATAGAGAAATGTATGAATTGCGTGCAGGAAAAATAAAATAAAAAAAGTCTGCCTCTGTCTGCCCTCATTTTTCTTAGTCACAATTAGGGTTACCAGGTGCCCCCCTCCAGGGTGAGAAACTCTGGGATTGAGCATTGGAAGGCAACAACCTTTATTTATAATTCTTTCATTCTGGGATGCTGTGTAAAAAAGCTGATCCATGACTCCCCGATATCTGGTTCCCGAAGTCGTTTTGTAAACTGGGCAAGAATACTTGCCCGGAGGATTCAAAATGGCTGTGGATTTAGGGCTTGTTCCGACAGCCAATAGAAAGTTGCAATTACATTGTAATATGATTTTGCGTCTTTCTATTCTTTGGCCCTGTGAAAACTATGTGTCGTTTTTAAAAAAAATTGTGCTGTCTCTCCAAATTGCCATACAAAAAAAACCTACAAATATCTTGGGCACCATATGGTGGTTGCTTTCAGACATAATGTCTACAGCAACCAACAAGAGGCGCTCATGACACCTTTTAAAAGAAGATGCCCGGAGGGCAGTGAAATGCAGAGGGTTAACCTGAGACCAACCTTAACTTTGACTGTGTGTCCAGGCCTTAATTCACAGTGTAGAAATACTTCAAGCTGCATCTTAACAACTGGACAGCTTACAACTTGGGAGCAGTGGCTGCAGAAAAATGACCCTCTGGAGAAGTAGCAAGAAAAACAGAGAAGCAGAAAACGAAATCAGTGATCCTGCCAAAGAACCAACAACAAAAACATGTGCCTCCAAATTCTGAGAAAAGTAATAATGGGCAGCACATGACATCCTTCCTGTCTTCCCCTACTCACACTACATGTTAAATACTAGCCACTATTGGGGGAACTTTGGATGCTATTCCTTGGGCTTGTGTTCCACTTAATATGTAGAAATGGGAAGGGTAAGAGGTCAGTGACAGCCTAAGACCCTCAAATATATGAGGTCTGATAAGTGGTTATCTGCATCCATCATCTATGCATCTATGTATCTTCAGTGACAAAAAGGCCTGCTGTGTTGCAAGCCCGTACATCACAGAAGAGATTAAGATAAGGTGTGCCAGTCGCTTTATCTGTAACATATAGTAAATCTGTAAAACCGTTTTCTGGAGACTAGTTAAAGAAAAGCTACATGCATAAAAAGCACAAAAGTGTAATAAGGATAATGCAAAATAAAATGGTATATAGAGAGATAGAGAGAATCCCTTGCTGCAGTGGAAGCCCTGCATGCTAGGTGATAATGGTGAAAGGCAGGGTTGCCGACCTGTCTAAGGCCTGGGACCCGCTGCGCTCGTTGGCGCGGGCGGCAATGTAGCGAGTTCCCCACCAGCAGGGGAATCCTCGCGAGCCGGTCCCGGTCCCCACTGGCTGCACAGCTGACTACACGCTGTGGCGCGTCAGCCGCTAGGAGACACAACAGAATGGTGTTTACTAGCTTCGACGCGTCACGTGGTGTGGCTGTGAGCCAATGGGGAGGGGAGGCTGCGGGAGGAGGAGAGGCTTCGGGGAGCGGGGAGGAGTGTGGAGTGAAAGCAGCGTGAGTGCCTGTCTGTGTATGTGTGTGCCTGAGTGCGTGTGTGTGTGTGTGTCTGCCTGTGTGTGTATGTATGTATGAGTGCCTGCGTGTGTGTGTTTTTTTTACTTACCTGCAGCCCGTGGCAGCCCGTGGAGGGAGGGCGGGGAAGAGTAGCGGGTCCCTCCGCTCAAGCCACGCCGCCCCCTCCCTGTCAATCCTCCCACTCCCGCCCACCTCCCGCTCCGGCCCCCCACGTCATGGCCGCGCCCCCTGACGTCATGGCCGCACCCCCCCCCGACCCGTTTGGCCACGCCCCCCGCTACTACTGAAGTTTCCTGTAGACCGCAGATCGCGGTACAGCGAGTTGCACGCGCCGCCGGCAAGCAAGCCAGCCGTGCGGACGTGTGCAATGGGACCTTAGCCTAAGACATGTGAATGTGCTCACAATTAATATGCTATCTGGTGGAGGTTTTTTTGTCACTTTTTTTCCCCCACCATCACTTGTCTAATACATATATATGAAACACACACACACACACACACACACACACACACACACACACACACACACACACACACACAACACACACACACACACACACACACACACACACACACACACACACACACACACACACACACACATCTAAATCATCCTTGAAGGATAGTTACTCACACTTATAAACTAAAATCCATGCTGCCTGGTGTACTGTTCTAATATACACACTGTGCAGCATACATTAACATTGTTATATGAAATAAGTAAGATTATACCCACCCTTTACCAGACTTTTGTCAAAGTTAGTTTCGTTGAGAGAAAACTTACTATTCAGTTAGTAATGTTAACCTAGGTAGGTCAACGGAAGATCTATTTTTAGCCTGACTAGAACAGGCCAAACTATGTTTTTCATATATGTCACAGAGTCTTAGTTTGCGCTTTTCTCTGTCTTGTACACCTGTGGTTCATACCATGACAGTGCAAGGCTTGTTTTTAGGGATTTGCTTGCACATTCCAGTATGGCGCCACTATACTGCCATAAGGCTTTTCAAGCCTATTGTAGAAATACAACCCTCTAATTCACATCAAATAATTAATTAAGATGAATTGTTAAAAAGCAGCAAAACATGTAGCAGTGCACGATTTAATTTTATTTTTGTATGATAGGATTGTGGCAGAGGGTCTCCAAGTTGGACTGTGTTAATTTCCGCTCTGTGGATTGCCTGCTTCCAAAGAAACTTATCCTCCATACGGGATAGGCTATTTAGTGGCCTCCTTATAGATGACATTGTTCCAATAATGCACCTACCAGTGGCAATTACAGGGGGCTTTATGTAATCATCTGATTACCTGTGTGTTTGTTACTTTGCGTTCTCCCTTGCACCAGGATTTTACCCTTTACTTACTTTTTTTGTGTGTTTGTATGGTTCCTCTCACTATTCAAAATGTGGCTAAATACGGTGCGATTGTTCTTGTTTAAATTGGCAAAGATATGCCCTTTCCTTCCTTCCTCCTCTATTGCTCGAACTGCTAAAACCTCTATTAATAATGCGGCCCTCATTTCTCTCCCGTCCGACTATTGTAACCTCTAATGATCCAGCCCTTCCTGCCTCTTAACACCCTGTTTCCTGTACAAATCTATCCTAAATACTTGCTGCTAGGAATACACTTTCACTCCACCTCCTACCTCTTTCTCGCCACACAGCGTCATCCCTTCGATCCCTCTCCCCACTCTCCCACTTCTTCCTATTAAAGTCCCATCCCACATGTACTTACGATACCATTCTCCCTCGTCTTTCGATATATTCTAAGCGGCCCTCCTGTAGGTTACGCTCAAGGCCGCACGACATCCCTCTGCGATTGTCCTGACTCTCACAACCCGCCTCACCTCCCAACTTGTTCTGCTCAAGAAGTCCCTTCTGCTTCTACTCTTCTGTATCTAAATTCCTTTCTCACAGTCGCTGTCCCCAATGCCCGGGTCTCTGCCCATGCCAGCCCCCACTTTCTGTAATGCCCGTTCCCTGTAATATCTTACTATTACCCTCATATCTCTCCATCCTTTAGCACTCCATCTTTCGGAAACACCAGGAACACACCTCTTCAGTGAAGCATATGAGTAATCTTTGTGGCTGATTACCATATGCATCTAACCAAGAACCCCTTGCAGACCCACTACCCATAGCAACGCCCTTGCTTTCTCTCTTTCAGTTTTCCTACTATTAATCTCCCCTACTGCAGAGTCACCCCGCTTAATGGCATGTGTTCATCGGTCGTGTCCCAGTCCTGAATTATAACCAGTTGAGCGAGCAGCATTTTTGCCTGCCTTCATTAACCTTTTTCTATGTTAATTTTTGGTTGGTCCGGGAAATTTATCTCTATGTTATGTTTTCACATAAAGACCGGAGATGTAACAGAGCGTTATCTGAGTTACAGGTACTCACGGGGGGGGGCGGGGTCAGATATGGTCACATTTATTGTATAAATGTATATTCACATATATTTATCACACACAAAAGGTTTGTATATTTATACATAGAATGGGTAGTACGATATAGTGCCATTTTGCATTATGATATACTGGTGTGTGTGTGTGTATATATATATTGTTATATATATATATATTATATATCCGTGGTTGACAAATCATCCAAAAAATCTACTCGCCACACAAAAAAATCTACTCGCCACCATAGTACCAAACGTGTGCTGCTGTGGGCCAATATTTACTCGCCCGGGGGTTAAATCCACTCGTCCGGGCGGAGCAAATGTATAGGTTTGTCGAACACTGTGTATATATATATATATATATATATTATAGATATCTATATTATATATATAATATATATATATATATTATATATATAACTGTCATACAGTAGCTTGAGAAGTCTTTATAAGCCATCTTGCATGAGCCAAGAAAGCTGCTGTCTTTATGGGTGGTGATGTTACTCACACAGTCAAACTTTTCCGTTGTTATAGCAATTTCAAATGTTTTGTGGCAGGCAGGATAATTGTGTTGTTGAACGCCAGTTCTCTTATTACAAAAGCCCCTTTTTATCCTATGCTCCTGGTGTTGTTAACACCAGCTGAGACTGGCCTCCTGTCAGACATAGATGGAGGGGGGCTTGATTCCACAACTCGCGGCTAACTCCATCCCTACTGTGAAAGGGTGGGTACGTGTACCTTAAGGGAAATGACAGACACTAACAAGATACTTTCCCACGTGCCAATGTTAGGCCAGATAATCTTGTGTAAAGTTGGGTGGCTGTAGCTCCCATTAGTATTTTGTGAGGCTGCTTCCCTGTTCTGCAGAAGGTTCATTCATTCACACGAATGTGACTAAAACTTCTCAAGCTCAGGGAAGAAGACATCACAACCATATTGAATAGGGCTTCAGTTGCAAGAATCACTCCCACATCTCTCCTAACTACAGCATGTTCATAGAGAGCTGAACAATTGGAACATTCCCCTCCCAGTTCCTCTCACGTCTATGTCTGTGAATAGTTACTTGATGAAGTTGATGGGAAAAAAGCATATGAGGGGAAATCATGGGGGGGGGCAGGGGGGGACACTTTAAAGCAGTTAGATCAGACAGAGATCAGAGTAATCGTTAGTGATACGGTAACATCACGAGAACATTTGGGCTGGGAAGGGAGACGCATGAGCAGAACTTTGCGACCATGAGGATAGGGCTAGACATCAGAATGGTTCTAAAGAAGGGAAAAGCGCGTGAGAACTGGATAGTGACTTTTACGGCGGGCTTCACAACATGCAGCAGATTGGTGATCATATGATTGGGAAAGAGAGATGCTGAAGCATCGGATAGCAGAGAGAGAAAACACTGACAGGTTGGGTTTCAGAAAGGGAGACAACAAAACATATTAGAAGTATTACTGAGTGGAGAACAAGGGGAACTGCATAAGAATTGTTGAGTTGAGAATGTCAGGAAATGTGAGTAAGTAAATGTGCCTTATTGTCACAACATAAATCTGTCATTCTCACAACACTTTTACATGTATTACTGACTGACTCGCCAAGTCCTGGAGAGGCCCTACAAAGGATCATTTGCTTCCTAATGTTTTTCATATCTCTCTTGCACCGAAGTTGTCAACAGGATTTTGTTTTTAAATTGCAGACGTTTGTTTATTTGCACACGCTAGGTTGAGATTGCTGCTTTAACAGTGTAATTATCTTCATTATTAAACTAATGTAATCATGCCGAAAGCAAACATTTACCTGTTTTGGTTTCTCTCCGTTTCTTTTTTTTTTTTTTCCCTGGGCCTCAGAAACGCAGGAGTGCTTGTCAAGTCGACGCGTATACTCCACCTCTAGCCCCCCTGTCCTTATTGGAGGTCCAATGAGGTAGGATGGAGAGGGCTTTGCCTTGCAAACTATGTTTCGTACATGGTCATATCAACCAAAAAAAGCTAGAGGAATGAGCCTGATCTGTCTCGGTAACAATGTTTAAATGTGTACCATGATTTATAATACTGAATGATGTCCATATTTTGCAACACCGGTCAGTCATAGATCAAAGTGCGAAATGGAGGGCGAAGTTCTCTGCGGGGGGGGAGGGGGGCAGGTTTAAAGAGGCCGCGCTTTCGTAAAGCATTTAATGAAATGCCGGGGGAAGCGGTAAGGCCTCTATAACTGCATGTTACTCTGGCTCAATGGTTCTGGCACGCGGGTCTACAATCTGCCTTGCCAAACTGCGAGCCAGAGTGTACGAAGGGGGTGCGAGAGAGGGGGGGCGAGGGGCAAGATTGCCCCCTGATCCTATAAACCCTTAAGAGCACTGTCTACAAAGATAAAAAACCGAAAGCTGGTTAAGCTAATGCAGACCTCGAGAGAATGGTAGTAAGCGGGAGGCGGAATCGCAAAAGAGATGAAGATCGTCAAGAGTTTGTAAGACGATGGAAGCCCACCTGAGGTATATTATCTTCTTTCGTTTTTTTTTCATACTTCCAGAGTTTTTAATACTGAAGATTACCTGTTTATGTGAAACTTCCAAAAGCTGGGTCATACTGAGTCAGTAGTGAAACAGAAGTCACATCTTTGGTGTTTGATGGCAGGCATTCAGCGCTATTGCTAAATTAACATGAGTTGATGTTGCCAAGTTATTCCTGGATATTATTTGCAGAAGTACTCCACAGTTTACTCTTCGTGGTTGTTCAGTAGTTGAAGTGGTATAGTTTTAAGAGATTTAGAGTACCACAATTTTCTTTTCATACGCAGAGAAACACACCTTTAATGTCCCCAGCTTGGGTACTCTCTTTTATTAAGCCACTTTGACCACTGTGACGGTTGCATGGATTTTTATAATGGTAAGGGAGATCAAGGCTAACAGCAAGCATTGTGCTTACCCCTTCTGTGCTTGGGGATCTGTTTCTAATGCTGTCTCGCCTCCACTGAATTACTCCTACACTGAATGTGTCATAAACCTATGATTCTTCCTTTTATCTTAGTATAACAATATTATGTCAAGATAGTCCCAGGTGCGACTATAGAGACCCAGCACAGGATCATCAGATAAAAAAAAGGTTTATGAATCAAATCCATACCAAGGGTTTGCAGGGTTCCCGTAAAGCACTCAAAGTACAGTATAATGATATTGAAACAGCTGTCTGTGAGTAGGGTTACTAGCTATGCACTTCTTCAGCCCAGGCTGTGCTGAAAAGGGTGTGTAATGCGACAGGCATAAGTGTATAGGGATCCATGTTAAATGGATAAGAAGAAAAAAGTGACACACTGGTGAGTGCTCATTTGCATTTCATTACCACAATCCCTGGCTGCTGTGGAAGCACTATGCAAAGAGATAATGGGGAAGGCAGGTTGTGGGCGTGTCTGAGACGTGTGCAATGTGCTCACAAATGTGTATTTTAACAATTAAAAAATGCAGAGATGACACATTACCGGACCTAGATAGAAACTAAACCTTAAATGACTTTGGGAAAGATGTTGACATTTCAAATCTACAATCAATAATCAGCCAAGATAACAGAATTGTTTGGTTTCAAGGATGAAATATGATGAATAATGGCTCAAAGATGACAGTGTTACGGGGCTATTCGCACGTGTCTTGTTTATAAATGTAGCCAATAAAATAACATTCTGATGATTGTCCTTTATGTTATTACTTAGGGACTGTTGTTGGAGTTATGAGAGAACAGCTTTTTCTTGGCCAGAGTGTAACCAATGGTGGGAGCAGCAAGCTGCAATGTTCTATCCCGGATCGGTAAGCTTGAGTTGGGCAATATACCATTGTGATCGTAATATGTGATCTTAACAAATATGTGCATATTGAAATTCTTTATTATTGCGATACTACTGTCAGTCACTTATGGGAGTCATTGACGTTTTAAGACAGTTAGTGGCAGCTCCTCATAGGATGCAGATTGCCAGTGGTAAAATGGATCGCCTTACCTACCCTTCACTCTCCACCCCTTAATGATTGCAGCACCTAATTTCCCCTTTCCTACCCAATCTCTGATGTTGGTAGGCTGGTAGGCCGAAGTAAGAACTAATGATATATTAAAATAGATTTTTTTTTTTTTTTAAAGACACCGTTGACTTTTTTTTTTTTTTTTTTTTTACATTAATACTGTATGGTAATGTATTTTTGTTCCTATTAAATATATATCTGTTTCCCAATACATTTCTTAATATCCTTATGGGAAACGTGTTTTGTTGCCCAACCCTAGTAAGAAAGTGAATGGGAATGGATGAACCAGATGACTGTGAGTAAGGGTTTACTGAAAAAAGTGAGACTCAATAATCCTTCCATTAGTTAATCATATTAAGGAACACTAAGTTATACTGTAGGTCTTGTCCATGTTTTATATTAAACACTTGTTTTAAGCATCATTTAAAGCACCAAAACATGTAGCACTGTGTGAATTTTTTTTACATCTTCTTATTACAGGATTGAAGCAGGGGGTCTCTGGAGCTGATTAGTGTTAATTTCAGCTCTGGGGAACCCCACTTCTAGATACTTACTTTTGTAGGCAGGCCCGCCGACGGAGGGGTGGGGGGCGGGGTACAGCCGGGACTGCTGTTCCAGGCCCAGTCAGTCTACCCTACAGTCTAGAAATCAGGCGGTGTGTAGACGGAGACTAACCAAACAAGATGACGCGGTGGCCCGTAAAAAACGTAGTTTATTGAAGTCTCATTGAAAAATAATATGCGCACCAATATGTTTGGGGCTCGCAGCGCTTTATCAAGGTATATACCTTGATAAAGTGCTGGGGAGCGCAAAACATGTTGGTGCACACATTTGTTTTTCTACGAGACGCCAATAAACTACGTTTTCACGGGGCCACGTCGGGTGATTCTTTTGCCTGGTTCAGTGCTCCGTCTATATACGGGCAGATTTCTGGTTCCCACCCACGGACCGACTGCAACCGCCGGACTGGCAGGGATTTAGGAAGAACAGCAAGCACACCACCCAGATTTAAAGGTACTGGCTTTGGATTCAAATACTTATCAGAAGACCTTTATATTGCCCTTTGAAGTACCCTTTTCTGGAACATTAGCCATTACTGTGAGTACTGTGGGATGTCTCACTAGGTTACCATATCATATGTGTCTATATTTACCTCAGGTGCCACCCTAATCCCTTTATAGACCCGCCCAACGTTGTTAATTACATTGCACATTTGCTGAGGAGGGTCTAACTAGCTGAGCACCATTTATGTTTTCTGGCATTTACTCTACACCCAGCGTGCGCAAAACTGGGATTTTCATCTGGGGGTGGGTCACGGTGGTTCAGAACCCCACATCAATATTTCCTTCCCGCCAAAGGCATTTAAATAAATGCCAGGGGACCCCGCGCTCGGTCTCTGCAACCTGCTATTTACGCGGGTCAGCGGGGTTCACTAGACTCACTTCGCCAATGACAACGGCAAAGCGAATGTCACGCCATAGTTAGCCGTCTCTCAGATTGGACAGTTTACTGGGGCCACTGTGACATCTGCGGTGTGTTGTTACTTTGATCCGCAGATTGGCGTTTGTGACTGTGGTCCATAGGAGAGCCAATTACGGTGCTCAGGCCCCAAAAACTTTTGCGGCACCCCTGCCCTAGCCTTACCTTCTATTATCCGGCCTGCAAGAAGGGCTCTCACCTTTTCTGGTCACACACCATTCGTCCCCCTCTTTCCCAGGCCCTTTGGCTGTCATCTGCGTGCCTGGGCAGGTCTCTCCTGTGCAACTGCCCATCATTCATCCATCAGTGCCCCATACAAGGGCCCCAGCAAGCCCCCTAACCGCCAGGCCGCATTAACCCCGCCTCACATCCCATTATCCTCTCCATCTCGGCACCCTGTCTCCACTCCCTTCTCTCTTACCTACACCCCCACATTCTTCCCCTCCTCTCTTAACGCCCTATCTCTCAAACTTCCCCCACTCTCATCCTGTCCCTCCCCCCCAGGTATTTCTCCCCCTCACCGTACACTCAAATCCCCGGTCACCCCAAATATATACACCATGATGGGGGATCAATTAAAAAGGCATTAGGGATTTTTTTTTTTTACCATATGTGTCAGACGATTAACCGTAATACTACAAATGTCAACTTGTCGTTATCTTACAAAAAAAAAAAACAACAAAAAACAAATATGATATTATTCATATATTTTTGCTACTTAAATGTCCGGGGCACGGGCTCCGCAGCGATGACGTAACAGCTTTTCCTATGACCGGCATGATGCGGCACATTGAGACTGCCTGTTTAGTTCGGCAGCTCCCAGACGCACCCCTCCTTCCCCATTGCTGCCCCCTCCCTTGGTACCCCTTAAACTACGCCCAGGGTAGTGTAGAGTGGATTGTGGTGGAGAGAAAGTAAGTCTAGTGGGCGCAAGCAGATCAAAGCCCGACGGAAAGTCGCATCGGCAAGGCGCGGCGTCTGGAAGGGTTAAAAGAAGCCCTAGCTAGGTGACTAAGGGCAGGGCAAAGAGGTTTAAAAAGCGCTAGGAAGGATTATGCTCGCGTGTATGGTAAGCGAGGAGAGAATAGGAAACAAGAGTAATACCAAACAAGCTAGCAGGATACTTGACGTGTGTATGTTCTCGCTATACACCTGTGGCACGTCGGCTTTCACCATACAACACACAAAAAAAGTAAGAGGTAAACTCTCTGGTGCAAAGGGAGAACGCAAATAACAACACACAGGTAATCAGATGATCATACATTAAAGCCAGCCCCTGTAATGCCACCTGGTAGGAGATTATTGGAACAATGTCATCTATAAGGGGCCACTAAATAGCCATTCCCGTATGGAGGATAAGTTTCTTTGGAAGGCACAGGGCAATCCCAGAGCGGAAATTAACACGTTCCAACTATCGGGGAGGACCCTCTGCCACAACCTATCATAACAAAAATAAAATGTAAATGCGATGCACTGCTACATGGTTTTGCTGCTTTTTAACAATTATCTTAATTACATTATTTGATGTGAAATTAGAGGGTTGCTATTTTCTGACAATAGGCTGAAAAGCCTTTGGCTAATATGGCGCCATACTGGAATGTGCAAGCAAATCCCTAATAACCAAGCTTGCAATTCATGGTCATGGTATGACCACAGGTGTACAGACAGAGAAAACGCAAACTAAGACTCTGTGACATATGAACAAACCCGTCATGTTTCTGGCCTGTTCTGAGTCAGCTAAAGAATAGATCTTCCGTTGACCTACCTAGGTTTTAACATTACTAACTAAAGTAAGTTTTCTCTCAATGCGAACATAACTTTGGACAAAAGTACTGGTAAGGGGGGTATATCCTACTTATTCATATAACAATGTTAATGTTATGCTGCACACAGCTTGTATATTAGACAGTAAACACCAAGGCGCATGTGATTTAGGTAAACTTTATAAGTGTGAGTTACTATAACTTACAGGAGATTTAGATGTGCTGTGGTGTTGTGTGATGTGTGTGTGGTGTGTGTGTGTAGTGTGTGTGTGTGTGTGTGTTGTGTGTGTGTGTTGCTGTGTGTGTGTGTGGGTGTGTTGGTGATGGTGTGTGTGTGTTTTCTCGCTCTTTCTTCGCCCGTGCTGGCTGTGTGTGTGTGTGTGTGTGTGTGTGTGTGTGTGTGTTTCATATATATGTATTAGACAAGTGATGGTGGGGGAAAAAAAGTGACAAAAAAACCTCCACCAGATAGCATATTAATTGTGAGCACATTCACATGTCTTAGGCTAAGGTCCCATTGCACACGTCCGCACGGCTGGCTTGCTTGCCGGCGGCGCGTGCAACTCGCTGTACCGCGATCTGCGGTCTACAGGAAACTTCAGTAGTAGCGGGGGGCGTGGCCAAACGGGTCGGGGGGGGTGCGGCCATGACGTCAGGGGGCGCGGCCATGACGTGGGGGGCCGGAGCGGGAGGTGGGCGGGAGTGGGAGGATTGACAGGGAGGGGGCGGCGTGGCTTGAGCGGAGGGACCCGCTACTCTTCCCCGCCCTCCCTCCACGGGCTGCCACGGGCTGCAGGTAAGTAAAAAAAACACACACACGCAGGCACTCATACATACATACACACACAAACAAACACACACACACACACACACACACACACACACACACACATCTAAATCCTCCTGAAGGATAGTACTCACACTGTATAAACGTAAAATCCATGCTGCCTGGGTGTACTGTTCTAATATACACACTGTGCAGCATACATTAACATTGTTATATGAAATAAGTAAGATTATACCCACCCTTTACCAGACTTTTGTCAAAGTTAGTTTCGTTGAGAGAAAACTACTATTCAGTTAGGTAATGTTAAACCTAGGTAGGTCAACGGAAGATCTATTTTTAGCCTGGACTAGAACAGGCACAACATAGGTTTTTCATATATGTCACAGAAGTCTTAGTTTGCGCTTTTCTCTGTCTTGTACACGCTGTGGTTCATACCATGACAGTGCAAGGCTTGTTTTTAGGGATTTGCTTGCACATTCCAGTATGGCGCCACTATACTGCCATAAGGCTTTTCAAGCCTATTGTAGAAAATACACCCTCTAATTCACATCAAATAATTAATTAAGAATGAATTGTTAAAAAGCAGCAAAACATGTAGCAGTGCACGATTTAATTTTATTTTTGTATGATAGGATTGTGGCAGAGGGTCTCCAGAGTTGGACTGTGTTAATTTCCGCTCTGTGGATTGCCTGCTTCCAAAGAAACTTATCCTCCATACGGGAATAGGCTATTTAGTGGCCTCCTTATAGATGACATTGTTCCAATAATGTCACCTACCTAGAGTGCAATTACAGGGGGCTTTATGTAATCATCTGATTACCTGTGTGTTGTTACTTTGCGTTCTCCCTTGCACCAGGTAGTTTACCCTTACTTTTTTTGTGTGTTTGTATGGTGAAGCGACGTGCCCCCTGTGTATCTTACCCTCCATACGGAGTGCCAGTATTTGCAGCCAGGGAACTTGTGTGCCTAACAAAATGGCAGTTTCAATGTGCCGCATCATGCGGTCCAATAGGAAGCTGTTACGTCATCGCTTGCGGCGCACGTGACCAGGACATTTAAAGTAGCAAAACATGAAAAATCCTATATGTTTTTTTTTTTTTTTTTTTTAAATAACTCAGTTCTGTAGTATTAGGTTTTACTGTCTGCATATTTAAAAAAAAAAAACTCCTAATGCCATTTTTAATTGCCACCCTTATGTGTATATATTTGGGGTGCGGGGATTTGAGTGTACGGTGAGGGGGAGAAATACCTGGGGGGAGGGACAGGATGAGAGTGGGAAGTTTGAGAGATGGGGCTGTAAGAGAGGCAGGGGAATGTGAGGGTGTAAGAGAGAAGAGAGTGAGAGACAGGGTGCGAGATGGAGAGGATAATGGGGATTGTGAGGGGCTTATGGGCCTGGGGTATGTGGGCTTAGCTGGGGCCCTTGTATGGGCCTGATGGAGCAATGATGGGCAGTGCACAGGAGAGCCCTGCAGGCCCGCAGATGCCAGCCAAAGGGCCTGGGAAAGGGAGGGACAGATGGGTGGTGACCAGCAAAGGGGAGAGCCCTTCTTGCCTGCCGATAATAGACTGTAAGGTAGGGCAGGGGTGCGCAAAGTTTTTGGGCTGCGCCCCTCCTGTGTCCCAGTCCCTGCACTCGGGCCCCTTCCCCCCCGAGTGTCACGTGACCCTGCAGCGGCATTTGACGCGCGTTGTCATGGCGACGTGAGTAGAACCCGGCTGAATCCCGGTAAATAGAGGTTGCAGAGACCGCGCGTGGTCCCCTGGCATTTAATTTAAATGCCTCGGGAAGGAATGTGGGGTATCTGCAACCACCCGGGCACCCCCAGAAAAATCCCAGTTTGCGCACCGCTGGGGTAGAGTAAATGCCAGAAAACAGAAATGGTGCTCAGCTAGTTAGACCCTCCTCAGCAAATGTTGCAATGTAATAACAACCGTTGGGGCGGCATATAAAGGGATTAGGTAGGCACCTGAGGTAAATATAGACACATATGATATGGTAACCTAGTGAGACATCCCACAGTACTCACAGTAATGGCTAATGTTCCAGAAAAGGGTACTTCAAAGGGCAATATAAAGGTCTTCTGATAAGTATTTGAATCCAAAGCCAGTACCTTTAAATCTGGGTGTGTGCTTGCTGTTCTCCTAAAATCCCTGCCAGTCCCGGCGTGCAGTCCGTGGGGTGGGAACCAGAAATCTGCCGGTATATAGACGGAGCACTGAACCAGGCAAAAGATCACCCGGTGGCCCCGTGAAAAACGTAGTTTATTGGCGTCTCGTAGAAAAACAAATGTGTGCACCAACATGTTTTGCGCTCCCCAGCACTTTATCAAGGTATATACCTTGATAAAGCGCTGCGAGCCCCAAACATATTGGTGCGCATATTTATTTTTCAATGAGACTTCAATAAACTACGTTTTTTACGGGCCACCGCGTCATCTTTTGCCTGGTTCAGTTCTCCGTCTACACACCGCCTGATTTCTAGACTGTAGGGTAGACTGACTGGGCCTGGAACAGCAGTCCCGGCTGTACCCCGCCCCCCACCCCTCCCGTCGGCGGGCCTGCCTACAAAAGTAAGTATCTCAGAAAGTAGGGGTTCCCCAGAGCTGAAATTAACACTAATCAGCTCCAGAGACCCCCTGCTTCAATCCTGTAATAAAGAAGATGTAAAAAAAATTCACACAGTGCTACATGTTTTGCTGCTTTAAATGATGCTTAAAACAAGTGTTTAAATATAAACATGGACAAGACCTACAGTATAACATTAGTGTTCCCTTAATATGATAACTAATGGAAGGATTATTGAGTCTCACTTATTTTCAGTAAACCTTACTCACAGTCATCTGGTTCATCCATTCCCATTCACTTTCTTACTAGGGTTGGGCAACAAAAACACGTTTCCCATAAGGATATTAAGAAATGTATTGGGATAACGATATATATTTAATAGGAACAAAAATACATTACCATATCAGATTAATGTAAAAAAAAAAAAAAAAAAGTCAACGGTGTCTTTAAAAAAATAAAAAAAAATCATATTTTAAATATATCATTAGTTCTTACTTCGGCCTACCAGCCTACCAACATCAGAGATTGGGTAGGAAAGGGGGAAATTAGGTGCTGCAATCATTAAGGGGTGGAGAGTGAAGGGTAGGTAACAGGATCCATTTTACCACTGGCAGATCTGCATCCTATGAGGCAGCTGCCACTAACTGTTCCTAAAACGTCAATGACTCCCATAAGTGACTGACAGTAGTATCGCAATAATAAAGAATTTCAATATGCACATATTTGTTAAGATCACGATATTACGATCACAATGGTATATTGCCCAACTCAAGCCTTACCGATCCGGGATAGAACATTGCAGCTTGCTGCTCCCACATTGGTTACACTCTGGCCAAGAAAAAGCTGTTCTCTCATTAACTCCAACAACAGTCCCTAAAGTAATAACATAAAGGACATCATCAGAATGTTATTTTATTGGCTACATTTATAAACAAGACACGTGCGAATAGCGCCCGTAACACTGTCATCTTTGAGCCATTATTCATCATATTCATCCTTGAAACCAAACAATTCTGTTATCTTGGCTGATTATTGATTGTAGATTTGAAATGTCAACATCTTTCCCAAAGTCATTTAAGGTTATGTTCTATCTAGGTCCGGTAATGGTCAGTCTCTGCATTTTTTAATTGTTAAAATACCATTTGTGAGCACATTCACACGTCTCAGACACGCCCACAAACCTGCCTTTCCCCATTATCTCTTTGCATAGTGCTTCCACAGCAGCCAGGGATTGTGGGTAATGAAATGCAAATGAGCACTCACAGTGTGTCACTTTTTTCTTCTTATCCATTTTAACATGGATCCCTATACACTTATGCCTGTCGCATTACACAGCCTTTTCAGCACAGCCTGGGCTGAAGAAGTGCATAGCTAGTAACCCTACTCACAGACAGCTGTTTCAATATCATTATACTGTACTTTGAGTGCTTTACGGGAACCCTGCAAACCCTTGGTATGATTTGATTCATAAACCTTTTTTTTATCTGATGATCCTGTGCTGGTCTCTATAGTCGCACCTGGGACTATCTTGACATAATTATTGTTATACTAAGATAAAAGGAAGAATCATAGGTTTATGACACATTCAGTGTAGGAGTCAATTCAGTGGAGGCGAGACAGCATTAGAAACAGATCCCTCAAGCACAGAAGGGGGTAAGCACAATGCTGCTCGTTAGCCTTGATCTCCCTTACCATTATAAAAATCCATGCAACCGTCACAGTGGTCAAAGTGGCTTAATAAAAAGAGAGATACCCAAGCTGGGGACATTAAAGGTGTGTTTCTCTGCGTATGAAAAGAAAAATGTTGTGGTACTCTAAATCTCTTAAAACTATACCACTTCAACTACTGAACAACCACGAAGAGTTAAACTGTGGAGTAATTCTGCAAATAATATCCAGGAAATAACTTGGCAACATCAACTCATGTTAATTTAGCAATAGCGCTGAATGCCTGCCATAAACACAAAGATGTGACTTCTGTTTCACTACTGACTCCAGTATGCACCCAGCTTTTGGGAAGTTTCACCTATAAACAGGTAACATTCATATTACAAAACTCTGGAAGTATTAAAAAAAAAAGAAAAGAAGATAATATACCTCATGGGAGTAAAATGACCAGTGACATGTCTAAGGAGTTTGATCTAGATCAGGGGTGTGCAATCTTTTCCCCCTGCGCCCCCCTCCTCGCACCCCCTCTCCTTACCTTGGCTCCGGCGTTCTGGCAAGGCGACTTCACGTGACCCCGCGTTGCCAGAACCCATCTGAGCCAGGGTCAGTGCAGTTATAGAGGCCTTCACCGCTTCCCCGGCATTTCATTTAAATGCCTTTACGAAGAGCGCGGGGCCTCTTTAAACACTGCCCCCCCCCCCCCCCCCGCAGAGAATCTCTCGCCCCCCAGTTTGCGCACTTCTGATCTAGATGACTGACCGCTTGTTTGCAAAAATAATGGACATCAATTCGTATATATAAATCATTGGTACACATTTAAACATGGTTAACCGAGACATGATCAGGCTTTCATTTCCCTCTAGCTTTTTTTTTGGTTTGATATGACCATGTACGAAACAGTAGTTTGCACAGGCAAAGCCCCTCTCCATCCTACCTCATTGGACCTCCAATAAGGACAGGGTGGGCTAGAGGTGGAGTATACGCTCGACTTGACAAGCACTCCCTGGTTCTGAGGCCCAGGGAAAAAAAAAAAAAAAAAAGAAACGGAGAGAAACCAAAACAGGTAAATGTTTGCTTTCGGCATGATTACATTAGTTTAATGAAGATAATTACACTGTTAAAGCAGCAATCTCAACCTAGCGTGTGCAAATAAACAAACGTCTGCAATTTAAAAACAAAATCCTGTTGACAACTTCGGTGCAAGAGAGATCAATACATTTTCTATTGAGCATATCCGTTGTGCGTTGGATCTCCTTTATCTACAGGCCAGATATTCAGCATGCATCCATGTTGAAAGATATAGAAAACATCTAGAGATGATAACTCCGCAGACACTTTGTATGTGACACTTAAGATGTTACATAACACAGCCGTGGCAATCCTCTCGGTGTCAGCCACATTGTTTAGAAGTGGCTAGTAGCCCCTTCTTTGCAGGAGGTCACGCAACTATGTAAGTTTGATCGAAGCTGATTTTTTGTTCGGTGAATGTTTCGGATCAAGAAAAATTAAAACAACCCTTGGGCCTCGTCCACGTTGAGTGGTTGCCGCGATCACAACAATGAAAGTAAATTCTGGTGTCCAAGATGCCCGTGCGCATGCGTGCAGAGGCGCGATGCTTGGCGAGACCACTACAAAAAGACAAAGGCAAAAGTATTTGTGGCGCCTGCCCTGGTCACGTGCGCGGTTCAGCCAATGAGGGCGAACCGCTCACGTGACGTCATGGGCACGCCCCCCCGGCACACCCCCTCTCCCCCGCCCCGCGCACAACTAGCTGGTCAGGAATCACCCAGCGCCTGATGGTACGGCGCAAGAGTACTCCCAGCCTGGCCGCGGCCTTAAGGATACACACAAAAGAAATTAATTAATTAAGAGTCATAATTCGGGGGAATAAACAGACCAAATCTCTCCATGAATTTAATGTAAAATAAGATTTATGTCACGCAGAGAATTTTTAAACAAATAGTCTCTTTTTTTTTTTTAAATATATATCTATTTTTCCCTTTCTTTTTATTGTTATCCTATTTCCGTTAATACATTAGAAGAAAAACATGTTGGGAGTTGGTAAAACGCTAGAGAAATAGTACAGGGGAAGATACAAGTGTGACAACCCATGGCCAGGCTTGATTAACCGTGACGTGTTGTCTCTATTTTGGGGCGTGCTCTCACTGAGCCAAGCGTATGGACTACATCTTATTGTAGGACCCTGGTCCTAAGAGCTTACACCCTAGAGCAAATAAGGGGCAATGTTGAAACACAAGGTAAAGTTGGTGCTCATTGTGGGATGGAGTGTGCCTGAGGATGATATGCACCCAGCCTGACAGCTGATCCCATTAAGTTTGGGGGGTGAGGATGTTAGGGGATTGTAGTGTGGTGTTTGGTGCAGCCGCACAGCTGGTCCCAGTAGGGATGGGTGGAGGGGGAGGGGAGGATGTTAGGGTTATACACTTCCTGGAAAATGTGGGTTTTTGAATGGTGGGGGAAGAGTCTGATGGTGCGTGGTAAGGAATAGGTGCAAATAACACAGGATCGGTGCTCTCCTATAGTTCAAATTGGTGAATAAGACTGCAAAGGCCATTGCAGTAACAATCAAATGTAGCAGCCCACTACTCCCACCTAGTGGTAAAAGGTGTGAACATGAAACCAAGTACCAGGGAATGAAGTGGATGCAGTGATAAGAAATCTAAATAATAAGTTCCAACTGAGACCCCCACTCAGCCTTCAAACAGAACAGCCTCCCGGTCCCACACAGACCCGATGCCACAAGGACGGGGGAGCAGTGGGCATCAGAATGAGCAATGTGGGAAAGAGGGGGGGGAAATGCTCTAAGGGCAGTTTCATCACCACGTTACTCCACGGACTTGCCACAGTTTGTGAGTTGCTCTAATACACTCCGCCACATGTGAGTACAGCAGGGCCCCCGTCATGCGGCGCGTTCCGTTCTCAGGACCCGCCGCGAAGCCAAAATCGCCGGAAAGCGGATCCGGCGATTTTCGTCATGTGCGCATGCGCAGACCGACAATGTGCAACTTAGGCAAAGCCCCTCCTTCTGCGCATGCGTGACCCCGGACCGGCCCGTTCTGCGCATGCGCAACAATGGCGGCCCCCTTCTCGCTACCGCCGTGTCGGAGGATCGCCGAGAAGCGGGGCCTTCCTGTATACCTTCTGCACGTAGTGATGTCATCAGCCTCTGTTATAGAGCTGTTTTAGTTACGATTCTTCAGCTGATCAGAGTATTTCGATCTATTTCACCATTCCATATTATTAGATCCTAATGACGGGAGGTTAATAGAGTTTGCTGAGCGCTACCTTATGATGGGTGCTTAGCGCTACCTTATGATGGGTGCTTTGCGCTACCTTACGATGGGTGCTTAGCGCTACCTTATGATGGGTGCTTAGCGCTACCTTATGATGGGTGCTTAGCGCTACCTTATGATGGGCGCTTAGCGTTACCTTATGATGGGTGCTTAGCGCTACCTTATGATGGCCGCTTAGCGCTACCTTATGATGGGTGCTTAGCGCTACCTTATGATGGGTTAGCTGCATGATCATGGAAGTGTTAAAGGCACAGTGCCTCTTAGCTTCATGATCATGGAAGTGTTAAAGGCACAGTCCCTCTTAGCTGCATGATCACGGAAGTTTTAAAGGCATAGTGCCTCTTAGCTGCATGATCATGGAGTTGCAATAAATGGGCTAGAGGCCATGCACCACATTTACCATTTTCAGACGTTGCGTCCTAATTTCACAATGTGTCTAGCAGCTTAATAAATATATCCACTGAATTCTTATTATAAATCATCTACACTAACGGCAATCGCAAGTCCAAGGACCAAGTGCATCTGCTACATTAACTCAATTGTCATGTGAAATACAGAGGTTGAACCTCAGAAAAGCATTCTGTGCAAAGTTACATGTCACTTTTAGCTTCCGACATTACCTATTTTAAACATGGACTACTAAGGGCATTTTAACTGCCGTGTGACGCAGCTTGTAAAACAAAGCCGGGAACAAGGAAGTACCTAGCCAGAAAATCCACTGACAAGCACCTGTTTTGTTCTCACTCGTTTTAGCTTGTGTACTGATGCTGCACTGTGAGGCTGGGTGTGATTGCAAACAGAGCACAACATGGGGACAATCACAACATAAAATGCCATGGAATGTACAATCCCACTTCCTTAAATAAGTGGCTATTTAGCAGATTACTTAAGACAACACTTAACGTACAGAAAAGTTGTATACAATTATGCGCAGCTCTTAGAACTTGGCCAGACCGAAAATAAAATAAAAAATACAAGTATATGCCTCTAATACACACAAATACTACTACGCCTGCTTCTAAACTAAAGCATGCGACCACTATTTGACAGTATACTGCGGATGGACTGTCGCACTTTTATTTTTAAACGGTTGAACATTGCCTCCTTACCATTTTCTCGGACAGCATCTTTGAAGTAGATAGCGCAGGGAGCTTTCTTGCACAGTGCCTGCAGAACTCTGCTGTCCAGTACACAGGAAGGCGAGACGCACACAGACAGCACTCGAGGCCTTGTTGGAGCGCTCGCGGTGTCCGCCTGCAGGGTGGTGTCCGTGACAAATATCCACATCTCTTGTTGTAGCGCGAGGACACCATGCATCTGCTACTTCAAAATCAAGAAAAGGACATCAAATGTTTAACACTGCTTGTTCACATCTTTATTTATTTTGTAATGAGTCAAACCGGCAAATGGGGCAAAAGAGAACACAAGAAATGAAAGACCTTGTAACAAATGTTGTCCTTCATGGCAAATATCTGCCTAGATATCGCACGGCAGGGTGGGCAGTTATCCAGATTTAAGCAGGAATATCCTGATTTTCTGAAGGGCGCTAAAAAACCCAAAATCTACACGGGATAGCAAGATGTCCCAAATGTAGGGGCAGGTTGTCGCTCTGTGGATTTGGTTAAGGCCCTGCATAGACCGCACGTGTCTAAAGATATGAGAGGGGTACGTGGCATGGGACAGGTGTCAAGTTACCTGCTCAGTCATGGTTACAGGGAAAGATGCTGCACTAGCCACTCCATATCACTGGGTCAGAACCAGTTACCATTATTAACAAATGCCCCCTACTTCCCTTGTTTGAGAGTAGGTAGCCCTAACACACTGTTATTACACATTTAATCACAGGTAGTATGCAGATAATCACCAGACAGCACACCTGTCACTTCCTATAACAGGAAACTCAAGTCATTTTAGCACTCCTCAAAAACTGTCTTCAATTGACAATGTAATAGTTTGACATATGATTTTCTTTTTAAATAACCTTCTTGTCCCCTAAGGCCTTCGAAACTTCACTAAGCACAATTCTTTTTTTTTTGCATTTTTATTGGGTTTTCCAAAATTTTAATTTGCTAATACAATAAACACTGAATACTTCCGGGAACCTAATTCTGTTTCTTTCAGTGGTTATGGGAGGAACCTGCCTCATTTACTGCATGTCCCAACAGCACAAAAAGGAATATACTACAGAATTGGTTGGACAAAAATTGCCTTCAGCAAAATGACAAACATATCAGCTGTTAAAAAAACTATTGAATCATTATTTTATTCACATGAGATTCTCGAGTATTTCGCTGTTCATACAGTGTTAGGTTGTTTTTAAATCCTACCAAATACATGAATTCAATGCATTTTCTAGTTCCCCATAATATACCTATTTTACATTATTCTTGCCCAGGAAACATATTTTCCTAGAGAGCATAGAAACATGTCACCGTCAGGGCCCGCTGTGGCGGTCATCCCCCTTCGGCACTGGCACATCCCTAAGGTGCTAACTGCCCCTCAACCAAGGTGGACAAAATATAGGAAGTGGCTTCACTCGCCCTCAGCCAAGATGGAGAAGAGATTGGCTACACCTGGGCTAGGCCTTTATAAAGAAGCCATTTCCAACCAGCCAGTGCCAGAGAAAGGTGCCTGACCCCTTGTGTGTTTGGACCCTGTTTGTCCGCTTTGTCTTTAGCCTGCCCCGACCTTCACCTGGATTTTGCCTTGTCTTCCCTGAACTTGGACCATGACCTTAACTGCGCTTTCTCCAGCTGCCCCGAACTCGGGCAGTGACCCCGACTACACTGCCGCACCCTGCCCTGACCTCGGTTTGTGACCCGGATTATCTCCTCGATCAGGACACGGCCCAATGCCTATGGTCAGTCCCCACAAGCTGCTGCAGCCCTGCGGGTCAGCTTCCTGGTCAGAGACGGGCACGTCACAGTCATAGATATTGCCTTTCATTAAAAGCTATGTGTCCTGCTCCTCTGGGGGCCCTCTCTTGCAATATACATGACATCAGATAACTAACTATATGCAGTAGCTTAAACAGACTTTCTAAATGTGAATGGGAGAAAGCAGTGTCATGTAGATAGAGGCACATTTTAGGACATCTTTCCAACTCGGTGACCTTAGTTACGCCTCTCAATAGAATACAAGATCTCCAGGGTAAAGATTTTTCAGTAGCTGCATACTGCACTGCTGATGGTACTTGTGCATATTCTACCTGGCCCCAAAGCATTCCAGAGACTTAATCTAAAACATTAAAAACATGGAACTGATTGCGCCTTTGCTTTTCATGTGGAAGAGGTCTCTAAGGAAAGCAATGGACTGTTAGGAATGTAGATATTTCCTTTCCCAGGATTTTTATTTAACGCCTTCACTATTCAAGGAGCAACGCTCACTATTCGAGGAGCAACGCTCACTATTCGAGGAGCAACGCTCACAATTCGAGGAGCAACGCTCACTATTCGAGGAGCAACGCTCACTATTCGAGGAGCAACGCTCACTATTCGAGGAGCAACGCTCACAATTCGAGGAGCAACGCTCACTATTCGAGGAGCAATGCTCACAATTAAAAAACATGCAAATCTTGTTATATAATTTCGACTTGTTATAGAACTGTATTCTATTTGTTTGCCCTCTTGAAGAAACGAACCTCTGATTAAAGCATAACCTATATTTCAATTCTTAAAAATAGGCAAATTGGAAAAGTAAGGAAATGAAGAGGAAAGATCCGGTGCGACAGCAAACAGCCAAATGACGTCAGATCCACAGTTGAATACAGTAGCTTTGTTGGTATGGACACACACAGGTAAAAACAGCAGGCTGCAGCACAGCCTCCTCCTCTACGCATTTCACGCTCTGCTGGCGCTGCAGGGGAAGCTGAGCGCGCTGGTAAGTATGAAAAATGTATTTACCTAAGCGCCGGTGAGCGTGTGTGCACGCGCATACCCGTGCGCGCACTGCGTGAGCAGGGACTTACATATATACATGCAAGTCACCTCGCCAAGCGCCGCCCGCTCAGCGAGCTCAGCGCTAGCGGGGACGCAGCCTAAGAGTGAATTCTAATTGTAACAAAATCTAAGGGATACAATTTATCAAAGATCCTAAAGAAATGTGCTGTGTTAAAAAAGTATTGGTAGGATCTTTGATAAATTGTATCCCTTACGTTGTGTTACAATTAGAATTCACTCAGACAGACGATCTCACTTCTCTCAAAGCAGCAAAACATGTGAAATGTTATGTTTTTTTTTTCTTTTTAAATAAATCTGTTCTGTAGTATTATATAATAGTGACTGTTTTTGTTTTTTATTCAGCTCTTAATGCCATTTTTAATGAGTTTTAAAGCATCCTTTGATTTCTATAGCAGTTTTTAGCACTGCTTGGGATAATTTGTTGCAAATGTTGCCAGTAGTTTGAACTGTAAACTGCAATAATAGTTGTTACCTTAGGAATGTAAGGATACATTGTAGCTGCTGAGTTACACTGACTGAAGCGGCCATTATGTTAGGCACACAAGCAGAATTTTTACAGATTTATAACAGTAGTACCAAACGATTGCCAGCTTAGGTAAGAATGTGGAATTATACATTGTCACATGCGTTACATATACAAATAATAAAAAGGGGAAAAAAAAGTTGGAAGGTAGTTTTGCTGCTTTCAGATTTATATATTGATAGAAGGGGCCAAGCTTCAGAGTTATCCTCTAACACCAGGTAGGGGCGCGAGATTCTCTGCGGGGGGCGCGAGGTTACAGAGGCCCCGCGCACTTCCCGAAGGCATTTAAATTAAATGCCGGGGGAGAGGCGAAGGCCTCTGTAACCTTCACTTACCGGGGCTCTTTTCAAGACGCGTTGCCATGGCAACGTGACATCAGAACGCCAGAGCCAAGGTAATGGGGTGGGGAGGGGGGAGAGCCGGCAGGGGGGCGCAGGGAAAAAGATTGCGCACCCTTGCTCTAGCAGGGGGTTTAACATGATATGTTTTTAACATTTGAAATAAAGGTTATTTTTTAATAGGTTTCTTCCAAAAAGTGCAAAAAACAAAACAAAATTCTGTTCTATAACAAGTTGTAAATATATATATCATAACTGCACCCCTCCTCCTTTTCAAAACGATGAAGTAAAGTTGAGCTGGACCATTCAATCTGGGAGGACTTTGTGTTTGCAAATCAAGTTAAGAAGAAGCTCATAATGACAAGTTGAACCAGGATACTCATTGAACCAAAGCCTCTCCCACACTTGAGGTTTACATTCTTGAGTTACTGCCTGCCTGAGGGTTCTCTCCCACTCATAGTTCCACTGAACTCCCGATTGTCAGGTGATGACGCTTCATCACCTTTTTTTTTTGCTTTTACGAGAAAGAAAAAAAACCTGAAATCGCTCCCTTTCTGACAAAGCATACAATATCATACCCCTTCTAAATTAACATTTCTGCCAGTGAGGCAGATTCAAACAGCTTACAAGTGTAAACACCCCCATGCTCCACAGTGGTGAAGGCGGCTGAATATATTTCTCTGAAATATACTGCAATCTCCTACAGTACTGAACAGGTAAAGTAGAAATCATAGGTACTCAGCCCAGAAAAGCCCTTTCTTTATGTGCTACAAACCTATGTACTTGTCCCTTTCCATCCCAATCAGATACTTCATTGTTAAATCCTCTGGAACGTTTCTGTCTCAAAGAACTGCTTTATATAAAATCTTATCTGAATATTGTGAATTCAGAGAGCTCTTTAAACATACCAAAGACTGTTCAATGGAGAAAAAAATTATTTGCCATACTTATCAGCAATACACGCTATGTTATTTTTGTAAGCAATCAAACCTGTTTATGGATTTAGGGCAACAAAATAAATACAAGATTGCACAACCACCCAATCTATAAAACATGCAATACATACTGTAAATTCCTGATCTCAAAACGTGTGAGCGGAAATGCTAATCAGCACACTGAAGGATAGTCATTAAACTGCGATAGTGCCAATTGGGGCACTGTCACACCAAAACTTTCCCTGTGATAGTGCCCCGATTGGAACTATCGCAGTTTGATGAATAAACACACTCTCTCTCTCACTCTTAATATTCCTTCAAATCAACGTCAAAGTCTGAACCTGTAGCACTATGTAATTTGTACAGCTGGGTCTTGGCTAAGAGAGTATGATGAAGCAGGTCGTGTTATCCACCTGTGAATGACCAGTTTGTCCAGACATCTCTCCCTCCATGAGAGGGTTATGAGAGCGTTTGCAGGTAGTGTTAGGACCTGTAAAAAGGTTATATCTTGGTGTGGGTTACAGACTTAAAGATACTTTGGCCAAAGAATGTGATTAAATGCCCCTTACTTATGAGAAGAGAAACAGATAAGTATTTCATGATATAATTTGTCATATAAGAGGTAGCATTGGGGCTTTTGGTCTTATGTTGTATACATGAGGTCACAATCCCAGTCGCACTCCTTTTGACACAAAAATATATGGTGTGGTGGGTTTGGGTTCGCAGCTTGCAGGGGTTATGTGAGTATGAAGAAGAAACACTATTTCCAGGCAGTTACTGTTGGCTTGAACTTGTAGAACTGGAAGCAGTTTTAACTTGTAAATCTACTACGCATAACTTAAGATATGTGGCGATGTGTTAATATTGTTGGGAATAAATTAGTACGCTTTATTGTTTCTTTAAAGCCAGTCTCTCCCTACTTGCAAGAAGACGGGAACAGGATAAGTTAATTGAAAAAGAAACTCTATACGCACAATTTGAGTAAGGCCTCATTTGAAAGTCTTTGGCTTCTTTGCAATGCAACCATAATGCAATGCAAGTCAAGAGGAGTTTCAAGGCTCTCTTATGGCTCTGAGAGATTATGCCATGTGCTTGATAAAGGAGCGCTTAGAAAAGCTAGTTTAAACCATAAAAACACAAACCTTGGTATTCATTATTTACTTACTGCCAACAATTTAAGCCATTTTTACGTGTTTTTCTTTTCTTTTATCTTAACATTAAAAACATTTTCAAAGTCTACCAGCTACAGAAGCAAAGCAAAAAAACGACACAAGATTTAGCCAAGACAAATATTGCCTGTCAATAGCATGTTCTACTTTTATTGATTTGCTGCAGTATTTGTGCACTGGTTCTGTCTCAGTTTTACAGCTGGGAGACGTTGATAAAGAAACTCCCACATCTCCTCTCCCTTGTTTAGAAAGAACAACCAGTTTTGTATGCAGCAAAAAGCACCGTGGGCAAAAAAGGTATCCTGTAAGGCTAAATGTTAAATTTGATGTTTATTCCAATCAGTGCTGGAGAGGCCAGTAACTGTAATTGGCCACCCAATGTACGACACTCTTTCGTTAAACATAAAATCATTAGATATTAGTGTCAAAGGGGCAGGCCGTCTACAACAAAATGTTGGGAAGGCAGAAAATGAAAGCACTGGTACAAATACACAACTCGCATGGCTATTTCTTCCATGGGGGAGATGACAGTGGCTTTTGTAAGTGGTCAAAAGCATCCAAGTATGCGCTCCAGCATTAAAAGGAACAAGAAAAAGTTCCTGTAGGAAACATCAAGTTGCTACAGTAATTCAATGGATCCACCAGCACATGTATAATGTAAAGCTGAGCATGAGGGTAGTCGCTCAGTATCACAGAGTTCCACGATTATATGCAACATTCCAGCTGGAATCAAAAACACTTACCTGCCCAAATGAAACTGGAGACATTAGAAGTGGCATCTCATGTTATAAAGCATTAATTACTGCAATAAGTGTTGTTCTTAACCCATTTTTTTTATCCACACTACCTGCTTGTTCTATTTGATCTACTGGCTATATATTTACATAAGAGATTGGTAGAAAACTGCTGCAGAGCTGAGTTATGTGGGGTTACCGCAAAACATTTTAAATCACTATAGTTCAATTGCTTTCTACACAGTACTGTCCTTAAAATTAATGATGTGGTCAAGCTCCGAACCAGGTCTCAGCACATTTGTCATCTTAATGATGTACTGTACTCGCTGGGAAGTCTGGATGATACTTGGAAGGAGGAGGAGGAGGAAATCTTTGAAATGGTTACTCCTCTCCTCATCTTTCTGATACAGCAAGAATCCTGCTGTTTCTCTCTGTTGGAGCTGCTTGTGGTCTGAAAGTTGGAGTTCACACATGACAACAAATTTAACTAGTGGAAGTAATATGTTTAACGGTTAATACCATATGCCTATGTGTCCAAGTTTGGTTTGTGATCATTTTTGTGAAAATATTTGCTAATGCTGCAACTCTGGTTTAGATTGCATATTTTTTACTTCTAGCCAAAATGTTCTGTAGTTCACTTGCTCATATTGTATTCTGTAAATCTCCCATTAATCCATTCAGATTGTACATTTTGTAGGAGGGACCGCCTAATTCCCCAAATTAATTTCCTGTGAAACGCACATGACGCTTTCTAGATTGTCTCTGTATTGTTTTACTAATTCTGTAAAGTGCTGCATACATTGGTGGCACTATACAGTATAAAGAAACGATATACCTATATACACGTATGTGAGATATAACACAACGAACACAACATACAAATACTCTCTCTCGTCTATCTGAAAAATAGAAAAAATACTTCATGCGAATATTTGTGAATGTCTGACAATTTCTGTAAATTCTCGTGTGCAGCCAAAAGTCATATATTTGCCAGTTTTTGAAAACTTGTGCAAAAGATTTGCACATCTCTCGTTAAAATGAGCAATGTGTACGTAGTATTTATGCCTTTAAAGTTTACACAATGTTTATACTATTTGTAAACGGAATTTTAGGGTGGATTTTACCTCCCTTATTCCTGTATTTTCATGAACCTTCTCCCCCCCCCCCCTGTCTCCCCTCACGCATGGAGTGGTTGTGCATAAATCTGATTATTGTATCACTGGGATTAAGCCAACAGAAAAATAAGGATAGTTTTCAGACCAAGCCCTTGAAAAATAAAAAATATAATAACCCTATAACTAACAGGAATTCATTCTGGTGCTAAATGGCACCTTTGAGGGAAAAGGTCAGGGTAGATAGACCAAGTGAAATGAAAGAACTGAAAAATAATTATATTGGGAATTGTATGCATCAAGTGCTGGTAAGGGTTATCACACTCGTTCCCACGTTAACTCCCATTCAAGTCGGTGGGATAACCTGTATCGGGACTTAATGCATGTGTCCCTATAAACACACAAGCAAAGATGATGCACCAATCACTGCATTGTGTTATGTATCGCTGTATTTCTTATTATTATTGCCAGGAGAATTAACCAGAGTGGTAATTTCTCATCTGTAACAAACAGCTAGCGAATAAGAGTAATATCTGCAATAATACAATTTCCTTATATTTTCTATACCCACGGAAGCATTCTTCGCCCTAATTTCTCTTGCCTACAATACATAACTTCTAACATAACACTCTCTAAATATAGTGAGACACGGGTTATCTTCGGCAGAACTTCTCCAACTGTGGACTCTAAACACTTTAGTGGAGGACCAAATCCAGTTCAAGCAGCTCCCCCTTACAGACCATACTGTATGGTCTTTCTTTTGGTCACTGACAACGTATCAGTGCTTGAGATCCAGCTGTGAAGGGCAGCTTCAACATTTCACTTCCACCATTTTACATATATATTTAATATGTGTGTAAATAAATTGATGATAGAGGTTGAAGGGAGTGGGTCCTCCACACAAATATTAATAGCAATTTGGCCCTCAGAACAGTGGCATTCAAGAAATTATGTTTAGGAATATATTTGGGTCAAAATTCTAGACCCTTATTAATAAAGAAGGTGAGCATTTGCAGATAATCTTTTCAGCAATGTAACTCTGAAGTCACTAGCGCCCGCTAGAAAATAGTTAAATTACAGGCTGTAATGTGTTTTTAATGCAGTGAGAAATTGTTTCTTCAGGGCACTGTACGTTTAGTGGAGAAATATGCAAACCATGTGTTAATGTTCAGCAGTGGGAGGATAGTGCTGAAATAGGTTCAGTGTGTGTTTGCAGCTTCAACGTTTTCAGCACATTTTTTCATTTGTGATGCACAATTCCAATCAAGGTCACTCTGAGTGTGGGCCCTATTCTTTAATTATGGACTCATGCAATCCAAATCTGCAATGGACATGATTACAAAAAATACGGCCTAGGCAACGCTGTGCTATTCTGCAGGTAATGGATAAATCCCATCAGTCAAGTTTTATTATTGATTTATTTTACCTTTTCGTTGGGGGACATGGACTTAGTCAATTGAAATGGGACATGGAATGAGACCAATCGAAAACGTATCTTTATCTCTAATCAAATGGTGCATTTTTGCATTAGATTGTAAGCTCTCCGGGGGAAGGGATTCCCTTTCCTATGGACTGATATGGTTTGGTGCACTTATTGTATTATAACTCCCTGCACTGTCTCTTTTGTAAAGCGCCGAGTACGGCGGTGAGCGCTATATAAATAAAGATATACATACATTCATGGGTTTGGTAACAAGGCATCTGAATCATACTTTGTCATGCCCAGCAGCACTGTAAATACTATCAGATCGTATGGTCTTTCAAAATGGAACATTTGGCAAACTCAACACATTTACACAGTATTATTCTCCGATGGCAGTAAGAAACCCAAGAGTCTTTCCTCTCGCTCTCTTTAGTGGAACAGTTTCACAAGTGTAACTTTCAACACACATAGGAGCAATCAGGACCAGGACTAATCAATGAGGATCATCCTTCTCGCTCATCGGCTCCAAGACAGGAAGTCAGCTCTGAGTGCAGACAGAACACAAGGAGAGATAAGGACTGGCCCAGATACTCAGAGCATCAGACGGCAGCCTCTTCCCTCAGTCTATCTCGCTAACACAACCTGCAACAGCAGCAGTTTCACTTAACAAGATAAAATGTGATTACAAGATTATGAGGGGGCTCACCAAAGTTACCACAATTAAAATGTAGGCTAAGTTGATTTGTTTTGACCCAAAAACTGTAATAATAAACAGCAAAAAGTCCACAGATTACACAATGTGCACTGGTTCATTGGAGCTATTTGTACCTCACTGAGGAATAAACGCTGCAGCCATTCCAACATTGCAGTGATCGGGACTGCGTTCCACATGTTTTTATGAGAAAATTATTTTAAGTCAACATTTCCCTAAAATAGAAAATTGCTAGAAGGAAAATGAAAAATACCTTCAATTAATATACAGACGTGTGTAATGTATGTGTTATGGAAGTTGTTGCAATAATAACAATAATAACTTTATTTCATATAGCGTTTTTCTCCCAATGGGACTCAAAGCGCTGCACAATTACAGTATAGAGCGCCGTACGCAGCCCACAGGAATTTTTACACACACTGTATATGCCAACCATTGTCCCCTAAATTAGGTTGTTTGTTCCATTACATTTGGAGACCCATGAAATGAACTGTAAAACTCCCTATATTTCTAATGGTTTCAAGTCAAAAGTTTGAATTAGAGTAACTCTGGCAATGACGTATTATAAAGAAGCAAACTTTACAGGTAGAAATAACTATGGTTGCAGATAATTTGAATATTGATGACCATAGTAATCACTGATTGAATAAAGAAGCAATACAAGCAATATCCTAGATGTGTGTGTGTTTTTTAAATAAATCAGTTCTGTAATATTAGATCATACTTACTACCTATTTTTTATTTTAAAATTCAACTCTTTAAGCCATATTTAATGAGTTTAAATATAATGAGTGTCCTTTGACTTCTATAACAGGCTTTAATACACTTCCCAGCAGTGCAAGATATTTGTAACACTTTCCTGTTAGTTATAATTTGTTGCCAATATTCTCAGCAGCTTGAGCTGTAAACTGTAACAATTGACAATGTTACCTTAGTAATATAAGAATACATTGTAGCTGCTGAGCTGCACTGACTGAAGGATTGATTTGAAACCGATTCAGTGAATCCTGGGAAGCAGGATTTTTCTGATCGATCACGGGAGAACGAATTGATCAGCATACTAGGTAATTCGTTTTTCAATAAAGGTAATCAAAGGCTGCATATAATAAAATATTTTTGACATTTTTCTTTAAGCTGCTTGGACTGGCTCTTTAAGGCCAGGTCCCCGCTGGCTACTGCAGCGCCTGCTGCAGGGACAAGAGCCGCCCCACCGCTGCGAGGGGGGGGGGGGCGGGGAACGCCGCGCCGACAGAAACTCCTGCTCTCAATAAAATTGAGATCAGGAGTCGCAACGGAGCGCTAGGCCACGCCCCCGGTGGGTCAGCCAGGTGACGTCACTGCACCGCCCCCCCCCCCCGTCTTTCCCCCTGCAGCTCACTGCAGACCGGGGGACTCGGCAGCACGCACCGCCTGCTTCGCAGACGCGCGTGCCGCGCAGGCAGCAGGGCCGTAGCCTTAGATGCCCATGTGAAGCAGTGCTGGTGCTAGGATTATTTACGCAACTTAATGAATACAGTACATGGAGCAGTTAATAAAAAATAAGGTTTGGAGTAATATTGAAGAAAAAAAATTCAATGAGATATATCGTGCCTTGCTTGTGGATAGAAGCATTTTGTTTGGTTTCTAATGCCTAGAATCTCTCAAGGTAAAAGAAGGACAGAAGTCCAGGCCGGGCAACAGTGCTACAGAGAATGTCAAAGGGATATACTCTACATAAGGTCAATAATGAAGAGTCAAGTGAAATGATGCTTGTAGGGGTGTTGAAATAATTCCTATATCCACGTGATCTTGTGATACATAATACATACAGTAGATCAGTGTTACCACTCAAGATTAATGAAAACAGATCTTACTGCAGGTGGGGATGTGTGGATAACGAGGACAGATATAGCCTATGAAGCTGGTCTGGCCAGGTCTCGTCCCCACTTTTTAAGTTATGACCACTTAGAGTATTGATAGAATAATTGTCTAAGATCAATGTGTATTGAAAGAAAAACAACCCCAATTGGGTAGTACTCACAGGATACAGCAGCTTCTTGGCTCCATGGCGTGCTTCCGGCAAATGGATGTCAAATGTATGGTCCCAAGGCAGAGGAAGCGGTGCACAGCCATTGGAAAGATGGAGCTCAGCACAGCAAAAATTGATTAAAAGCTATTTATTGGATAGGTGACATCAGGGATCAGAAATATAGGCAAACAAATACACTGACCCGTTACGCGCGTTCTAAGCGCAGTCAAGGTGGGCCACGCTTTGACAAAGCACCTAGAACACGCGAAACACGTCAGAGTATTGTTTGCCTATATTTCTGATCCCTGATGTCACCTATCCAATAAATTGCTTTTAATCAATTTTTGCTGTGCTGAGCTCCATCTTTCCAATGGCTGTGCACCGCTTCCCCTGCCTTGGGACCATACATTTTGAGTCTCTCAAGCCCTGCATAAGACCTCCAAGCTTGGGTCTAAACCAGGGGTGCTCAACTCCAGTCCACAAGACCCCCCAACAGGTCAGGTTTTCAGGATATCCCTGCTGCAGGACAGGTGGCTCAATCAGTGCCTGCTTCAACACGGGTGGCTCAATCTTCGACTGAGCCGCTGATTGAGCCACCTGTGCTGAAGCTGGGATATCCTGAAAACCTGACCTGTTGGGGGGGGTCTTGAGGACTGGAGTTGAGCACCCCTTGTCTAAACCACCAATCGTAACACTTAGAAGAACTTTACCTGTGGCCTCAGATATATCACGGTCGCCCAAAAGCTGCATCGCTGACTGAGACCAACCGCCTGGAATCAGATAACAGGGGGAAAAAAAGAATATTAATCAGTTGTCCAAAAAAACAAAAAAACAAATAGCAGTACTATATCGAATTTGAAGAAATTCTACATTTGCTAGAAATTAGAGGCAAAACTCTTTGGATCTTGTTTTAGAAAAAATGGATATAAAATTTAACTAAAAAAAATAAAAAATAAAGATCGGAAAATAGTTTTGTTTTATTAAACCAATCATTCTTTAAAAGGAAAATAGCAGGTTAATAAATTATAAAAAGTTGTGTTTCTCCATACGCCCCATGACCATCAGACTTCAACCTCTGATCATACTGGCAAAGAGACAGGCGTTTAGATATTTTTCAAGCGTGACTGCTGCAAGGGGCCTGCACTTCATTATCGTGCATGTGCAAACATACAGTATGATAGTCTCATTTGGTATAGCACAACTACTGTGTAAAAATCCTGTTGGAACTGAAAACGTTGAAGGTGTCAAGAGCTATTTGCTAATTGCTGAATTCATTATTACTGCACGGATACCAGGTGGCAAGGCCCGAGCAGAATAAATTAAAATTGCTACTTAAAAAATATAAAAATAAACTGAACTTGAGAAGCAATGAGGGTTTCCAGATGTACTATCAGAATCAAGAGAAATGACTGCTATCAGTGTCACTTATATGTTGGAGAAATACTGATCTATGGGCATTTTTGTGGGGGCTTTTAGAAATAGCCACCTTTGTGATGTACTAGAGCTGCATTAATTCTGAGCACTGCTGCTTTGGTACGGCTGTTAACAACAGCAATAGGCATTGTAGACTCAGTGATATGTAGCAGGTAATTCTATATGTAACAAAAACAGCCATTCATGCTGATAACGGTTAAAATCTTTCCATGGACTTGAGTCAGAGATTTCCACGGATAACAGGCGCTTTGATGTACAGTATGTAGAATTCCCTCCTTAAACGGCTTCTGATCCTAAACTTACAAATACTGTATATGAAACGGTAATCCCGACAATTGTGTGTATTTATTCTTTAACAGTATATAAACTAGCCCCCCAGAGCCCATCCGTGCTATTTTCAGCTCTGCGGACCCCTTAAAGATGGCCCCAGCAGTCACCCAATAGGAAACCACGGCTTATTGCCCAGTTCTTTGGTGGCCATGTTGTTTCTCCAGAAACAAGGGGAGAAGATCGGCACAGAAAATGTTAAGTATTTTGGGGGCCATGAAGGCCACAGAGCTGGAAATGGTGTGGTTCAGCTTTGGGGAGACCCCCCTTTTCAAATACTGCAAAGAATGGCAAACTATTGGTCAAAAGGAGTTGTTACAGTATGTGGTTGGTAGATTTCATTTTATTGCTTAGAGCAGGGGTGCGCACACTTTCCCCCCTGCCTGCACTACCCACCTGCTCACGACCCCCTACTTACCATGTCTCCGGTGTCAAATGACGCAGCGGAGTCACGTGACGTCACATTGCCATGGCAACTCATCGCCGGAGACAAGGTAAATGAAGTTAGAGGTCTCACGTGATCCTCCGCTATTTAATTGAAATGCCTTGGGGAAGAACGCGGGACCTCTGCAACCGCCGTGACCCCCCCAAAAAATCTCGCGTCACCCAGTTTGCGCACCCCTGACTTAGAGCACTAAACGCACTGGAAATATGCTAACAATGTACAGTAAATGTTTCTGTAGTTGCAGACCTGTTTCAGATATGTGACTGTGCTTACAAGTGATATTTTTATTTGCTAAATATTCCTGTGAAACAAAAAATTACCTGGAGGATTTCTCCAAGACTGTGCACTACAGGTGGCAGGTAAAGGTCCGAGGTCTCTGCTTCTTCTCTGATACCTTCACATCCCTCGTCATGATGCACAGCCAGAATGTAGCAGAAGCTGGGAGCTGATAGATTGGTCTGTATCTGTGTTGCAAACATACCAAATATTACGTATTAAAAAAAATAGAAAGGAAAGGAATGTATGGAAATACACTATCAGCATAGAGGAAAATATTGTAGCCATATACGAAAATAAACAGGTAAATGTATAAAAAAAATGACGGGCTATATTTTCTAAGAAACACAACACCATAGGGCCCAGCTGGAAGACACCTTACAACCCATTTTCCTAAATGGACTATAATAGGCTGTATTTACTAAGAACTTTTGGACGTGGTCTTATGTCGTAGCACTTCTTATAAAATATGGGCCTATATGTCTATAGCAAGGCTCTTCAACTGTTGATATGGCCCTTGGACTCTCAGTTCCCCAAGCAACTTTTATGAAATTAGCAAAGTACAATTTCTCAAGCTAAAACTCCCTGTAAATATATAAAGTATAGATGCTATACATGCTTGTTAAATGTATAAATATTAAAATGTTATACTTTTTAAATGTATAAAATGATGGTATAATAAGCTTGTGGTCCTTCTACGCCTAAATGTTTTCTGATTTGGCCCCTTTGGAGGACAGGTTGAAGAGCCCTGGCCTACAGGGATGACTAACTAACTCCAGTGTAGTTCCTTCTACCAAGAACCAAAATGAGCAAATGGCAGTGACATGTTTATAAACGTAACCCAGGTGATAGATGCATTATGAAAACAATCGTGCAAATGTTTTTGTTTTCTTTTCTTTTTTAAAGTTCTTTTGAAAAAGAAAAAGAGTAAGTGGTAAATGCAATAAGCAGACTTTGCCTTGTACCAAATGTACAATTGTGAGGAAGCTCCGTCCAACTCATTAGGTCTTGTATAGCTGCTGCTTTCTAGAATGTCAGGTAATGTTTCCAGGGCTTAAAAGAATTGTCCATCTACAAATTGTACCTGTATGCTTACTTAGTTTGGAAATTAAACTGATGCAATAATGGTTAACAAGCCTATGATCTGACGGACCGTGGCATTGTTCAGTGGTAATGCATTTAGTGGTCAAGGTGGTAAAGTTAACAGACAATCCTGTCTAACCCATACAAAGTGGATAGGGGATGTGTGTATAGTGTACACAGTGTGCGCGTCCCCTTGGGTTAGAGACGTCATGCGATGTTACAATAACTGTTAACACAGAAACAAACTGATTACCAGATGTCACAATCACTAGTGGACAAAGCCCCTAGAAACAGGGTGGTCTTTATCAAAACAGGATTTGCTATCATTACCAGAAAGCACCACTTGATTAGAGTAACGCAACATCTGGAACAACCATAATTGTATCTACATCTATAGTGCCTGGCATTTACTTAATAAACTGGTGAAGTTACTGGATTGCTACTGTGATATAATGTAAAAGCAGAAGTAATACGGTATAGTAGTTACTGTCTTACTGACTGGGTTTGCATTACTGGTCATTAGTGGACATGCAGCACGTACTGTACCATGCACATATTTTTTTTTATCTGTAGGTTTTTTTTAGGATCAGACACTTTGGGGCACATGCATCAAGCTCCAGAATGGGTTATCACACCCGTTCTAGTGTTAACGTCTATTCAAGTCAATGGGACTTCTTGCCGGAATGAGTTCATGTGCCCCTTTGAGTCTCTACCCGGGGCTGTTCAGGTCTGCACTTCTGACTTCTCACACACTCTTAGTTTGAGGATGAAAATCTCCAAACACAATCACACATTGGACAGAGTGACAATATATATCATTATCCAAAGAGAAAGGGCATGAATATCGATTGTGACCTTCCAACATCAAAACCTGAAATAAATCAATTGGAGCAAGCACCACTGTTGATAGTACATGGTCATTCTGATTAATGACTGACCTTCCACTATCTAAAAATATTGCAGTCGACTCTGACACAACTTCACTTATTTCAACATTCAAAAAGTCAGCTTAATCGTTACAGGAACCTGTTACATAATATTAGGATGCCTGAGCAGTACCCTTCCGTTCTACACGTATAGTCTGTGAATGGACAATCTTGTAAAGTTTTTCACAAAAACTTTGAATTTGCAACCATCTTAAATTATGTCAATGTTCAACCATCTTTTGAATCTACTGCTAGTTGTGGTAGAATTCAGATCAATTATTATATTGAGACAAACAAATTAAAAACACCAAAATCTGTTTGTCCTTAAGGCAGCTCTGTTTCCTTCCCTATTATTCATAACATATGGCTGTTTTGTTTCAGGAAAGCACAACATTATTTTCCACAAACTACTGTTTTTTCTTCTTTTAAAAAAATAAATAAAAAATCATGAACCAAATGATATTATACATTGAGAACAAATGTGGAATTACAACAACAAATGCCAAATTTCACCCAATTCTGACTTCACAAGCCTGCAAGTGTCAGTCACTAGGACACAGTGACCCTTACATCATGCATTGCACATTGAAATTATATTGCATTTGGACTGTGATGAAGAGGCTTGTGGAACATATAAATGGATGGGACTACATGTAATACTCACTGGCTTTTTACAAGCTGCTGAAGTGACAAGTATGGGAACATGACACTCCAGAATTGTAGAGCTTTCTGTAAAATGCTCACAGTTTATGGTTAATAAAAATGCAAGTATGTGGAGGGTAGATGGAACACATTATGTGTAGGGATAGGCGTTAAAGAAGAGAAAGTAGGCAGTTTTGTTTGGGACATGTTCACGTTTAGCTGGTAGAGGTATACCATTTCTAAAACTGTAGCCTCAACATAATAAAATGTACACAAACACACTTAGATAGTGGTATACTGTGCCTGGGTGGTGAAGGAACTTTGTAGAATTACAAGAACCATAGCCAGACATTAAAAAAAGCTATGACAAGTAAAATAAAGTGACAAAAACCCTTCACCATACAGTAAATAAAGGTTCTACGTTAAAACGGATAAGTGAAGTGACACAATGTGCTCATTTGCATGTCATTACCCAGAATCCCTGGCTGCAGTGGAAGCACTGTTTGCTAAGCGACAATGGGGAAAGACAGGGTTGCAGACCTGACTGAGGAACAGATTGGGACCTTTGGCCGCAACCTTATGGCCAGGGTGCTCCGCCGCCATAACTACTGACTGCAGGCCGAGTTTCTGCAGGTCACCTCACCACCACCGCCTCTCCCAGCCTGGCACCACCGCCGCAGCATGTCCTCCGTGTCTCCCGAAACTCTGACGCGCAGGACACTCAGTGGGAAATGTTAAAATGTGTCCAGCCTGCTGGTGCCCGCGCTGAGCGCATAAGGTTCTCTGTGGCTGGGAGAGGCTCTGGGGACATGCTGTGGCAGTGGTGCCTGGCGGGGAGAGGCGCTGGCCGTGACGGTGAGGTGACCTGTGGCAACTCGCCCTGCAGTGAGTAGTTATGGTGGTGTAGCACCGGTGGCGATTTGGTCGTGACCAAACGTCCTAGACTGCCTGAGACCTGCAAATGCAGCACAAGAACTATAGCAGATGCCGAGCTATAAAACTTCAGATCTGAAGTATGGAAGTAACAAGTAATACGGGAGAAGCAAGTTGGTCCTCTTCTCAGATAAACATAACCCATTAGATCTTAAAACTGCAACAGATTTCATTGTAATATCCCAAGACCTCGTTGTAGAGGGAGAGAGGGTTTGGCCCGGTATTAAAGGGGTTGCACCCCATATGGCCACCCCCTGACCTCACCAGGGAGACAAGGGATTAACTGGACTGCGGTCCAGGAATGTGGTTTACCCCTTGTTCTATCATGAAAATGTATGTTCCCCTGTTCCCATGTTTTATTGTTATATCAGTGTCTGCACCACACACACACTGGGATCCATCCGGGAGGGCAAGGGTTAATAGTTGTAAAATGATTATAACCCTTTCTATAATTTTCCCGCCTTTTCAGGCACCATTTTGCAGGGTCCCATAGGCCGCCATTGGAGCTCCATTCTTTTCAATGGCGGATCTAGCTGTTTTGGACCTGTTTCCCTCAAAGACCAGCAGGTGGCGTCCGAGAGGAGGAGCGGCGGTTTCCCATTGTAAGTCAATGGGCTTATTGACTTCAATGGAGATTCATCGACGGCGCTTTCCAGGAACGAGTTGGCTGCCGTCCAAACCGCAAAACCGCAAAGCGGATACTTTATCTGAAAAAGAGCTTTGATCACTTAGTCAAGTTCAACGTTAAGTGGCGTGGGAATCTTCGGTTCTAGGGCACCCAGAAATAAAATTCTTTTTGTCCCATGTCCCTAGACCTCCCCCACTCGACCACCACCGGGTCCCCGGATCCAGGACCCCCAGAAAGGGTCGTGCTGAGAGCGCGGGTCGCGCCATAGGTTCCAATGGCGGCGGCAGAAGCAGCTCAAGAAAATGACTAAGTCAGAAAAGCTACAAATCATGAACCCATATCTCCAGTTCTGGAGGGTCCCGAGGGCCAGGGTTTGGGGTACCTGTAGGCACTGTTCCGGCATGGCTGCAGAACCATCCTTGACCCTCTCGGACCAAGCTGACGGAGTATGGACCCCCTTAAAGGTTCGGGAATTTTCCCATAGACTTCAATGGCGGCCAATTTCCATTGACCGGCTATGGCGGAGAAACCCCATAAGCTTCACCTGTTGAAAGTCTATGGCGGCGGATTCCCATAGCCGCCAACGGCGGCTGTTTGCCATTGAAAGTCAATGGCGGCGGAGCCCGTTGTTTTCAATGGGGATTTAGTGAAAAACCGTGATTTAATTTACAGCGGAGAATATTGTATTAAAATAGGAAACGGTTTAATTAGTATTTGTGTATCTCCGGTTACGAAGGTCGTAGCGGGCTGAAACGTGGACCATATGGTGTCCCAGTTCCGGCATTGAGATCTGGGTAGTTTGGACCCGCTGGACCCAACGGAACCGGATATTTTAATATGTTTGTATTTTACCTTTAATACTGTATCCCAAGGCAGGGATAAAAACCAGAGGAAATTCCTTTGCACAAAGGGAAGCAGATGGTCAGAGAGGCGACCCAATGTCTAGAGAATAAGTTCTGTTCAAAGGCTTTTGCCACCTTCACTGTTTACCTGAAGGCGGAGACGCCTCAAACTAGAGTGGTCTGTGAGTGTCATATTTTACACCTACAAACAAGGGGCATCCTGCCAGATATTCCTTTTGGCAGACTGGCCGGTGTCCCTGATGTAAATATGGGGCTACAGAAATGAGACCCTCAGGGTCCTAGTGCGCATGGGCTAACTAGCTGGGGGGCATGGGTTAAAATGTGTTCCCACGTTAAGGATTGGATAATACAGCTAATTGCTATCCAATAGCCTGTACTCAATGTTAGGAATAGGGTCGCAAAGATATATAAACTGTGGTCAACCCTATATCCATTGTCTTCAAATACCATCTTGATTGTTACCTGATTGCTGGAAAATTGCTATCTGATACTTCTCATCCCCTATCCCCAAGTAAGTGTTACTTCTTGCCTGTTACTGTACTATATTGCTGTGTTCACCTATTTAAGGAATAAATATACTTTATAATATCTAAGCCTCGTTCAGTTCAACCCAGTTATTTGGTGTATTATTATAGCCTGTTACAAAGTTACTGTCACACTCGTGACAGATGAATTAATGTCAACAATAACACAAAATCAACAGTAACAGCTGTTACCATTACTCGTTAAAATAAACACTTAAAAAGGGGGTGAATCCTAAAAAAAATGTAAACATCCTGTATCCCTGCATGTCTCACAGTCTGCTTGTGACTTCTCTACCTCTACTGCTCTCCCTCACCCAAAAAAAGCCTGTTCCCTCCCTGCCCCGCTTATACAGTTAGGTCCGGAAATAGGAGAAAGCCTCTTCTCTCTAAAAAGAACATGGCAACACGGCTTAGGTTTGCAAAGTTGCATCTGAAAAAACCACAAGACTTCTGGAACAATGTCCTTTGGACAGACGAGACCAAAGTGGAAATGTTTGGCCATAATGCACAGCGCCACGTTTGGCAAAAACCAAACACAGCATATCAGCACAAACACCTCATACCAACTGTCAAGCATGGTGGTGGAGGGGTGATGATTTGGGCTTGTTTTGCAGCCACAGGACCTGGGAACCATGCAGTCATTGAGTTGACCATGAATTCCTCTGTATACCAAAGTATTCTAGAGTCAAATGTGAGGCCATCTGTCCGACAGCTAAAGCTTGGCCGAAATCGGGTTTTGCAACAGGACAATGATCCCAAGCACACCAGCAAATATACAACAGAATGGCTGAAAAAGTAAAGAATCAAGGTGTTGCAATGGCCCAGTCAAAGTCCAGACCTCAACCCGATTGAAATGCTGTGGCTGGACCCTAAGAGAGCTGTGCATAAACAAATGCCCACAAACCACAATGAACTGAAGCAATGCTGTAAGGAACATTTGGCCAAAATTCCTCAACAATGATGTGAGAGACTGATAAAGTTATACAGAAAGCGATTACTTCAAGTTATTGCTGCTAAAGGTGGTTCTACAGTACATGCTATTGAATCATAAGGTATACTTAGTTTTTCCCACATGGCTTCTCCGTTTTGGCTTTATTTTTGTGAAATAAATTATGACACAGTGTAATATGTCATGTGTTGTTGTTCATCTGAGGTTATGTATTTACCTAATTTTAAGACCTGCTAAGGAACAGATGATTGTTATGTCCTGATATGTAAAACCATAGAATTCAAAGAGGGTGTACTTTCTTTTACACACACACACACACACACACACACACACACACACACACACACACGACAAAAGGATTAGATTGCTCATAAATGGTGCAGACAGGTGAACTAATGCATTAAAAGTTTAACAGACTGAAAGTAGGTGGACAATAATTAAAGTACTTTCTGAATATTTCTGAAGGTATTCTCTTACAATGCTGATTGTGTAAATGAAGGAATCGATTGTAAATCCAGTTTGAATGTGTTATGCCGGTGCTGCCCGCAGACCAGACCCGTCCCCTGAGCTGAAGGGGGAAGTGGTAATACACGCACCCGCAGCAAAGGGAGCGTGTCCGTAGTGTGGTATAAAGTGTTGCCAGGCCAGGTGTAGTAAGGTAGACAATACTTGCCGGTACCGGTTGTAGAGATAGAGTGAAGAATGCCTTGCCGAGGTCATGGAGTGGAGAGCGGAGATAGGTCGTAGTCCAAGCCATGTTCAAGGGGTTACCAGAGTGAGCGTTGTCCAAGGAGTGCCGAGATCGAGAGCCAGAGGGGGTAGTCGTACAAGCCACGTCAAAACCTGTGAAAACACTAAGAGAATCCAGAAGTACTTCCATACAGAGACTATGTCGAGCAAAGACTGAGAGCAGAGAGGAGCTAGATAAAGCAGGAAGGTCCAATTAGGAACGGAGGCGGGACAGGAAGAGCTACAGGGAGACACTGCAGATTGGTGCAGGCATAACAGGCCAGGTGAGTATTGTTGGTAACCTGAGTATGCCCGTGTGGTGTGCGGGGGCGGAGCCTGAGGTCCGGGGGATGGGAAGAAGAGTGTGCAGAATGAGCGCGCTCCGTAACGCGTGTACGCGCGTGGACCGAGCCAGTGGATGGTGCAGGTGTGCGCGCGGGAGGGCGTGGGTGCGCCCGGCGCTGAGCAGAGGAATCGCCGAGGGGAGTAATCCCGCGACGGCGGCAGGGAGCCGCGGAGGTTGGTAAGGCAGGATTGTTTTGTGTGTCCAGGGACTCCTTGAGGGGAGAGAGTGCTCTGTGTGGGGAGCGCGGAGAACGTTGATTCCTGACAGTACCCCCCTCTTCAGGAACGGCCTCATGACGGTCCATGAACGGTTTCTCTGGAAACTTTTTCCTGAAGGACTTAAGAAGGGCCGGGGCATGAATGTCCTTTAAAGGTACCCAGGATCTCTCTTCAGGGCCAAAGCCCTTCCACTGCACCAAGAACTGGAGCTGGCCCCATGATAGGTGAAAATCCAAAAGAGAGTGAACTTCGTATTCCTCGTTATTTTGGACAGTAATGGGGTCTGGTTTACGAGTCTGATCCGGAAAGAAGTGACTGGAGATGAATGGTTTTAAGAGGGACACATGAAAGACATTGGGAATCTTCATACTGGGTGGTAGTTGGAGCCGGAATGCCACGGGATTGATTTGTTCACAAATAGGGAAGGGACCCAGGAACTTAGGTGCCAATTTAGCAGATGGTACCTTGAGGTGGATATTCTTAGAGGAGAGCCATACCCAAATCCCCTGGTTTGTAACTGGGCGCTGAACGACGACGACGATCGGCCTGTAGTTTCGATCTGCGGGAGGAGTCGAGAAGGGTAGACTGAATCCTGGACCATGCGGTTTGGAGGGAAGAAATGCATTCATCTACGGCTGGTACTCCAGAAGGGATGTTGGGGATGGGAAGACAGGGAGGGTGGAACACATAATTTACAAAGAAGGGCGACTCCCGGGTGGCCTCGTTTTTGGCAGAATTGACGGCATACTCTGCCCAAGAAAGGAGTTGAGCCCAATCATCCTGGAAATCGGATATGAAACATCTCAGGTACTTCTCCAGGGATTGATTGATTCTCTCCGTTTGTCCATTGGACTGAGGATGATAGGCGGAAGAGAAAGAATAAGAGATGCCCAATCTCTACGTGAAAGCTCTCCAAAATTTGGATACTAACTGAGAACCTCTGTCAGAAACAATGGACGAAGGGATCTCATGAATCCGGAAAATCTGCTCCGTAAAGATATCAGCAAGGGCGGGGGAGGTGGGTAATCCTTTAAGTGGAATAAAATGGGACATCTTCGAGAACCTGTCCACGACCACCAAGATAGTGTTCATTCCTCTGGACCTGGGCAACTCCACGATGAAGTCCATCGAAATGTGGGACCAGGGGCGGTCGGGAACTGGAAGAGGTAACAGAAAACCCTGAGGCTTCTGACGGAGAGTCTTGCTTTGAGCGCACGTGGGGCAGGCGCGGGTAAACTCCAGAATATCTTGAGACATCCTTGGCCACCAGAAATTCCGACAAATGAGATCAGTAGTCTTCTTAAAACCTGGATGACCTGCAGATTTAGAGGAGTGACCCCAAGACAGGACCTCTGGAACAAATTTGGAAGGTACGAAGAGTTTGTTGTTGGGAACGATCAAGTCCTTGGGAATGCGTCTCTGGGAGTGCAAAATCTTGTCAAGATTCTTGAAAGAAGACGTGGCGAGAATCCTCTCTTGTGGAAGGATAGTCTCCAAAGGTTCCTCTGGTCTCTCTTCAGAAGAATGTATTCGGGAGAGTGCGTCTGCCTTTACGTTCTTGGTCCCGGGGATATAGGAAAGGTGAAAATCGAATCGAGAAAAAAAAAAGCGCCCAACGAGCCTGTCGTGGACCAAGGCGTCGAGCGTTTTCTATGTAAAGAAGGTTCTTGTGGTCCGTGAGAATAGTAAACGGCTCTTTCGACCCCTCCAGCAGGTGTCTCCACTCTTGAAGAGCCATCTTCACGGCCAGAAGTTCCCTGTTACCCACGTCATAGTTCCTCTCGGCGGATGAGAATTTCTTGGAAAAATATGCACAGGGATGTAACTTATCTTGAGGAGCGGGTCTCTGAGAAAGAACGGCTCCAGCGCCGCAATCAGAAGCGTCGACCTCCACGACGAAGGGAAGTTCAATGTTGGGATGACGGAGAATAGGTGCGGATATAAAAGCTTCCTTGAGTGTCTCGAAGGCGGAAAAGGCCTCGGATGACCAAGCAGAAGGATCAACTCCTTTTTTGGTGAGCGCAGTGAGGGGTGCCACAATGGTAGAAAAATTACGTATAAACTTACAATAGTAATTAGAGAACCCTAAAAAACGTTATATGGCCTTGAGAGAATTGGGTCTTGGCCATTTAGTGACTGCTTGAAGTTTACCGGAGTCCATCATAAACCCCTCATCGGAAATGATGTACCCCAGGAACGGAGTAGAGGTCTGATGAAAGGTGCAGGTGTGCGCGCGGGAGGGCGGGGGAGCGCCGGCGCTGAGCAGAGGAATCGCCGAGGGGAGTGATCACGTGACGGCGGCAGGGGCGGGGAGCTGCGGAGGTCGGTAAGGCAGGATTGTTTTGTGTGTCCAGGGACTCCCTGAGGGGAGAGAGTGCTCTGTGTGGGGAGCGCGGAGAACGCCGATTCCTGACAGAATGACCCCAGTGATAAGGTAATTCAATTGCGATGTTCCCTCCATGGGGAAAGGGGTAATGATAAGGAAAAATAAGGCAAATATATAGGCAGTAAGCCCACACTACAAATCACCTTACATTATTTCAAATTAGGATAAACTTTCCAAAAATTTTTTTTTTAAAAAGTGAATTAAAATCCTAAAACTACTCTAGTGCTCTAGCATAAATCACCTGTTTTTAACCTAATAAACGCATTACAGTCATGAATTCAATTTGCGTTCACAGAAAAATGGTAGGTCAGAATTCTTGAGAGGTTCTAACAGCAGAAAACCCAGTAAATTTCACAAACACCAAGAGTTGTGTCTAGCCTCATCTTCTTCTATATTCAATATTCTGTCCTCATTGTGGCGTCTAGCCTGCACAACCACTTCTGGTATTAGAAGGTATAGTCCTCACAGATGTACATGTACATTGAACTTACAGAGATGGCTATCTGCTCAATGAGTATATGTCTGCCTTATCTCAATGTCAGTCAATATCACAGAAGGTACAGAACAAGATGTTCACTAAACACACATAGTCTATTAAATATTGAAATTTGAGGTGGTGTGCTGTGTGACCCAGAAAGAAACAAAAAAGAAAATAACCTTTTGTGTAGAAAGAAAGCTACCGAATAAGTGGATAACCATGAAACCTGTATTGCCTGACATCTCCATCCTACTCTTTTTTTTAATAAGATAGAAAATGAATTACACAAAAGTAGCACTTAGATATAAAATGGGCACAACACAGTGTTCCTGATGACAGCTAATGTCTGCAAAAAAGAGACAATTTCATGCCTCTTTCAGGCTATGCACGGCATTCAGACTGCACATCGATCAGTAAATCAACCCCCATATGTGGTACAAAACAATTAAGAGTAATGAAAGTCTGGTACACTAAATTAGTCTGGATTCATGTTAACAGCGGTCATTAAAAAAAAGAATCTCCCCATATACAAAGAAAAAAAAATGAAGGCCACAAAAATGTGTTTGTCCTTAACGCAGCTCTGTTTCCTACCGAAGACATGAGACCCAATTTTCCCCACCAGGAAAAGGCCCTTTTACCCCCCACCACCAGCGACAGTAGTTCTGTTTATACAGTTCACCATAAGCCTCGCAATAGCAGTGAGCAGCCAAAATGACCACAGGCAAACGCAAGAAAGGGGCACCCTGAAAATATCCAACTTCAGGAATCTCATTAATTTCCCACAACAAACCAGCTTAAAAGGGGCTGAATTTTATTCTACAGATGATGTAGCATGTTCAGAAGGGAGACAGACCAATGTACATAGCAAAGCCTTTAGCAATCAATGTAAATATGTAAACCTTATTTTGTTTGTGTTCGTCTGTTTTTACTCTCAGACGTACAAATTCCGCACAAAATGGAACCATTGTCACACACCTATTAACTAACAGGATACTTTATCTGCTAAAAGGCTGCGTCGAAGGGGGAAAAGAACAATAATTACCAGATCACTTTAGAATTAAACTAACCAAGAGAAATAGAAACGGACACATTTTTAGACAAGAAGCAAATTAGGTGAAAATGTATCTTTACAGGTCTCTTTAAAATGAAGCCAATTACACTGATAAGTTGCTTAAAGAAAAAACAATTTCCTCCTTTGATAGTCTTCCGACAGACAACCACTGGTTGAAGTGAATTAAAAATGCTTGAAAGCAGGAGGGCAAACCTCAAGAGCCAACATTACACTTTGACCATTGCTAACAGAGACATATACACACAATATACAGTACCCATAAAGCCAGCTTCCCCTTACTTAGGAAGATTTCAGCATCATTCAAATAAAAGCAGCTCAAAATCCTCCCGAGACATGGCAGACTGCTTCATAGCAGTTTCCTATATTTCACCTGAAGTGCTTGATGTCCTGTTTTATTTAAAGTTGCAATTCCACACAAAAGTGTTCTTATATGTTGCTACACATGAGTTCTAATGATGACGCAGGTCTCTTATGAAAGCATGAACATTATCACTAATAGCAAACCATGGCGCATCTGAGGAAAGGGAACGTGAAAAGCTGATGTGTAAAGTATTCCAATCCCAGTCTGCAAAGGTTTCAGTAGTATTCTCAAGGTTCATGAGCGATTTCTGGTATGCTAGTAGTTAACAGGCTTAAAAGGTACAGTATGTGGCAGTAATTTGTAACCATCAGGGCATGCACTCAAGGAGCGTTTGTGTCCTCACAGAACAAGCACAGATCTCTATATGGGGGATTACATAATGATTCCTGCATGGCGCATGTATTCCTGAAATGTCATGCATTGAGGACGCACAATCAAGTAGACATAGGCCAAGACTTCCATCACATTTTACTGTAAGTTACTTTGGGAGGTGAGAAGGAACCACCGACTGTAGGTGGTGTGTACATTTCTATGACATCATACAGTTGACAAACTACCACTCAATAAAGAAGGCCCTTCTTACAATCCTTGAAGGTTTAAAATAGAAAAGTAGGCAAAAGTAGGGTGGGTAGCCATGTTATTCTTTCTTCCATGTAGTAACAAAGGAGGGAGGGAGAGGGTGGTATGATACCTTTCTATTGGACCCTAGTTGAAGAACCCAGAGAAGTTTGAAAGCTTGTAACATACTGATGCAGCCACGAGTATCCGAACACTTGCCTGGGAAAATCTGGGGCAATCTCCCAGTAATGCTGCAACATTTCTGTGACATTTCTGCAGACAGACTAATGGCCCATCAGATTAACACAGCCGGGGTCCCTGGCAGTCCCATTCAAACTGTGTTAATCCGACGGGGCCATTAGTCTGTTTGCAGAAATGTCACAGAAATGTTGCAGCATTACTGGGAGATTGCCCCACACACAAAAGTGTTCTTATATGTTGCTAACATGAGTTCTAATGATGACGCAGGTCTCTTAGAAAGCATGAACATTATCACTAATAGCAAACCATGGCGCATCTGAGGAAAGGGAACGTGAAAAGCTGATGTGTAAAGTATTCCAATCCCAGTCTGCAAAGGTTTCAGTAGTATTCTCAAGGTTCATGAGCGATTTCTGGTATGCTAGTAGTAACAAGGCTTAAAAGGTACATATGTGCTGAATTTGTAGACCATCAGGGCATGCACTCAAGGAGCGTTTGTGTCCTCACAGAACAAGCACGATCTCTATATGGGGGATTACATAATGATTCCTGCATGGCGCATTATTCCTGAAATGTCATGCATTGAGGACGCACAATCAAGTAGACTATGCCAACTTCCATCACATTTTACTGTAAGTTACTTTGGGGAGGTGAAGGAACCACCGACTGTAGGTGGTGTGTACATTTCTATGACATCATACAGTTGACAAACTACCACTCAATAAGAAGGCCCTTCTTACAATCCTTGAAGGTTTAAAATAGAAAGTAGGCAAAAGTAGGTGGGTACGCCATGTTATTCTTTCTTCCATGTAGTACAAAGGAGGGGAGGGAGAGGGTGGTATGAATACCTTTCTATTGGACCTATTGAAAACCCAAGAAGTTAATGAAAGCTTGTAACATACTGATGCAGGCCGAGACAGAGAAGTATCCCGAAAAAACAAGCTTCCTTGGAAAGTATGGCAATGCATCCCAGACTGCTTACAG
>CM071568.1:89347994-89371200 GCA_036426205.1 Ascaphus truei | reverse complement strand
GGCAATCTCCCAGTAATGCTGCAACATTTCTGTGACATTTCTGCAGACAGACTAATGGCCCATCAGATTAACACAGCCGGGGTCCCTGGCAGTCCCATTCAAACTGTGTTAATCCGACGGGGCCATTAGTCTGTTTGCAGAAATGTCACAGAAATGTTGCAGCATTACTGGGAGATTGCCCCAGATTTTCAAAGGCAAGTGTTCGGATACTCGTTGCTGCATCTGTATCCACTACGTGTTGGTCCAATAAAAGGCAACATCCTTTTACTTCCCCTTCCTCCTATGTTACGAATAGAAAAGTAGAAATATTGGGACTAAAACACTAAATGAAAACCTGTCAGGTAAGAGACATTTCAACCCATCTTGCAAAGCAAGTGCAATAGTATTTCTTTATTTCTGAAAAACATGTAGTTATTAAGAGCTATGCATAATTACAATGCAGAAATGCAATGAAAAGAAACTGTCTGTTGAATATTTGTTTCAGGGTACTTTGCATTATACACATTTAATATCAATAGAATGTATGCTTTCCATGTGCTTATGACTTCAATATAAATCCTAGGAGAGCTCTTGTGTATGTCGCTGCCTCTAAAGCATATGGTCATGGTTCAAATCCCAGTCTCAACTCATTGGGACTTTGGTCAGGTAACTTTGTGTCCCTGACACCAATACGATCTTCTGGGCGGAAATGCTTGTGACCATAAAACTCAGTCTATGATACAACCAGATAAGTATTTGCGAACACACACACACACACACACACACACACACACACACACACACACACACACACACACACACACACACACACACACACACACACACACACACACACACACACACACGAGTAAAAAGCACACACACCCTAGTATATTACCATAAAAAATGAACAATTTATTAAAAATAAATAAAAAGGAGGGCAAGACAAATGCCCACTTCCAAGAAAAACAGTAATAACAAGCATAGAAATAGACACCCGGTTACTGGCAGCCGGCTGGAAAACGGTCTCAGAAGATATGAATCTGCAGCAACAGCAGGGATCCCACAGACCTCAATTATGGTGTGCTGACATCCAATTTGAACGGAAAGGGTCCTCATATGTCCATATGATCGCACACGAACCGGCAAAGTATTAGGCGTCCGGGTTAAGAGGGAATCCCAGAGCAGTCAGAGATCAGCTGCTTACTAGGGTGTCTCGTGCACGGCCTCGGGTCGCATGTCAAGGCTGCGTAGCGACCCAGAGAGGTCAACGCATTTTGTCAGCTAACAGCTGACTTCATCAGGGGAATACCCACTTCATCTGGGAGACAGCATATATAGGCAAAATAGTCCAATCTCATTGGCTAATAGGAAGAACCACAGCTGAATGAAGTTAGCCATAATCGAACATAAAACCATGCAGATTGTACAATTCTATCTTTCAATTACTGTAATGAAAGTAATGTGACTTCCGTAAGAAGCGATGCTCAGAGAACCGAGGTTTCCTTCCCCTGGGCAATTCTCCAGGGTAGTCTAGGAAGCTAAAAATGACATGTAAATCAACCCAAGAATCATTGGACTGCATAAAAAAACTCTACTGTCCTTTGCTCGTGATAGCAATCGAATCGTGTTACAATCTTTCCCAAATCTCTTATGTGATAATAAGACTGTGTCAGCAGGTAAACGGTTACCCCAGTCTTTTTTTTCTGTTTGCAAACAATCTATAATACCATTATAACTTTAGGTCAACTGTGCAGCACAAGCTGATAAGAATAAATGAGAAAAATATTTATTACAGTAAACAAGAGGTTTTAACTTTACAGGGGTGATTGAACTTTTCAAAGGAAACAAGATTACATTAATAAGTTGTTTACAAATATAAAAACATATATTTCCTGCCTGGACCAGGGGTTGGGCAACTCCAGTCCCCAAGGGTTTTCAGGACATCCCTGCTTCAACACAGGTGGTTCAATCAGTGGCTCATTTGAAGACTGAGCCACCTGTGCTGAGGCAGGAATATCCTGAAAACTTGACCTGTTGGGGTGTGTTGAGGACTGGAAGTGCCCCACCCTGTGTTGGACAACTGTTTATGTGAGGGATAAACAACATAATACAATCATCCCTTTACTGCAGTAGAGTATCAGTAAGATTGTATGCAGGTTCAGAACAACTCATTTAAGTATCTACACATTGTCAAGGGGGAGACTCCTGGAGCGGGTAGGACCTCGGGGGCCGGAACAGCGGGGAGCAGGCAAGGATTTTCGGGGTCACAAGCAGGGTTCGGTGGCAAGCAGAAAGCAGGATCGTCATGGTCACAGGCAGGGTCAGCAACAGAAAGGCAGGAGCAGGGCAGGGGAGCAGGAACTGAGACTAGGGAGCAGGAACAGGACCGGGACTTGCTAGCAGGAAACAGACTGGGGCAATCTAGTTCAATAGCAGGGGCCTTTAATATGAACAAGACTCAAAACAGGAAAATAAACAGATCAGGGACAGAAGCAGAAGCATGGGCAGGAGGCGTCTGGACATAAAACAAAGGCAAGGGAGGAACAGGAAACTATAAGGACAGAGCACAGGAGCAACAAGGAGAGACAGACAGACAGAGGAACCCCAGAGCAGACCGAAAACCGCAGCACACCCGGTGGATAGAGAAAAGAACTGTGGCTGGGAGCAGGATGTCTAGGAAGACTCTGACACTCATCCACAAGCATAAGTATATGCTGTGTTAAATCAGCAAATCCCTCCACGTAAAACACCCTGTTTTTTTCTTTTCCAGGGTGGAAACCAAGGGGTCTCAGGAGAAGAACCATGCGGTTTTTAGACTGACCCCCCCACCCTCCAGTTAACAAAATACTTACTGGTAAAGGTACCGGCATTGCTTCCTGTTTTCATGATGGGTTTTGAATGGCGGTCCAATAGGAAACCACAACGGATGAAGTCCTGGCCTCTATTGGCTCACGGAATCCTAGACATTTGAACCGCCAAAGGTTTCCGCTAGAGGTGACTCCAAAATGGATACCTTTACCGGTAAGTATTTTGGAACAACGGGGGTTCACAAAGCTAAAAAAACACGGTTCAGTTGGGGGACCCCTCGATTAAACATTAAAAATAGAAAAAGAGACAACAACAAAAACAGCCAGGATTGCTGTTTAAGTAGTAATATGGGATTCATATGCTGAACCAATGCAAATTCAAAGGATAAAACTAGTTTGAAATAGAAACAAAATAATAGGAAGACATACCTGCTTTTGTATGGGCAATGACTTCCAGGTAATTGTGTTAATGCTACAGCTCAAACAGCCGATGTAAGAATTATAGCTAATAAAAACACAATTACAATGGACTCTCACCTGTCCTTGGCCTTGACTTTGTCCATGAACTTTAATGGGCACCAGTGGAGGCCACACACTGTCAATCAGACTAAAGAGTCCCGGGGCCCTGGAAAATACCAGAAATACTCGTCATGTAAAGATCAAGGCGCCTTCTGTACTCTTCCTAAACGTGATGTATGGACATGTACTGTATCTTTATTTATATAGCGCTTCACAGCAGTAATACACGTGACAAGCATATAAATAACAAATAATACAAAATGGGAAGAAGCGCTTCAGACATAAAAGTGACATTTAGGAAAAGGTGCACTTCTTTAGAAGTTTGTCAACAAGATATTCCCAGAAATACGTAACGTGAGCCATGTTCTTTCCTACAGGATCCATACTGGAAAACGGATTACAAGAATCTCTCTGCACATACAAACTGAAGGTCATTTATTTTATTGCTAATAGCATGTGCCGCTTTGCACAGAGGTTGCCGACCCAAGAGGCATCCCAAATCAGAATCCTTTATCCTGCACCAATACATCCTTGTCTGTCCCCTTTCTCTAATCCAGGGGAGCGCGGCAGTTACAGAGGCCTTGCGCTCTTCCCCGAGGCATTTAAAATAAATGCCGGAGGAGGTGTGAGGCCTCTAACTTTTCTTACCTGTTCTCAGCCGACTTTTCGGCCGACTTTTCGGCGATGCATCACCATTACAACGTGACGTCACATGATGCTACCGAGCAGGTAAGGAGGGAGGGGGGGCGAGCAGACAGGGGTTGCGAACAGAAACGTTTGCACACCCCTGCTCTAATTGACTAGTAGAGAGTAACAGGGTCACCTGAAAAGGTGTAATTGTACACAGTAGTGTAAAGTGCTACACTGTGACTTTGAATGCAGCCGTTTTGATGGTTACTCTGGGTATATAAAAGCTGTTCCTCTGGCACTCTCCAGTGGTGATTTAATCCCAGGGGGGGTTTGGGTGGGGCGTAAAAAAAAACAAAAACGCACAAAGACAAAAGAATCATTCTCAGCAGCAATAAAATGGTGGTTATGAAACCAATTCCCTCCCCAACCCTTTTTAGCAATGGAAGTATAATGCTTTCCATCTTTAGATTAGCAAAATATTACATATATTAAGAGAGTGCAGACTGTCTGCTGCTTTATGAGAATTCTCTCAGGCTGATTTTCGTGAGGTGAAAGCTGGGCACGTCTTGTACCAGTTTCCCCAATAATAACACAACACTGCATGTTGTTTCATAAACTTAATTCAGAAATCTGCAGCAATCAAACAATTGCTAAACAAACCCCTTCACTCAGCCCAGTGAACTTCACGCTTCCCAATGTGGAAACAAAGGCGTTAAAGACCCATGCAAGTTGATAGCAAGCTGTGCAGCGTCAGAGTGTTCTGTTATCATTCCTGACACCATGTGATGAGGTTTCCTCACTGAGCTCTGACACAATATGTAAATTAGCCATGTGGACTATACTTTGAAAGGTATTCCAGACCTCTCCTGTTTTAGCAATACTTTCATGTTTCACTTTGCCTTGCTGCAAGATAAACGTGATTGATAATTAGTACTGCGTGCTGCATTCAATTTAAGAGATCAAATGTAGGATGCAGTACAGAAACCAAATATCAGTGTGTTTGTCACTAAGTAAATTCGAACTGGATACCAATGAAGTCTGTCAGGAAAGACCGTTGAATTTGGGGTGTTTGTACTCACGACTGTAAGGCAGATCCAGCCTTTTTACTGTCTGCTCCTGATAAATTTATTGCAGTGGCTCAGACAGCAAAGTGCAATTTTTTTTTTAACACTGAAATGCTCTTTTAAGTTAACATAATGTAAATGTATATGCTGCAAATGTTACAGCATGTTTAAGTATAATCATTTTTTTTTTTAAACTTGTATTTTATTGTTTATTCAAAACTTTAAAGGGAGGGGGAAAGGGGTATAGAAAATGAAAGGGTGGGTGGGGAGGGTTAGGGGGAAATATCCACAATGGTCTCCACGCAGGGTTCTTGCAAGTAAAGGTATACATATATTTATATAAAAGTATAAAAGACATCCTATATGTTAGAAATGCAGACAGTTTGGTTTGGAATCGTATCTGAGTTCACGGTCTTAAGTCAGATTTGGATTTTGTGATATATAAAGGTCGCCCAAGGGTCCCAGGTGGTCAAGAAGCTATTAAATCTATCATGGACTAGACTGGTTAGTCTTTCCATAGTCATAACATGGTTCAGTTTATTCATTACTGTTGTAATTGGTGGGGAATCGTTCTGTTTCCAGTGTTTCGCTATCATTGCTTTAGCTGCCGAGAGAATTTGTATTATCAAATAGTCTGCCTTCCTTTCGAAACCATCTGTAGGTTTTAATAAAAGTACAGTTTCCATATACCATGTCAAATCCAGACCTAGTACCCCCTTTATTAGTCTTCTAATTCTTCCCCAGAATAGGATAATCTTGGGGCATGACCACCAGATATGTTTAAACGTGCCCACTTGTCCGCAGTTACGCCAGCACATGGGGGAGGTTGATGGGAACAAAGAATGGAGGCGTACAGGCGTATAATACCATCTGTGAAGGATTTTCACATTCGTTTCTCTAACCGCTGAGCATCTGGAAGCTGTAGCTATTCTTTCATATATTTCTTCCCAGTCCTCCTCCTCCATGGGATTTCCTATATCTTTTTCCCAATCTGATATATTTTTGCTTGTTTGCCCTCTATGTTGCTGTAACAGTACCTGGTAAACCTGGGTGATTGTCCCTTTATGGAATATGCCTGATTGATACAACCTGTAGCTGTTGGGTTGGAATATAGGGCTGCTATACCGTTTATAAAGTTTTCATGGAGTCCTACCACTCTGAGCGCTCGAAACATAAAGGGCCAGGCCACCCTGTCGAACGCTTTTTCTGCGTCGAGTCCTAGTATCAGTGTGGGACATTGATTCGTGTTACTGTTATGGATAATATTAATGATCCTGCGGATAATATCCGAGGCCTGTCGTTCTGGGGTAAACCCCACTTGGTCTGGGTGGATCAAGATATTTAGAACCTTATTCAGTCTAGTAGCTAAGATTTTTGCAAACAATTTTGTATCTGTATTTATCAGAGAGATGGGTCTGTAGCTAGAGCATAGAGTGGGATCTTTTCCTTCTTTTGGGATTACTATGATTGAGGCTTCCAGTGACTCGGTTGGCATAGTTTTGCCGTTTAAGATCCCGTTAAACCATCTAATTAGATAGGGTTTCCGTATATTCTCGTATTTTTTATAATAAAAATTCGTGAAGCCGTCCGGGCCCTTAGAATTTTTAAGGGATTTAATAGCGCCGGTTACTTCCTCCTCTGTTATAGGGGCTCCTAGATAGTTTGCCTCTGATTCATCTAGCCTAGTTAATTGGGTTGTTTTTATATAGTCTATTTTTGTAGCCATGTCTATTTCGTTTTGGCCTAGGTTTGTCAAATGATATAAATTGTTGTAATAAGCCACAAATTCTTTATTTATTTCTACAGGGTTATATATCATTTTATCTTGGTTGGTCTTTATACTAAATATATTAAGATTAGTTGTTTTATTGCGGAGTTTGGCTGCTAGATATCTGTCTGCTTTGTTCCCTCTCTCATAATATGTTTGGTTTGTCCAGCTCATTGCTTTCTCGGTGTCCTCTATCAGTATATTTTTGAGCTTCTGTCTTCATCTATTTTAGCTCTAATGTCATCGAGGGGTTACTTTGGAAGTTCTCCTCATTCTCCCTAATGCTTGCGTTTAAACTGTTTATATTCTTATTTTTTCTCTTTTTCTGTGTGAGGCTATATTAATTATTTTACCTCTGATGGTCGCTTTGTGTGCAGCCCATAGAGTACTGTCTTCTACTTGTCCGTTGTCATTTATTGAGAAATAGTCTAGTATAGCAGCCCTTATCGCTTTTTTGGTCTCAGGTATTCTAAGCAGGAGGTCGTTCATACGCCATCTTGCTCCGGCTGGTCTCTGGTGTAGATCTTTCAGTGTTAGTAGCACTGGGGCATGGTCTGACCATGTAATATTATCTATTTCTGCTTTTACTATACGGTTAGCCAATTCTCTAGATATAAAAATATAATCTATACGCGTATACTGTTTATGCGGGGCTGAGTAGAATGAGTACCCCCTTGTTATAGGGTTCATCAGCCACCATGCATCTACCAGTCCGCTTGTTCTTATATTTTGTTTGAGGGCAGTTGAATTTTTCAAATTTATGTGTTGTTCTCTGCTTGGTATTCTAGCTTTGTCTTTGTTGCTGTCTATGATCGTGTTTAGATCACCTCCAATTATTAAATGGCCTCTCCTGTATTGATTGATTATTTCAAATGCCTCGCAAATAAACATTTCCTGGTCCTTATTAGGAGCGTACAAACAGACTAAGATCAGGTCTGTGGGTCCTAATTTGCCAGATATAATTATCATGCGTCCTTCTTTGTCTCTTTTTATCTTATCTATAGCAAAGGGGACACCAGTTTTAATCAATTCTTTGTCTCTTTTTATCTTATCTATAGCAAAGGGGACACCAGTTTTAATCAATATTGCTACTCCTACCTTTTTATTTATTGCTGGGGAATGGTAAATTTGGTGGAAATTTTTATCTCTCAGTCTATTTATATCATCTCATTGAATCCAATGGCGGCGCAAGGACCATGCATTTCCTATGGCGGTGCCGGCCATATTGATTCCAATGGGGGAAAGCCGCGTGGCTTTAAAACGGCTAAGTACACTGGCGACACACTTTATTCGAGCTCGGCTAGTCCCACGAATTCGGGTATACCCGGGTGTATTGAGGTTTGTGACTGTTTTCTGCCCGAGTGCATTGAGGTATTTTCCAGGCAGGGATTGAAGCATTTTATTCCCGCTGGCTGCAATACTGCACAGTATATATATATATTGCATTACAATTCATGAATTTATGCCATCTGGTAGACACGCGAAGCATTGCAGCCTATTAAATCCTAATCATTATCATTTAACAGATCAGCCGCCCGTCAGCCAGGCATGAACCCAGGCTGGGAAGGCAAACGCAACGGGGCTTGTCAGAGGTGAGGAGCGGCGCAATCCAGGTATCTGCCAGGTACATACTGGGTATTTGCTCGAATAAAGTGTGTCGGTGCAGTACGAAAGGGTAAAAAGTGTAAGCCCATATCTCCGGTTCTGTGAGTACCAGAGGGTTAGGATTTGGGTCGAATGTGGTCCATTGAAAGCCTATAGCGGCGGAGCCTGTTGATTTCAATGGGAGAGTGAAAAGCAGAGAGTTAATTTAGTTATAGCGGTGAATCCTGCATTAAAGTTTTACTTGTTTTTGTATCTCCGGTTCTGGGGGTCGTGGAAGGCTGAAACTTGGCCACTATTGCAAAGGTCTTCCGGCATGAGGACCTGGCAAATTTCAGCCCACTCAGACCCACAGAACGGATTATTTTAATATGTGAAGATATTAAAGAAAGAATTGTATTTTGGGTCTGGTATAAAAACTCAGAGCCCATATGTTATGTTAATGCTCAGGGAGGGAGACAAATGGTCTACAATAAACCCCTGATCAAAGGCTCCCCCACCCTGCTTGTGTATGCTATCACAAAGGAAGGCAGGACGTGGGTACTTTATGATAAATGTTGTGTTTCACACCCTGGGACAAAGGGTTTCCTGGCCAAAGCAGACATTCAGACCCCAGGCTTGTGGGAGGGGGGCTAGGGAAATAAGCCCCCGATTAGAATTATATCCACCCAGTGGGCAGGTATTACGGTGCCCCTCAGGTGAGGTGGCAAGGAGGGATTGGGTGCAGATAATTGTTCTCCAATGGCTTGCACTCAATGCCAGAGTATAGGAGTGAAACTCCATATAAACGAGTGTAAGCTCTATACTTGGTGTCTTTTCCTGATGTCTTCATCTGAACCTGTATTGCTAAATGAAGTGCCAATCCCGTATCCTGATGCCTTCATTGTTCAACCATTTAAGTAAGTGATCATTTTTGTCTGTTATTTGTATATCTTGTGTGTTCACCTTCTTTAAGGAATAAACTATATTTATTATATCTAAGTCGTGTTCAATTCAACCCAGTTATTTTGGTGCGTATTATAACCTATCACTAGCTACCGTGACATTGGGTTTTAAGTATAATCATTTTAAGATTTTTGTTTTGTTTTTAAATATAGCTAAAGCTACATTACAATGAGTTTCCCCCCCTCAGACCTGACCCTTTACAGACCTGACCCTTAAGAAAAACAAGTTGCAGAGTTCACTTTCAGAAACTCTTAAAAGAGGGCATCCCAGACTAAAGAGGTAGTTCTATATACTCTGCAGCAGAAGACGACATCGCCACTATCATCTGAATAAAACTTTTTGACTTGAATGGGCGTTTTGGGACTGATCAAACTGTGATCGCCGCTTCGGATTATATTGAATTATCCCCTAAATATATCTGAAGAGTAAACAGCATGACATGTGTATACTTCTCATAACCTTAACTCAGGTTGTACTAATAATATTATTTTCTCCGGTAGTACTGACAGGGTACGCAGTTGCTGTACATAGAACTTTTCCTGCACAATGCCCCGTGGAGTTTACAGCGTCATTTCTGGTGCTTGAGGTACAGGGACATTGAAAGACTTTTCCAAGGTCACACGGAGAGCTGATATTAGTAAAATGCATTTAATCTAATAAATCTTTTCCAACATTTTGCTAGTAAGCTGCCCACAAAAAGAGGTATTCTAGCCTTCCTTTTCTAGAATGAACATTAATAATTCCATTCCTCCTCTACAAATCCATATACGATTGTCAAGATATTCCAGACTAATTAATAAAATTCTTATAAAATCATCGTCAGTTATCTTTAGTTGAGCAATTTAGGAATATTGACATATGGTAAACTTCCTTAGTAAGAACAACATAGATTATGAAGCTATGGTAACCTTCTTCAACGAGATCAATCAACATGTTGTTTAGTTATATTTTAAATATATTTGACTTTCCCAGGACCTAGTCAAATACTCCCAAAGTAATCACAATATTATATATTTTCTCCATTAAAATACCTACAGAATTAACTTGATTTTCTAATATTCCAGTAAAATCAATATAAGGTTAATAACATACTGTATGCTCCGCTCTGGTGATTATCAGTGTATTATAATTAACCGTTAGTAAAATTAATATATTTCCAATGTATATATTAAAGTACCTATAGAATTTCAAACCAAGACCTATTAAATTGCTTGTAACGCCATCAAGAAATTATCTAATTCCTCTACAGAGAGCTAAAACTTTAGCGTTCTCTTCTGGAATCCTTAAGTAAAAGCAGTGCAAGTTATTCTGACCTTTCTCTAGTAAAATGAAGGTTATATCATCAATGTATTCTAACCTTCCCCTGGTGGTCCTCTGTAATATTTTCATGCCCGAGAGACGACAGGCTTTGCCTTCCCATCTTTTGCTGTATTGTTCAAGGTCATCTGCACATGAATTTGCAGACTGTAAATGCAGTTCACTGAACATCCCGTATATATCCTGGATAAGAAGGCATAACCTGCAAAACATGTTCATAGCCATCAGTTATCTGCAAACCAACCAAACACAACTCAAACGCAACTGCCAGGACTGCCACCACTCCGGGTTTGAGCTGGAGATTACGGGTTTCTGCCACGTATCTCCAGGCTAGGAGTTTACCTGTGAAATCTCTGGCCAGCAGCATCACCTCCCCCTACATAGCCCTGTTAACATGGCTCTGCGATGTCAAATGGCATTGTTATGATAACGGGACATCATGTGACGCCTCTGACGACGTGATATCATGTGACATCACGTGGTCATGGCAATGCGGCGCCATTTGACGTCGCAGAGCGATGTTGATTGGACCTTGCAGGAGGAGATGCCGCCGCAGGAGAAGGTAAGGGAAATACATATATAAATAAAATAAATGAAAACATTTTTTGTTATTTAATTGGAAAAAGTATCCGGGTTAGCCTTCAACGGAAGGTGGCAACCCTGGTAACTGCAGCATTCAGCGGTCAATAACAATCACTACTTCAGCACCAAAGCTTTCTCATTCTTAGAACCTTTGTACATGCAACAGAGACAAAGAATAAGTAATACAATTTGAAACTGTAGTTGTATAAAGAAAAATTGATATACAATCCAATAATATCACCAAGCAAAACATACTGGAAAGGTTGAATGAAAGTTGCATGCAAACTATGCACTAACTTCTTAACCCAGTCTAAGCACTGGCTTCCAGCTAAAGGTTTGCATGTAAAATTATTAGCATTTTCTGTCATGTGATCAAATAAAAAATGTAAATCCGATGTTGCAGGTGAGATTTTTAACATGAAGCATTTTTTAAACTTTAGAAGTAACTATATAGTATACCTTGCGGGCAACATGTTGGGAAAGCAATTAGACCCTTAAGAATTAGAGTTTGGGAACCCTTAGGGAATATTCGTTAAAGACAAAAAACTACAAACGCATAGTGTTTCAGCGGATTTTAAACAATTTCACAGCTCAGCATGCAAAGGTCTACGTTTCATGGCAATAGACCATGTAAAACCAAATTGGAGAGGAGGCAATAGAGACAAAAAGATTTTAAAGAGAGAACTTTACAGCCCCAGGGCCCAAACACCGACATAAATCTCACTTCTTTTATTGCATGATAAGCAAGGGGGTGTCCTTCTCCTCCCCTTTCTGTTATTTTTCTGTTCAAATGATTGTGGTCTTATCTTCCAAATAGCTGCTTTGAAAACTATTTTGAGTATAAAACCATCTTCGTATTTATCGGCTCAATATATCAGGATCATATATGAATATATATATATATATTTGTATGACATTTATTTGTCATCATAACTCTATGCCCAGGACATACTTGAAAACGAGAGGTAGCTCTCAAGGTATTACTTCCTTGTAAAACATTTTATAAATAAATAATATGTGTTCATATTACTTTTTATTATGTACTGTGGTTTGCAGAAGAATTCACCCCCTACCAATAATGTCACATGTTGAATTACAAGTAATAAAACAGTGATGTGTCAAACTAACTTTTTTTATTCAAAGCCATAAAGCCGTAGTGGTTAAACTGAACACTGTTACATGAGGAGGAGGTTAAATGTCAACAAAGGAAATGTACAAAATGAAATTTACTGGTTGCATAAGTATTCAGCCCCATAAGTCAGTACTTGGTAGAAGCACCTTTTGCAACAATTACTTCTACGAGTCTTTTTAGATAGGTCTCTACTAGCAGTAGGATGGCAACATTTTTGCCCATTCTTCCCCGAAAAATGGAACCAGTTTTGAGAAGATTGTTGGGGATTGTCGATTGATTGCAATCTTCAAGTCTCGCCATAAATGTTTGATTGGATTCAAGTCAGGACTTTGACTGGGCCACTCAAAAACATTAAATTATCTTCTTGTTGAACCACTAGTGTGGCTTTGACTTTGTGTTTTGTGTCATTGTCCTACGAATTTCCTCACTAGTTTCAGAGGCTTGGCTGACTCAAACAGGTTTTCCTCAAGGATTCCACTTGATACTCCTTGAGAAAGACTAGTTGTTGGTTGAAAAGCGTGGGAGAAGGTTCCCTTTTTTGTCTGTGGACTGTATCCATTTTATGTAGACTAATAAATATTTTTTTTAACTTTTTTCACTGGTGAGTCTTGATCTCTACAAGGAGCGGCATGATTGCTGATCTTTTTTACTTTCTTCTTTCCTCAAGGATTCGCCTGTACTTTGCACCATCCATTCTCCCCATTATACTGATAAACTTCCCAGTCCCTGCTAAAGAGAACCACCCCCATAATATAATATTGCCACCACCATGCTTGACAGTTGGGATGGCGTTGACTGGGAGATGTGCAGTGTTGGGCTTTTGCCAGAAATAACGCTTGGAATTTAGACCAAAAAGTTAAATTTTTGTCTCGTCTGACTATAAAAACACTTTCCCACATTTTTCTATATGCTTTTTCGCGAACTCCATATGAGATTCAAGATGAGTCTGTTTGAGTAATGGCTTCTTTCATACAGGCCAGCTTTGTGTAGGTATATGATGTGTGAACATTGACTCCCATCTCAGACACAGAATTTTGCAGATCTCTCAAGGTCATTGTTCGCTTAGGAGTGACATCCCGAACCAGGTCCCTGCTTGCCCGGCTGCTCAGTTTGGGAGGGTGACCTGATCTGAGTGGTATGATGCATCTTCCACTTCTTAATGATGGACTTCACTGTGCTGAGAAGGATAATCAGCGCCTTTGAAATTTTCTTGTACCCTTCTCCTACTCTGTGCCTCTCTACCACTTTATCCCTGACCTTGGTCTTCACGGTTGCTTTGTTGGATCACTGTGTGAGTTGCAGCATGAAAGTCTTTATATACCTGAGGGAAATTATCTACAAGTTAAACCTCTTTGATTACACATCGTTTCAGCTTATTTCCCTGATTTTGTGATCTTTTCAAACAATTCATTTGCACCTGAGGTGATTTAGGGGTATAGTAGCGAAGGGGATGAGATTAAGCTGTTTCTTTCTGTAAATCGTACTTCTTTATATTCAATATGCATTTTCTAATGTTATCACATTGGAGTAGTTTTTGTACATTTTATATGTAAACTCTAATTTAAAAGTCTTGTGGAATATGCTCAGTTGCCAACAAAATGTGAAACATTTGCAGGGGTGAATACTTCTGCAAATCACTGTATGTGTTTATATGTATGACCATGTACTCTACAGATTACCATTTATTTTTGTGTTATTTTATGTTTTTCTAGATCCAAAGAGATTGCTTCTTAAATCCAAGGTTTTTAAGGATCTGTTAGATGCTAAAGTGTTCCCTTTTTCCAAAATATGTAAAGCTTTTTTGAAAAAGAGAGAAAATATTGAAACTTTTTTTTTTATCATTATGTTATCAATTGTGTATGGTCGTTAATAATATGTACACGTTTTATATATTCTATATATATTTTTGCATATGGGCTTCTTTATCATTTTGGAATCATTTCATCACTTTTTATATTCATTGCATCCTATATCAGTACAGCTAAACCCCGTTATAGCGCGATCCGTTATAACGCGGTTTTCACGTGGCTCCCGTTTAAAATAAATAAATTAAAAATTTTTTTTTAAAATTTTTTTAAACATTTTTTTGCACATTGCACACTCCCAGCACACACTCGCACTGCACACTATCCCAGCACTCACTGCACACTATCCCAGCACACACTCCCAGCACTCACTCTCACTGAACACACTGCTCACTCTCCCAGCACTCACAGCACACACTCTCACTGCACACACTCCCAGCACTCACTCTCACTGCACACACTCTCACTGCACACTGCACACACTCTCACTGCACACACTCCCAGCACTCACTGCACATTCAGCACACTCTCACAGCACACTGTTTTGGGCCTGCCGCTGCAACGCTGGGCTCAGGGAGAGCCCCCCCTCTCCCTGCCTTTATCTCTGTTGCTGTGGGGGAGGATTGAAGGGAGCTGATCCCTGGCCGGGAACTCAGAAACAGCTGACATCCCGTGAGCTCACCTCCCCCTCGCAGCTTCTCTGCACAGACCAACTGCTACAGATGCTGGTTAAGGGTAAGTGCTGCTGGGAGTGGGGGGGGGGGGGGGGGGGGGGGGGGGTCACGGTAGCTTATGACAAGATATAATGAACACCAAATATCTGGGTTGAACTGAACGAGGCTTAGATATATATATATATATATATATATATATATATATATATATATACCACACTTATTAAGGTTATGGTGGGTAAAAAAAAGTGACAAAAACCCTCCACAGTAAAGCATAAAGCAACTGTAAATATTCCTGTATATTCATTTGCATGTCTTAGACAGGTCTGCAATCCTGTCTTTCACCATTATCACCCAGCACACAGCACATGTAATGTGAGCTTGAGATAAAAGGTGGCACTGTGTACTCATTTGCATGTCATTTCCCAGAATCCCTTGCTGCAGTGGAAGTGCTGTGTGCTGGGTGATAATGGTGAAAGACAAGGTTGCAGACCTGTCTAAGACATGCAATTGAATATACAGGAATATTTACAGTTGCTATATATATATATATAATATATAAATATAAATATATATATATGTGTGTGTGTATGTGTTCAGTAAAGACTGTTCTGTTTATGCCAGTGTGTATTACTGTGGTTGTGTCCTGTGAGGCACTCCTCCCACTCTGTTGGGATCCCTTCCAGGTGGAGGCGCTGCACCAAGTGGTAGAATTATATCACCCCAGAGGTTCAGGCCCTGCGAGCCAACAGGTTTATAACAGTGTAGCCCTCTTTCCTGCTGATCTAGAGTGAATACTAGTGCTGCATGTACCTGCTGGATCAACATGATCTGAGCCTCCGCTAGCTGGGAGCCTGGGTTAATATTAGAGTCTTGGCAGCGCCTCCACTTACCCAGGATCCCCAATAAGTGAGATTCCCCTAGGCAAGAATAACAATAACACACTTCCACTTGATAACCATTTACTAATACGTATGGCAGAACCTTATCTTATACCTGTTAATGATAATACACTTATAATAACATATATGAATGGCTGACATGCAACAACATATATCTGTGGCTCGGCCACGCTCCTATAGAGAAATGTCACTTCCCCGTCACCGCGTGCACCCCACACCGTGTCCAATATATATATATATATATATATATATATATGCGCAGCCCCTTCTTCACTCAACCTAGTGTCCCCAAAGAGTCCTCCCCCAAGGCGGGATCAGCGCCTGATGGTACCGGTGTTGGTGCACTTATTAAATACCTTCCGGCTAGTCCTGCAGCCGGCAACAGATTTCAAAAAGGATCCGCCGATCCAGCGCAGTCTCTCATGAGTTGGTGATGTCCAGCAGCTTGAGCCCAAACCACTGTTCACACACCGCAGCTCTGCAAACACTGTGTCCCTATCTGTTACTACAGTAAGGGAATAGGTGTCAATCTCTATAGGGCGTTCCCTGCAGCACCACAAGCGCTGTGACTCAGGGTCTGCACTGGGCCTGAGGGGAAATCTGGCCTACGCAGGTGGGTCACTGACCCCCTGCACACACAACCTCTCCCCTTGCTCCTCCGGTGCCCTCTGGCTAGCGTGGTCTCTCCCCCACGCTTCCCCTTCGTGCCTGCCAGCGATCCCTGCACTCCTATTCGTTCCCTGGTGTCTTTTCCTAATGCCTACTTTTTGTATGAAGCCCTTATTCCTATTATGTCACATGCATTTCTGCTGTAAAGTGCTATGTACATAGATGGTGCTATATAAAGATATAAATACATATATAGCATTTGAGACTCAATTAAAATAGGTCTCTATCTCATCGAATGTCATAACATTCACAGGGGCGGATGTTATGGATATTCGGGTGAAAGGAAAATTATGGCTCTTGCAGGAGCATTCACCCAAATTTTTAATTGTCCAAACCGCCTACGAATATATGTTTCTGCGAAATCGGATTTTAGGTGTTGTTCTTTCTTAAGTTAGGGTTACGGGCCTACATTTTGATAACATAATTATAGCTTAAGTTCCGAAATGTCCATCATAAAGATATTTATAGACACAGAGAGTGTGAGAGATGTTCTCCTTGATGAAATAAGGATGCTACATTTTAAAGGTAGCTTGGAGCTTATATTATTAGATTATAAAATGATGTAGCAATATCACAACATATCAAATATACTGTTACAGGACAATGAGGTGACCATAATATTCTCATAATAATGTAACATTTCGGAGTCGGTAAACAGCAATTCAAGAAACAACTGGCGGGTTGAATTGCTGGCCCCTCTGGCAGTGAAAGAGTTAAATACACCAGGTAAGTAGCTGCAGCTGCAGCTGCCGTGCCCTAAACGCAAATAAAGCACATTCAGGCACCCAGACTAAAGAACAGAAAACACGTATTATTTCTCCTAATTCCTGTTTCATTATCGTACACACATCTCTTATTAGAAAATGCTGTAGACATTTAATACATAAGGGTAATGTACAACTGATTTTGCGCATGGTTGGCCTGGGTCGTAAAGAAGTAATCCTCCAAAATCTAGTCAGGGAAAACAAAACAGAGATACCAGCAAAGTACTGTACTCTTTGAAGTACTCAGCCATGTAAGAAATCAGATCATAAAGGTTTAATCTTTATGCTGCAAAACCATGGTTTCACCCGAAAGAAAACTAAAACCAGTCATTCATCTCATGATGTCAACATATGGTGCAGGTTACTGTAATATTAGCCGATAGATTAACAGATTATGCTAAACGGTTTATACAATTTAATCGGTGAAATCCATGAAATGTTGTCTTCTATCAATACAAATGGTACAAGCAATTCACAGCATGCCGCCATGACATGTTTTACTACTTTCTCTCTCAACTTTGCGTTCCCATTTTCACCCTTTGTGAACATAGTTGAAATGCACAAACCCAATTGGACCAATTATGCTAAACTGTGGATGCATACGTGAAGGGGAAAAAAACCTATTTGGATGGGCTGTAAAATACCTTGCACATTTACTGCGTAGTAACTTTGGGCCTTTGTCCATATCAGCAGCATACAGTGAAGGTTACTGCTAAAGTCTCCGTGATGCGAAACCGAGGCAAAACCAGTGCTCAAAACAGCACCAAATGTATCAAAGAAAATAAATTCCATTAAGAACAACCGCCCCCCCCCCATTCCTTTTTAATTTCTGTATCCTGTCTCTTTCCTGATCACCTATCTTTCTTATTATTTATCATTAATATCGACAATTTCAATAAAATTACAAGTAAAAATAAAAATTGCATTTTTTTTTCCATTGATACATCTAATGTACAGTTTGTTTATACTCGTTTTGCAGCTATCAAACCTGGGAAAATCACCCTATTAAGTTGCATTAATGAGAAAGAAATCAGTTATTTAACACCTCCTCTTTCACACATTCATATTTGCATTACACAGCTAGTCAAGTGTTAACGTGCATCAGCAGTTCTACAAGTACAAGGGCCCTTGTTTGATCTAGATTCAATAGTAGGAAGGCAGCGGGACTCAGAGTTGAAGAAAAATGTTTCTTTGTTGAATTTTACATATTCCTCCTATACGTTTCGGTTGTAGCCGGGATCAAAACGCATAGTAGGAGTAAATAAAATTAAATAAAGAAACGTTTCTCTTCAACTCTACGAGTGCCCGCTGCCTAGCTCTAAATGCCGAAAATGCCTTTTTTCTAGCTTGGTTTAGAGCAGGGGTGGCCAACTTTGGTATTTAGAATGGTCCGCGTGATGGAGCAAAAAAAGAAACATTTACTGAAAAATCGATCAAGGAAATCAGGATCAGCCACTCCGGGGGAGGGGATCTCCACCATTTTCTTCCTCCAGCTGCTTGTGCTCCCCCCACCCCCCTACCAACAAGCCGGAAGACATGTCACACTCCTGTGCCTCACGCAGCCGGCTCTCCATTATGCCATCCCGAAGTTCCGGGCTAGCCTCCTGCTCCACACAGGCTGCCGTTGCCCCCGCCGCTGGTGCCAGCCACTAGGGACCTCTTCTCCTCGCCTCTTCCCTCAGGTTGTCTATCCAGGCTTCTGCTCGTGGTGCAGGCGGCTGATCTGCTGCTAACCTTCTCGGGAATGACCGCCTCTGGAATGGCGGCCAAGCTTCTCCTGAACATCGTTAATGTTTGTAATATCTTAATGTTTTTTATTATCCATGTTTTCTTTTGGTGTTTAGGTTTAGCTATTAATTTAAACCAGATGCAGGTGGGCAGGAGGACAGTGGCCCGCCAAAAAATGTGTGCCCATTTATTGGCACACCGGAAACAAAAGGTTGGCCACTCCTGATATAGAGCGTAACAATTGAAGAAGACCTGTAAGTATTGCTATAGGTTTATTTTTATCTAAAACTATGAAGTACTAAAATGAAAAAAAGCAAGGTAAAAACAATTTGTTTTTCTTTGTACAACGTGGGAGCTGTCTAAGTGGAACTTGGGCGTAAAACCTGCAGCTTAAGCAAGAAAGACAAAAGCATAGGTAGTATTTAGTAAGGTATTTGTTATTATGAGCTAGCGTGCATACATGTACAACAACATAGGAATGGGCACCCACTCTTAATGTTTGCCTTATCTTTATCAGAGGAGACCAAGGTTCACTTGGGCTGTGCTGATATTTGTCTGTCCCTCAGGGGCTTTCTCTTATCTTGTTCTGAGGTGTTCTCCTGGAGAGGCACTTTGCACACAGACACACAGGCACTGCTGACACTCCCCTGTCCCAATCAACACACACACACACACGCACAGACTATGTCTGCTATGTTCCAGTTCAGCAACTTGTCAGTTCAAGTTTTAAGGTGGAGTTCTCTAATCCATTTTCAACAGCAGCAGCTATGGTTTAAGTAGTGAACTTCAGGAAGCAATCATTGCTTGTTTAAGCCATCTTCCCCCATGCCAACTTCCCTATGCAAATCATGGTCTATCTACTGTATCATCAGAGATGGAGTCACAGAACTAAGCCCATTGCCTCTCCTGATATCATCACGTCTGCACAGGAACATCCCTGTGGTGCTGCACGAAAGGACATTTTTAGCAGACCACAAATTGCATTAAGTTTCCAAAGTCAGTAGTAGGCATCCATACAAAAAAAAGCTATTTTTTGCTGCCAGTGACATATATTCTCCTGGAAGGATCCAGGGGATTTGTTTCCCTTTTGCATTTATTCCAACGTGTCTCATGTTAGTGGTAATTGATAAATATTATCTTAGTTAAGATTTTGAAAGCAAGGATGTTGCATAACCTGCTCTAGCGGCATCACTGTTATGTGCACAAAGCAGATACATTAATATTATGGGGATTATTTGTGATGAAATTCACCACTTGATTAATTAAACTGTGGTATAAAATAATATACATGGAAAGCCATTGACTGACTAGCTTTGCTAAATTGGGCAAGCTGAAGGCAGGCCAGGAGGGAACATCAGCAACCTCAGAACTAGGGAAGGATGCAGCACCCTCCCACACATGTACATGGGACATTTGGTCGTGGACGTTTTGCTGCGACCAAATGGTCACCGGCGCTTTGCCGTGACTCACTACACCGCCACAGCCGGGTAAGGGCTTAGGGTTGGAGGTTTTAGGATAAGGCTTAGGGTAGAGGGGTTTAGGGTAGAGGGGTTTGGGGTAAGGGCTTAGGGTAGGGGTTTTTAGGGTAAGGTACTTATATTAGAGGCAAAACGTCCAGCGGCAGCAGTGAGGCGAGTCGCAGCAAAGCATCGGCGGCCCAGTGGTCGCAGTGAAGCGGCCGCGACCGGTGCCACCGACTGCTTTCCCAGGGCCCAGGACTAGAGTTTCCACGGCCCTCTATTTGCCCCTCCCCCCCCTATATTTCTCTCAACTCCTGTCTTCTCCCCCTCCCTATTCACTCTTCCTCTTTCCCTCTCACACTCATCTCCCCAATCTGTTATCACTCAATGGCCCCCTCCTCTCACTCCATCCAACACCCCAATCCCCCTCCTCACACAACCCCCTACTCAACATCCCCCTCCACTGTACACACACACACAACCCCCCACACAACACAATACCCATACAACCCCCACCACACACACACACACACACACACACACTAACACCCCAACACCCACACAATATCCCTACAAACACTGCCTATAAAGTCCCCCCAGAAACCCTCCCCACATATCCCTGCCAGACACACAATACTCCCACAAGCCTACCTCCCTACACACACACTACCCCTACAACTCCCCCATACACAATACCCCTGCCACAAACACATAATACTCCGACAAGCACCCCTCCCCCCCACAGACACCCAACACACACACACACACACACAATACCCCCACAATGAAACATTACACATACAACACACTGTTAGTTAACTTGGGGTTGGACTCAGGCCTGCGCCGGTCCCATGTGCGGATGCTGAAGTTGGGCTCGGCTTCTGGCAGGGACCGGCGGGCGACAGAGGCCAGCAGCAGCTGGGGAGATCTAGGGGCCGGCAGTAATTAGAGGTCTGGCAGCTGGACGCAGATAGGCCAAACTACCAGCGTCGGCCGACTAGGCCCCCTGCAGCTGCTGGGCCCGGGCAGTTGTCCCTGTCACGGTAGCTTGTGATAGGTTATAATACACACCAAAATAACTGGGTTGAATTGAACTCGACTTGGATATAATAAAAATAGTTTATTCCTTAGATAGGTGAACACACAAGATAATACAAATAACAGACAAGAAATAACACTTACTTAGGGGTTGGGTAATGAAGCAATCAGGTACGGCATTGGCAATTCATACTGCAATCAGGCATCAAGTAGTTGGTAAAATCGAAGACTGAGTATAGGGCTGACACTGGTTTATATGTGATTCCAGTCCTATACACTGTCATTGAGTGCAAGTCATTGGAGGACAATTATCTGCACCCAATCTCTAACGTGGGAACATTGATAGATCATGCCCCCCAGCTAGTTGGCACATGCGTACTTCTGGCCCTTGGGGTCTCATTTCTTTAGCCCCACACAAAAGTCAGGGCGCCTACAGGTCTACCAGACCTGGATCTGGTCAGGAAACCCTTTGTCTCCAAGTGTGAATTACAGCACTTACAGACCACTCAAGCCTTGCGTTTCTCCGCCCTAATGTATACAGCCAGAGTGGCTGAGCCTTTGATCAGGGGGTCTGTTGTAGACAATGGGTCGCCCCCCTGAGCATTTACATTAAACAGAGTCAGTAACCTTCGCGGGCTTTTATCCCCGTTTCGAAATACAATACATTTTTCAATATCAATATATAATCAAAGTAATCCGTTCGGCTGGGCCGAGTGGGCTGAAACTTGCCAGTCCTTCATGCCGGAGGGGACTCTCCATGGTGGCCAAGTTTCAGCTCGCTGCGACCCACCGGACCGGAGATACAAAATTACAGTTTAAAAACCCTTTTGGAACACGAGGCTTTTTTCCGCCATGCAAGTCAATGGCAGAAACCCAAACTTTGCAATTACCCTGACTCAGTTCTGTTGCCCCGAGAGGGTCGGTATTGGCCATGCAATCCTGCCGGAACTAGGACTACCTGGTGGCCGAATCTCAGCCCTTTAGGTTGGACAGAACCGGAGTTATGGGCTCTGGGTTTCTGCTCATTCTGACTTAGCCGTTTTTACTCGCGGCTCTTCCCTCCGCCATTAGAGTCAATGGCGCGACCCTCGGGGCGAGCGCGACCCTTTACGGAGGTCCTTAATTCTCGGACCCGGTGGTGGTCGAGTGTGGGGTTCCTTGGGTCTAGGGGCAAAAATAATTTTATTCCTGGGTACCCTAGAACCTAAGTTTCCCACTCCAATTGTATTTGAACTTGAACTAGTGTGATCAAAAGCTCTTTTTTAGATATTGCATCCGCTTCTGCGGTCTGGATGGCTGCCAACCCGTTCCTGGAGGTCGGCGTCGAGGAATCCCCATTGAAATGAATGGCTCCATTGACTTACAATGGGGAACCGCCGCTCCTCCTCTCGGGCGCCACCTGGTGGTCTTCGATGGAAACGGGCCCAAACCGCCGGATTCGCCATAAGTTGCAATGGAGCTGCAATGGCGACCTATGGGAAACTGCAGAATGGAGCCTGAAAATGCAGGAACATGGAACAAAGGGTTATAATCACTTCCTAACTATTAACCCTTCTCCCGAACGGATCCCAGTGTGTGTGTGGTGCAGACACTGAAATGGTGACAATACATTATAACGGGAATACACATTTGGATGTTGTAGCAAGGTAAAAACCACATTCCTGGACCACAGTCCAGTTAACCCCTTGCCTCCCTGGTGAGGTCAGGGGGTGGCCATATGGGGTGGAACCCCTTTAATACCGGGCCAATCCCCCTCTCCATCTGCAGTGGTCTTTCACGCCCCACAAATGTAACCAGCTGAAGTGAAAAACAGAATGT
>CM071568.1:89306101-89347959 GCA_036426205.1 Ascaphus truei | reverse complement strand
TCACTCACGTACCTGTCTCCACACGCCCCCTCCCCCCCCCTCCCTTTTGGCGGCCTGCGCATGTGTGCACCACGATATGCATATATATCAATGGATTCAAAATGTGGTTGAGGTATTGTATCTCGGGGTGCCTTGGAATTTTAGAGGACATTAACTATCATTTTCTACAGTGCTCGTGATATAGGTAACGTCTGTACACTGGAGCTTGCATCAGTTCATGGTTGCTGTCACCGGGAAGAGAATGGTTTGCAATTTGACTTACAATGGGGAACCGCCGCTCCTCCTCTCGGGCGCCACCTGCAGGTCTTCTACTGAAACAGGCCCAAATAGCCGGATTCAATGGAGCTGCAATGGCGACCTATGGGGAGCTGCAAAATGGAGACTGTAAAGGCGGGAAATGGAACAAAGGGCTATAATCACTTCCTAACTATTAACCCTTCTCCTCCCGAATGGATCCCAGTGTGAGTGTTGGTGCAGACACTGGAATGGGGGAAATACATTGTTACAGGGGAATGCACATTTGGGTACTGAAGCAAGGTAAACACACATTACTGGACCGCCGTCCAGTTAACCCCTTGCCTTCCCAGTGAGGTCAGGGGGTGGCCATATGGGGTGCAAACCCTTTAATACTGGGTCAATCCCCCTCTCCCTCTACAGTACCTGCTCCCCACGCCCCCCCCCCCCCCCCCTTTTGGCGGCCCTGCGCATGTGTGCACACCGATATGCATATATATCAATGGATTCAAAATGTGTTGAGGTATTGTATCTCTGGGGTGCCTTGGAATTTAGAGGACATTTAACATATCATTTTCTACAGCTGCTCGTGATATATGTAACCGTCTGCTACACTGAGGCTTGCACAGTTCCTGGTTCTTGTCTCCTGGGAAGAGAATGGTTTGCAATGAGGAGGAGCAGCAGTACTCAAATCTGTGCCTGGAACCCATAGAGAAAAACGGAGCATGGTGAATTGGGATGCTTTCTAGGCAACCTTTATTGGTACCTGAACCAGGTATATAGTGATTATTGCTGCCACATGGCAAAGGCATTTGCTGCATAGCTTTATGGCCACTTTCCCCTTGCAGATAGTTTTTTTTTTTTAAAGGATTTTGCTCTCCTGCACAGCACCATTATATATGCAACTTGTGGGTATTTCTTTTAATATTATCTTCTGCTACAGGGCTGTCCAACAGATTTAATGTGGCCCATAACACTGCTGACCAGGCAACGGAGGAAATCGGTAAAATGGACTTAAAGCTGCAGATCAAGCAATATCCAACGTGTTTTTGTTTTTTTAATAAATCAGTTCTGTACTATGAGAAAATACTTGTAGCATTTAAAAAAACAAGTGTGAATGGCATTTTTAATGTATTATAACGTGACAAGCATTTTTTGTTTCTATAGCAACCATTTACAATGTCACTTCCACTTCTGAAACAGGCCCTGGCACACCCCTTTTTGAGCCCTGCCTTCTCTAGCAGTGCGCCAATTGTATCTAGCGACTGCCTGGTCACATGATGTTCCACACAGAACTTTGAATCTTTGGTCCTCTCCTGTTGCACTGACAGCCGTTTAGTGAACCCCAGAGCCGAATCTTCACCGATCAATCACAGGAGAACTGATCGATCAGAAACTTAGCTAATTACTTATCATTGTGTGTAATTGTATTGATGCACATATTAAAGGGGAGGGGGGGGGGGGTGAGGGGAGGCCCAGCTTGGACTGCTGCTTTAAGTTAGAGACTTAGGGCTGTTCTATACTGTGTGCGGCTGTGCACGTCTGTGTGAACGCGCGTGCACGTGCCGCACGCCTATTGTGTGTATGCTGTGCGCGAGTAAGGTACTGTATGTATGTATATGTGTGTGTATGTATGTTTAAATACGTTTTGAAATAAATACTTTAATAAATTGTTTATTAACATTGTACATACATATACACACACACACACACACACACACACACACACACACACACACTTCAGCGGCGCACATTCTTTATTTTCTTCATCCTCTCCCGTCGTCCGGTTCCACGCACACTGCCGCGCGCGGCACAATTATAGAAAGGCGTAGCGCACACAGTATAGAACAGCCCTTAGGCCTCGTCCAGGGTGGCGCTCGGCGGGCGTGCTGACGCTGGCTGCGATGAAACACAATGAGGCAATGTGTGTAGCAAGCGTGAGCAAGCGTCTGAGCATGAATTTGCCGCTCCAAAGCGCGTCACGTGAGTGGTTCGCCCAATGACACCGAACCAGCTCCGTGACGTCATGGCCACGCCCCAAGATGAGCGCGCACCTACCCGGCCACGAATCGCCCGGCCAAGCAGGGCGCAGCGCACGAGCGCCAGCGCACTCTCTCCCTGCTTGGCCGCAGCCTTAGGGCAGAAGGTCACTGAATGCTAGTGCAAAACAGGAGCAGAGGAGGCCCATGGAGTGCCTTAAAACTCCACTTCACTTGGCTGAGTGTAAGCGCTCACAAGGGAAAATACCAGTGAACAATAAGGTCACCCACTCCCTAGTGTGACACTGTTCTAAGGGATCCATTGTGGACGGCCCCTGCCCAGACTAGAGAATGATGTTGAAAGAAACATGGCACCATTTACTCTCTCAACCTCAATTTTATTAACACAAAAGTGTAATTAACTATCCCATAAGCCTGTAAGTGTCAATAGGGCTTAGCTGCCAGGCATGCAACTAATACAATGATCTCTATGTTACTGTGCTCTCTGGCATTAAAGGAGTTAAACATTGTTTTTATTTTCCTTCACTCGAGTAGGTCAGGAGAGCCTTTCGTATGATGTAACACCGACTTCTATTTACACAGTACTGTACATACTGTAAGACAATGTCATACATTGCCTGCTATAGGAACCGATAGTTTTGATTGAATTCAAACTTGAATTGAATGTCATTATTTCATTTTCTCCCAAGTAACGTTCTGCGCTTTGTGACAGGAGAATCCCAGTTATGGGATATACGTCCCATATACCAAACGCACAATATACATGATATGCAAACAGATGCCATCTTTTTGTGTACTTCCATTTTCTTGCTTTTAATAGGAATACTTAAACCTGAACCAACTTTTTTTTTCTGTGCATCTCACGATTTTTAACACCTGGAATGACTTAATAATACAGCTGTGGAACCAGGAGTAAACAAAAAAAAATCTGTGCAAATAATATTTGTGAGCAACTTCTAACGCCACATGATGCCAGAGAAACAACAGAGCTAAAAATACGTATATTATTCACCCAAATAAGCTGCGACAGAACACACAGCCTCGCAGGAGAAAAACAAAATGTGAGCCTTGCTGGGGATGATTGGCAATAGTAGAAGTGCATTCCTTCTTGGGGTTAGTAATGTTCTTGTCCCCCACCACCTCCTGTCTGTCTCCTCCTCCTCCCTCTTGTTGATCAACTCCTCTCTCATTCATTGGCTCTGTTTCCAAGGGGTGTATGAGGGACAGTGTGTGTGGCTTCAAGCACATGGAGTGTGTTTACAAGCTCTCCGGTAGCTGTTCTCACAGAATTCCAGGAATCAGTCTGCTTTTTTTTTTTTTTTTCAAATATATATATATATATATATATTTTTCTTCCCAATGCTCTGGGTCAATATGTCAACTCCTGACAGGCAGTAAAAGATCACTCAGGGCAGTTCTCTTGCTAGCTGTCCTATGGAAGGGAGGCCTCAGTGGGAGAGCTGAGAAGACTCAGGAGTGGGAGGAGAGCTTTCACTGCTCATTCCTACCAACCACAGCACAGGAGACATGATAAACACCATACTCTTGAAACCAGATACAACAGTACATTGTGTTCCTTCCTTAACTGAAAAACAAGCTGACTTCTCCCAGCTTTAAGTAAACAGTTAATCCTCCTGTTTATCTTTTTTTTCTTTCCCTGCTGCTGCAATTGATATGCAACCACTTTCCTATCAACCCCACTACAAGCTTGTTTTTTCTTTGTGTTAAGGGGTGGGGGGAAAGAAAAGTTGTTAGGCATGTTCAAATTAACCCCTTAAATAATACACAGTGTTTAAGAGACTTAGGGGGCTATTCTATTTCTGCCAAAGAGGCCCATTGGGGCTGTTCTGCAGTTGAAATTTCCCATTGAAGGCAATAGGGAATTGTGGCCAAAAACATTTGCCCGACATAAAATAAGCTCCCTAAGGAAGCAATAGTCTACAAAAGTTACTCACCTAAAGTTGGTGCACACAGCATAAAGAACATTATCTAATGATTGCTTGGATACCCTGACAGAGATGAACAGAATGAAAATGAAGCCAACAGCACACCCTGTGATCAGACCTCTTTACCCACTGTATTATATTACGATTACAGGCAGTCCTCGTTTTACAACGCTTCGCTTTACAACGAATGGCTTATCCAACGCTATTACAATGGCGTTCATTTTTACAACGCCAAAATGGCTTATCCAACGCTCTTACGAGCTTTGCAACGTTGGTATGTGTGTATTATATATATATATATATATAATATATACACATTCACATAAACAACGTTGCAAGAGTCGTAAGAGCGTTATATATATAATCTATTACTAAATAATATTATATTATACTATATAATATATTATTTATTATGTTATATTATATATATAATACAGTATATACACTATATAATTTATGTGTGTGCTGCATATCTTATTGCCTGCATAAAATATTTGGTGTATTTTAGTGTTAAAAATGCCTTCAGGAACGGAACCTTTCATTTAAACAGTGTTCCTATGGGAAACGTGTTTCGCTTTACAACGCCATTTTGAGTAACGTATTGTGTCGGATAACCGAGGACTGGCTGTATTGTATTTTAGCAATAGCCAGTAAGGAGGCCATTAAATGACCAGTGATGCATTCGCGGGCTAAAGTCTGTCCATCATTGGCACATTAATGACCAGGAAATTCATTATTATAAATTGTCACAAAAAACTCCAAAGCGCAAACTCCCCAAGGAGTAAGGAGAAAGAAAATAACATAGTGCAAATGTGTAACACATTGTATAGTGAGTGATAGGTCATTTGAATGCCCATTCACGTGGTGAAAACGATATTCAGGCGGACTTCAGTCTCCCAGTGAGTCTCACTTCTCAGTCTCAATGATCATTGCACTCCTGAGGAAGTTCACTGAGCTGAATGAAACGTGTAGGGTGGTCCCTCTAAACCGCGAGTACTGCAAGTGCTGCCGTCCCTCGCACTAAAGAAGCTGGAATCGGAGGTTTCCATTGGCTCCATTGTCATTGTGATGTCATCCGCCAGGGAACCCGGAAGCAAGACTCACTGGGAGGCCGAAGCCAGCCGAGTGTGATCGGGACACCGACACCGTCAGACCCAGAGTGTTTCAAACACTAATTTTAAATTGGAGCATGTGAGTTGTATGGGCTCACTGCTCATTTGTATTTTACCTTAAAAGGCCGAAATATACCATATATACCTCGTATTCTGTTTTATGAACTGGAGAGTTCCTGTTACACCAACTCATGATCCAAACCAGATACAATCTGACAAACGCCTGAATATCATTTCCACAAAGTGAGTGGGCAGTCACATGACTCCCTATACAATTTGTTACACATTTGCACTAAGTTGTTTTCTTTCTCCTTACATGTTTGAGGGGAGTTTGTGCTTTGTAGTTTTTGTGACGTCCGCGTAAGGCCGCGGATATAATAGGCGTGCGCAATTGAGTGCGTGGCGTCGCGCGCGCGCCTGCCACAGAGGCGATCCGTGGCCTTTGGGATGGGGAAGGAGAGAAGCGACAGGGAGGCGTGTCAGAGAGGTGTCTGTAACGTCACGTGAGCGGTTCACCCTCTTTGGCTGAACCACACATGTGACCCGGCCGTCACACGACCAAATCAAAATGATTTGTCTTTTTCAAAATCGCAAGCGCCGACTCGCTTAGTTGCGAGCGCAGTCACGCACTCTGTGGCCTGCCTCATAGAGGTGCAGCATTTTATTCGGGCCACGCACGCGGTCGCGGGGACTATGGGCGCGGCCTTAGGGTTGTTGAGAAACACCCTTCAAAAACCTGCATCTCTCCTACGTGGTGATATAAATACTTGCACATAAAGTTTTTAGATTTTTATGTTTAAATTAGGTGTTTGGGTTTGCGCTTTCTTTTCCTGCGACACATTATTATAAATTGTAATGTTTCAGCGCGTGGTGAAAATAAGTCAACTTTTGTTTACATCTAAATCATGGCTTGCTAGTGGTGGTGTATGGATCTCGTGTAGCACCTGGCTTTCATCAATGCAGGTTATCAGTATTAAGGGTGCAGTCCTGTTCAGAATTATATTGGATTGCTGTAAAGTGAAAAGCACTCAGCCATGTAACACATTCTTTACCATTTTAATGTCTGTTTCATAATGAAAGATTATATTTCATCTATTTTCAAATGGAAGCCAGAAAACGGCAGAATTACAAAGACTATGTTAGGGTCTAGCTAGGAACGTGTACATACTGTAACCGAGGAACGTATACCTAACCGAGGAACGTATACATAACCGAGGAACGTATACCTAACCGAGGAACGTATACCTAACCGAGGAACGTATACCTAACCGAGGAACGTGTACCTAACCGAGGAACGTGTACCTAACCGAGGAACGTATACCTAACCGAGGAACGTATACCTAACCGAGGAACGTATACCTAACCGAGGAACGTGTACCTAACCGAGGAACGTGTACCTAACCGAGGAACGTATACCTAACCGAGGAACGTATACCTAACCGAGGAACGTGTACCTAACCGAGGAACGTATACATAACCGAGGAACGTGTACCTAACCGAGGAAGTTACTAACCGAGGAATGTGTACCTAACCGAGGAACATATACCTAACCGAGGAATGTGTACCTAACCGAGGAACGTATACCTAACCGAGGAACGTATACCTAACCGAGGAACATATACCTAACCGAGGAATGTGTACCTAACCGAGGAACGTGTACCTAACCGAGGAACATATACCTAACCGAGGAATGTGTACCTAACCGAGGAACGTGTACCTAACCGAGGAACATATACCTAACCGAGGAACGTATACCTAACCGAGGAACGTGTACCTAACCGAGGAACGTATACATAACCGAGGAACGTGTACCTAACCGAGGAACATATACCTAACCGAGGAATGTGTACCTAACCGAGGAACGTATACCTAACCGAGGAACTTCTACATAACTCTAGGAACTGTCCTAACCGATGAAACAAACTAACCGAGGATGTTGTCCTACCGGCAGGAACGTATACCTAACCGAGGAACATATACCTAACCGAGGAACGTATACCTAACCGAGGAACGTATACCTAACCGAGGAACGTGTACCTAACCGAGGAATGTGTACCTAACCGAGGAACGTATACCTAACCGAGGAACGTATACCTAACCGAGGAACGGAATGTTCCTGCGACTTCAGAACTGAAGTGACGGGCTGTGTGATACAAAGCATATTTTCATCACCTTTTTTAATCAGCGTGGAATTCCCATTTTACTGTTCAAAGCACCCACGTTTAGTCCATTTTATACATAGCTAATTCTGAACAGAAGTAACATACAGTAACACATTTATACCCGAGACTGAAGAGGAGAAGTAGCAGTTTAATGTGAGCAGGTATTGGAATGAGAAAATGTGGTTTGAACCCCAGAGCCCGCTGCTTGTGACCTTATGCAAGGTACTGTATATCATGAAGGAAGACAAATGTAGTAAATATATATATATATATATAGATATATATATATATATATGGTAGGGAGCGATTTAGAGTTGGCCAGAGTCATTGCCTTCCGTGAAAATAAGACCCTGATTTACAGTTGGCCATAAATACAGAGGAGGTGTAAACGACCGTTTTCGTGGGGGTTGTTAACAATGACTTGACAGGCGGGGCAGAGACATTCCTAATTTAAAGCTGCAGTTCAAGCTGCCGTTTAAAAAAAAATAAAAAATATATAAATATATTTTTCTTGTTCAATATGTGCATCAATACAATCTGCACACGGAGAAGTGATTAGCTAAGCTGCAGATCGATCCGTTCTCCTGTAATCGACTAATAGATCGCTTGCTCAGGGTTATTTCATTCAGGTCTTGCACGGCATTTTGGGCAATGTAGTTCCTAGAATATGATTGATTGGGCAGTTACTAGATACAATTGGTGCACAGCTAGAGAGAGGGCGGGGCTCAAGAGCCAGAGCCTATCAGAAGGGGAAGGGGGCTGTCACTTTGGAAATGTTTCCTACATTAGGCCGAGCTCAGACTGGCTGGTACGTCCGCGCGCGGCTCCTGTAGTCCAGCGATCTGTGCTCAAACTGCAGGAGTTGGGACGCGGCGTTTGGGGGCATGGCGGGGGGCGTGACGAACACGTCATGGAGCTGGTTCGCCTTTATTGGCTGAACCAGCTCACGTGACGTGACTGCAGCCCCAAATTTCAATTTGGGTTGTGGTGGCAAAATGTCGCAGCGTCAATGCTGCAGTTTGTTGCCACAAGCAGTTTCTAGTGTGACAACTGTCATCCACTAGCCTCAAAGAGTGACGAACGTGCGCACGTCGCGTAGCATCCTGTCTGATCTATGCCTTAGATACATAAAAAATGTCTTTAAAGCATTCTATTTTTTTAAAAATGCTACAAGTATTTTCTCATAGTACAGAACTGATTTAATTAAAAAAAAAAAAAAAAAAAAAAACACATGTAGCATATTGCTTGAACTGTTGCTTTAATTCAATATGGGCATGCCCAAGTTAAATAACAACTGTCTTGTAGTAGCGTCCAATTTTGAATTGGATTAACGGTAGTTCTTAATTATTTATTTATTTTATTTATAAAATATTTTACCAGGAAGTAATACATTGAGAGTTACCTCTCGTTTTCAAGTATGTCCTGGGCACAGAGTAAAACAAATAATACATAGTTACAAGTACAGTTACATAAATGTACAGGGTATACATTATATACAAGACATTGCATGCACAGTTAAAGAAAATATATATTATGAGCGTATGAAACAGTTACAGACCAGGTTAAAATGTGAGACAGCCTTAGATATGAAAGAACTTAAACTGGTGGTGGATGTGAGAGTCTCTGGTAGGTTGTTCCAGTTTTGGGGTGCACGGTAGGAGAAGGAGGAACGTCCGGATACTTTGTTGAGCCTTGGGACCATGAACAGTCTTTTGGAGTCTGATCTCAGGTGATAGGTGCTGCAAGTGGTAGGGGTGAGGAGCTTGTTCAGGTAGCTGGGTAGCTTGCCCATGAAGAATTTAAAGGCAAGACAAGAAAGGTGAACTTTGCGCCTAGACTCGAGTGTTGACCAATCTAGTTCTTTGAGCATTTCGCAGTGATGTGTGTTGTAGTTGCATTGGAGAACAAAACGACAAATTGAATTGTAGAGGGTGTCAAGTTTGCTAAGGTGGGTTTGAGGTGCCGAGCCATATACTATGTCTCCATAGTCAATAATTGGCATTAGCATCTGCTGTGCGATACGCTTTCTGACCAGGAGACTTAGGGAGGATTTGTTCCTGTAAAGTACCCCTAGTTTGGCATAGGTCTTGGTTGTCAGGGTATCAATGTGCATCCCGAATGTTAAGTGGGAGTCAAACCATAAGCCCAGGTATTTAAAAGTAGTGACAGGTGTTAGGGTGGTGTTAGCGTTGGTTCTAATCAGGAGCTCAGTCACTGGAAGCTTTACAAATTTAGTCTTGGTCCCAAATACCATTGTTACAGTCTTGTCAGTGTTTAAAAACAGTTTGTTTTGGGAAATCCAGTTTTCGAGTCTCAAAAAGTCAGACTGAAGTATGTGTTGAAGGTCAGAGAGGCTATGGCTGTGTGCATATAGGATTGTGTCATCTGCATACATGTGTATTGAGGCTTCCTTACAAGCTGTGGGAAGATCATTAATGAACACTGAGAAGAGTAGGGGCCCCAGAACAGAGCCTTGCGGGACACCACAGGTGATATCCAGGGGGTTGGAGTTAGAGCCTGAGATGGACACATGTTGGGATCTTCCTGATAGGTAGGACTGAAACCAGTTTAAAGCATGTTTCCCTATTCCAGAGCTCTGGAGTTTGTTAAGCAGGATAACATGATCAACTGTGTCAAAAGCCTTTGCAAAATCTAGGAATACTGCACCAGTGAGTTGTCCCCGTTCCATTCCACACTGGATTTCATTGCAAACTTTTAGCAGGGTAGTTACGGTGGAGTGTTTGGGACGAAACCCAGACTGGAGTTGGCTAGGGAAATTTGTCTTGGTGTAGAAATCGCTTAATTGGGAGTGGACACATTTTCCCATAACTTTGGATAGAATTGGGAGAAGTGAGATTGGCCTGTAGTTTGAGAGTGTTTTTGTCCCCGCTTTTGAAGATTGGGACAACTCTGGCAGTTTTCCAGGTCTTAGGGATATGGCCTGCAGACAGGATAGAGTTGACTATGGACGCAATTGGTTTGGCAATGGCTGGGGCACCAAGTTGTAGGAACCTAGATTGTATTAAATCGGGTCCACATTGGCTGCTTAGTTTTAGTTTGAAGAGCGCTTGTATAATCTCCTCTTCAGATACTGGGCCAAATTGAAAATTGTGGGCAGTGTTGGGAGGGGGTGGGACTATAGGGGTACTCCCAGGATGAGATTCAGGTTTGTGGTTTGGGCTGCGTTTCGCTAATAAGTTAGTGGCACACCCCACAAAGTAATCATTGAATGCATTTGCAATGTCAATGGGGTTTGTCAGAGTAATATCCCCCTTAGTGATATTACTTGGTTGTTGATGGTTAGGAGGCTGGAATATATTGTTGATAACCTTCCAGAAGTTAGCTGGGTTTGATGTATTTTGGTGGAGATTGTCAGAGTAATATTGTGCTTTTGCATGCCTTGTTTGCCTTGTGCACATGTTCCTCATGCATCTGTAGTGATTGAGATCCTTGGTAGTGCCAGTTACTTTGTAGCTTTTCCACAAGGCATCCCTGAACTGGTAGAGTGCTATAAGGTCAAGCGTAACCCATGGAAGGTGGGCCCCCTGTACCCTTATTTTGCGTAGTGGAGCATGGGTATCGCAGAGTTTTAAGAACTCAGATTGGAAATAGTCGAGCGCAGAATCAGGGTCGGGAATTAAATCGATTCTGTGCCATGGGCAGTTGGTAAGGTCATCCAGAAACTGTTGTGGGTTAAAGTTTTTAAATGTTCTAGTGAGGAGAACTTTAGGGCTTGAATGGGGCGATTTAATTTTCCTTACACAGTACACTATTGCATGGTCACTGAAAATATCAGGAAGGATGCCAGAGGATTGGATTCTGCTGGGGTTTGAGGAGAGAATCCAGTCTAGCAAGGAATGGTTATGCGATTTCAGGTTTATCCGTGTGGGTTGGGAAATGAGTTGCGATAGGTTAAGTGACTTGAGTTGTATCTGGATTTTGTGGTTTTTAGGGTCAAGCCAATTGAAGTTGAAATCCCCAAGAACTAGCAGCTCACTTTTCTCATTCAGAGAGGAAATGGAGCCAAGAAATTGGGTGATATCAGTCAGGGATTGTAGAGGGGCTTGAGGGGGGCGGTAGATGCCAGCAAGCAAGATGGGCTTAGAAAAGGGGAGGCAGATTTTGCCAACTAGAATTTCAAAAGAGGGTGGGCTTGGTGGGCAATTTAACAGTGTAAATTGTAATGTGTCTGCAATATAAAATAACACCCCTCCTCCTCTCTTTGACCTATCTCTCCTAAAAATGGAGTATCCCTGAATGGCGATATTTGCATCAGGGGTTTTAGGGGATAGCCATGTTTCTGTAAGAACGATGGCTTTGGGTTTATGCATAAGGCACCATGCCCTTAGTTCGTCCAGTTTGGACAGCAGGCTCCGGATGTTTATATGGGCGACAGATAGCCCTTTTTGGAATTTATAGGTGGAATTCTCAGGGGCATGGGAGAGAGCTGAAATGAGAGGACCTGGGTTAGGTTCAATATCACCTGCTAAAGAGAGTAATAGTATGAGTAGAAATTTGGGTAGTTGTTTGCAAGTTGTAGATTTGTGATGTTTGCCATTTGAGTGAGAGGTGGTTGGTGTGCTGGTTTTTAGAGTTCTCCACCAACATTCAGTAGATAGTGAAAGGCTTTTGAGTAGTCCAGGGTGTATGGTGATGTTGGGTGTGGGCCAGGATGGAGGAGTTTGTAGTGGATAGAGGGAGTAACATCTCCATGAGGCCAGGAGAAAGAAAAAAGTTAAAATACATAGCAGGTTCATGATACTAGAGGTAGGCAGTGCTGCAAGGAGCTGTTGTGAGCAGAGTGAGTGTGAGCAGACTAAACAGCAGGTGTGTGCCTGTTCCTTGTCAAATGTTTAGCTGTATTGCAATGCTAGAGGTATTCAGGGTTTCAGTGTATTGTGCAGTCAGTTTTGGGAGAGACTGCAGTGAATAAGTTGTAAAGGGATGGGGGGTTGGAATATGCAGGTTAGCAAGCATGGGATCATAGTGTGATCTGAATAGCTTATCGTTTGTTGTCTTGAGTAAAAGAGTTTGCAGTAGATCCAGTCCCCAGTCACCTCTAGTCAAACTGTAGTCTAACTGTATTTATCACTTAAATGATCACTTTAAATGCATCATTCTTAAGATGCCAATGCTTCCTTGCCAATGCAAGGGGAATAAGTGTTTTATACATCTAAAGCAGTCACATGACCCTCCCCCCGCCCCAATAAATCAGCTTGTTCCAGTTCGTCAATTAACAGCACAGCGTTAAGAGGGGAAAAAAAAAAAAAACACCTTTTGATATTCAAACATACTAAAATTATCACTGCTTAAGGCCACTGAGTAAATCTTTTAAACAGGACTTGCACATCAAGGGACATACCAAAATTATCACTGCTTAAGGCCACTGAGTAAATCTTTTAAACAGGACTTGCACATCAAGGGACCTACCTGTGAAGAGAATGCAATTAGATCCATGTCGTATCAGCTGAGGCCATTGGTCTTGCATGAAGAAAGTAAGTACATTAACTATAGTCTAACTATATTTATCACTTAACATGATCACTTTAAATGCATCACTCTTAAGATGCCAATGCTTCCTTGCCAATGCAATTAAGAAGAGGTTTTAAATAATGTGCCTATATGGACCAGGTGCGAATTAGTCAACAATATAAGAGATAGAAAACGCAACTAGCATTGTCAACATACATTTTTTGGAGCCTTGATTGCAACTGCTGCTTTATGGATGCACAAAGGCTACCTGGCAATGTCTGTTATCCTTGAGAACAGACCAAGACCTCGGATAAGGGAAATCATGTATTATTATTTTTCTATACAAAATGTTCCTCTCGGTTCAGTTTGAGTCTTTATGTCTCTGCCCACGGGGCAGCGTGTTTACCCTGTCATTCTGCTGCAGAGGGCCTTTCTTGTTAAGCTCCGTTATTGCAGACTGCGGTCAGACCCCGAAAGTAACACGGGTGCCCATGCAATTAAGCTCAAACGTTATGCAGATGTACATTATTACGCACAAACTTATGATTGCATAAGATGTCAAAATGACATTGTGCTAATAATCTAAGACCTCATTATTGTATTTAAAGATCAGCTACAAACGACTGTGCCGCTTAACTGCAAATCTGGCTGTAATTCTACAAATAGCGATGGCAGTTTTAAATATACCACAATACGTGGACCAATAGGGAGCCGTAATGTCTTTTGTCGCAGCTTCTTTTTTGGCCCACGTGATACAGGGGATTTAAACAAACAGAAAGTACTGCTGCTAGCGTCCCTTGTATCTCGGAAACCAGGGGGTCCCCTAAGCAAAAAGTAACGCAGTTCAGCTCCGGGAACCCCCCCCCCCCCCCACCCTGCATCTCCTTTACGTCAAAAAAGGGAGCCTTGGGGGAGGAGCTTCTGCTTTAAGTGAATGCACATCCTATCTGCTGTTTTTAATGTTTTCTCATCAACCTTTTGCATGCTTATTAATCATATGTCTAGCATCATTTTTTTACTTGTTATTTCTTGTTAGGAATTTTCCTTTTCAACTGGAAGTACACTGACAAAGTTGTGGAACGTTGTGAATACATTCCAATACACATAGTACAGAGTGCTGGCAGCTTGTTTGTCATGCACAACACTAGATATTTTTATTGGACCAAATGCGAGTTCAACATCAAAGTTGCCCGAGCTGTTAAGAACTCGCCAATCTAAGAAAGTCTAATGTTTGCTGTTCCTGTTCGCTTTCTCGTCTACTGTCTAGGGGTTTCTAATATTTAATAATAGGCTTCAGGTATTTTACCTATATATTTACTTATATAATACTCAATATTATAATAATAATACTATTTGGCTTCGGGTATTGTACTTATCAGTATCTGCAAAGCTTTTGGTATCATGTATTGAGTTACATGGGAGTTCTTGCTCGATAGTGTCTTTCTTGGCACTATTGTCGTTTAATAATTAACCCCTTATGTGTCACTTCCCATAACTTTTCAATGGCATAGCCAGGTCAAGGCCAGCAGTTAAGCAAAAAATGCCCTGCATATAAAATCTGGAGCAACCAAACTCCTCATCTCTCCCTTGTTACTGCATATACAATTTCTCCTTGCGTGGTACTGTCACTCCAGCATCCTATAAATGCAGCTGTGCGGGAATGGTAGCACCACACACAGAGGCAGCAGGACGTGCCAGGACTCTGTGTCCCCTCACCTGCCTTTATGTGGCTGCAGGCCGCACTGCGGAAGGCTGCTCTAGTAGGGAGCAGACCCAATGGATAACCAACGCATCCTGTGCACCAGGGAGAGAGAGGTACTACCTACTTTATTATCTACTGTCTCCTCTATGCTCCCCAATGTTACCCGCCCACTGCCTCATCCATGTTAACTCCCTCCCCACACCCCCATGTCACGCACTGTCTCCTTTAGTCACCTGCTGCCTCCAATGTGTTACTCCCTTACATGTTTCACCACATCACCTCCTTCCCCCCCCCCCCCCAGATATGGGTCATACTCCTTTTCCCCCCATATCACAGTCTTCCTACCTCCCTGTGTCACACTCTTCCATGCTCCCCGTGTGTCACACTCTTCCCTGATCCACCCCTTGTGTAACACTCTTCCCCCCCATGTCAGTCACCCCCCTCATGTGTCAGTCTTCCCTCTTCCCCCCTATGTGTCGCAGTCTTCCCTCCTCCCCGAGAGTCATTCTTTCCTGCTCCCCCCTCGTTACACTCTTCCCTCCTCTCCCGTGGCACATTCTTTCCTCCTCCTTCTCCTCATGTCACACTCTTTCCTCCCCCAAGTCGCACACTTCCCTGCTGCCCCCCATGTGCTACACTCTTCCATCCTCCCCCCATGCGTCACCTTCTTTCCACCCCCCCTCCTTTTCCTCCATCCACTTTGCCCTCTACCCGAGTCACCAGTTTCACCCCCTCCCGAGTCACACGCTTCCCTTCACCTTCCACGTGTCACACTCTTCCCTATGTCTTCTGCATTGTTTTATTGTTGCTTGCATGCTGTGGTAATGTAATCTATGTCACTAATGCTCCTTTATTCATTTATTATGAATCTAGTAAGAATGAATTTGTGAATTGTAATGCCATTTTGTATTCTGGCCTGTTAAATTGATTTGGTTACTTTTTTTTTAATGTTTGATTTGACTTATTGTTAATTTTGGTCCACTAATCCGGTGTATTCATTCCTTATATTCAGGGCTGATTCAAACCTGTTCAAGCTTAGAAAACGTGTAGGTGTCCGGCCGTGACATCCTAGATGAAGCTTTTCACACCCTCCTAGTTTCTTTTAAGATAGGTCTGCGGTTCAGTGGAGTCTTCTATCTGTCCTTGAACTCCACCCAGACCCTCAGGTTTGCTAAATCGTATTGCTGTTATAACCTGACTGCACTATACACCAGCACAGAGTACAACCATACTGCACTGGCACAACTCCAGGTGTACCACCACCAAGCCAAATTACTCTGTCTCAGGCAAAATATTGGCTACGTCCTATCCGTTTAAAAAAAAAAAAAAAAAAAGAAAGGAAAGAATTCTACAACAATTTAATGACAAACACAGTCGCAGGGGTCACCAATAGAAAGCCGCAATGTAATCGGCTTTCTATTGGCCGTGGGAGCGAGCCCTGAACACGCACCCATTTTGAGTTGTGGGCCACACATCTTTGCTGAGTGCCAGACCGTGGTAGCAGGAGGAACCCTGGATGTCAGGGGATCACAGAGCAGCTGGATTTCTGCTCTAACTGCTCGCCATATCACAATGTGACAAAATCATTACAATGCCTCTTAATACATAGATAAGAGACACTTGAGACTAGTGTGATCATTTTTATGATACAATGCAGTGTCTAGTACAAATGTAGCCAGACTGTCTCCGGAGACAGTGCCTGTCTTAACAGCGTTGTGTGGGGGGTCCATGCATCCGAATCAGAACCCCCGCAACATTAATCCTCTGGCACCGGAGAAGCCGTGGTCGCGTTACCGCCACTTGCCCTGGTGCCGGAAACTTTCAGTCTGGCTACAGGTGTAGCTTGAAACAAAGTAATCTGTCTATGAAAATTAGGCAGAAATTAGATTTTTGCTCTAAACTACGTGCAATTCCCAGAGCAAGGTAACATAGCACATTTTGTTTAGTAATTGCGTCCAATAAGAATGAAAAATAAAACGTCAATGCCACAGGATCCTTTTGGATCACTATGTAATCTAAGGTCAATCTCTGAACAGCCTGTCCCTTGCCTAAAAGTCCTCATACACAACACTGCAGCCAACATTAACTCCAGAACAGTGCATGTCCAAAAGAGGTGAGGTCTATTGCAGTACTCCTGAACAGTCACTGGGATATATGTGGTTGAAGTAGATACACACTAACCTCGGATATAGGTTATGGCACTGGGACCCAGCGTTAAGTGCCATGAACTTGGATGCCAGTTAACACAGGGCAGTGCGGTGATAGACCGTATTGAAGGTAACGGAATATCTCCCATAGTTTTCTGCAGCTTTGCATAGTTTTTTGCAGCTTTCTATGCACAGATTGTGGTCCATACTGCGTTATGCACATTGTCGATATATAACCACTTTGTTGAAGTCAAAATTAAGGGCAATTATTTATTTCCGTTGCATGTGCATTAATTCTGTAGCTGTGCATATCCTATAGGCCAACTTCTCCTTATTAATAGGAGTCATGTACAGTATAACTTTGCCGTGGCGATTTCCCACAGAAGGTTCGACTAAGTAAATATTGGGATTATGTTGAGTGAAAAAAATTCTTTAGCATGAAATCTCTTAAAAGTGTTTTGAAGCCAAATAATTCCAATTTGACAAGATCAACATTAGCTCCTACTTTCCTTAAAAAACAAAAATCAATCTAATTTTCTAATAAATACTGAAAAACAAACCCTAGATTGTTTGTCTGCCAGTTGTCTTCAAAGTGCTGGAAGGTGCTTTGTGGCATAAAACTGCTTAGTACAGTAGGTTTTAAAACTTGTTTTGGTTAAGGAACATAGAATTAGATGGTGAAGGGGAGGGGGAAGGGGAAGAGAGAGAGAGGGGTGTGTGTGGTTAAAGAGGGGACAAGGGGGGGAGGGGAAGAGGGAGGAAGAGAGAATTAGGGGGCAAGGGTTAGAGGGGGGGGGAAAGAAGAGAGTAGAAAGGGAAGAGGGAGGGAAGAATGGGAAAAGGGAGGGAGGGAGGGGGAAAAGGGGGAACTGGAGGAGAGAGAGCGGATGGAGAGATAGAGAATTGGGGGGAGAGGGAATGAAGGTGATGAGGGGATTAGAGAGATGGATGGGGTAGACGAGAGAGAAGGAATGTGGGAAGTGAGGGAATGGGGGGGACGAGGGAAGGGAGGGAATGGGGGATGGGAAGAGAGGAGTTGGGGGAGGAGTAATGTGAATGGGGAAAAGTGAAAAATATGCGGAAGGGAGAGAGAGGGGGGGTAAGAGAGGGGAACGGGAAGAGGGGGGTGAGCAGGGAGTCTCCTGCACATGTGTGGAGGGAAGCATGGAGTCTCCCACGCATGTGTGAAGGGAAGCAGGAAGTCTCCAGCGCATGTGTGGAGGGAAGCAGGGAGTTTCCTGCGCATGTGTGGAGGGAGCAGGAAATCTCCTGCGCCGTGTGGAGGGAAGCAGGAAGTCTCCCGCGCATGTGTGGAGGGAAGCAGGGAGTTTCACGCGCATGTGTGTGTAAGGATTGGGCTTTGGTCCCGCCCCCATGATGAGACAGGAGACGCGCCTTGCACTGTTGCGCCCAGGCGTTAAGTCACCACACGGATCGGGCTTAGGCCCCGCCCCGTGACACCACGGAGAAGCACCCTCGTGCACCTACGCGCCGGCACCGTGTTGCCAGGGACGCACACAAGATTAATACGATTACCTCCAATTACTCCACACCTGCGATACACTCCGCCCCTGCTTACCAGGGGACAGAATACGTCTAATTATTCATCCCTCACAGCCTGGTGCAGCCCTGATATTGGCTGCTCCTCCTTTATATGCTCAGCAGCCCTCCTCCAAGTTGGCTGTGCATAACCATAGTTTATGACTCGTGCTTGCCTCAAGCAATCTGCTGTTTACCTTGCCTTGTTTCCTGCCTGCTGCTTTTTGTTGTACCTGACCCTTGCTTGTTCCTGGACCTCTGCCTTCTCTGACCCTTGACCTCAGCTTGTATTTGGACTCCGACCTTCTATATTCCTGGACCCCGGCTACGCACTACAACCATCCAACTTGTCCAACCCCAGACCACGGCAAGTATAACGACCATCCTAACCTCTCCCACCCTGACCCGGCTAAACGACTATGACTTTGCAATACGGACGCGGTTGTTGGTCGGTGTATTCAAACATCCCCACCTCAGCCTTGTGGTCCCGTCGTATTTGTGGTGAGCACCCGTGCATGTGTGGAGGGAAGCAGGGAGTTCCGCGCATGTGTGGAGAGAAGCAGGGAGTTCTATGCATATGTGGAGGGAAGCAGGGAGTCCCGCACATGTGAGGAGGACATCACATCTTGCAAACATGCCAAAAGTTTGCCCTTAAATACAGTATGTGAAGGGAAACATGAATGCACAGAGCAACGAGTGCTTGCTGGAGAGGAATACAGATGAAAGGAAGCATTGTGATAAGGTTACAAGAGAAATCTGCATAGGACAATGAATAGACAATACAAATTACTTTTGTTAGGGGGATCGTACCCATAAAGGATTTCTTACTTTCTTAACAATGGTGGCAGTTTTTAGTCCTTGCAAATATGTTTATCTCAATATGTATGATTCACAACGAACTCGGTAAGAAAAATAAAACACCATAGGGCAATTTGAAAGAGTGAAATGATTGTGCATGTAATACAGTAAGTAGCACTGTATTAATATACACATCCATAATTTAAATATCTTGTGACAGACTAATAATTGCAGTTCACACAGGGCTAGAGCCAGTCAGCACAAATGTAAAGGACAGGATGCATTTGTAATCATGCTAAATAAACCCTGTTAGAATTCCGTTTAGGACTGTACATTAGGCTATTTGAGGAGAAGCGAGAGTCAGCAGGCAGAAGTCTGCACGCACATACATTACTGACATATACTGTAACATTAGCAGTAAAACCAAGAATGTATGCAACACAGAGAACTCCTTTTCTAAAACTACCTCTTGGGACCAACAATCTTATTTTAATTGAAATGCCATCATACCAGGAACTTTTTCCATCAAAATGAACACCCACCAGAGGCTTTGAGGACATGGCCATATCATCCTTCCATCCTTAGATCTTCCAGGTGAATTCCCTTGTAAGTGACTGCGAAAGACTTGACAGTGTTTTCCCAGAACAGTGCGTATTTATGTAACGAACATGGATTTATAGAAAGATACAAAATATTACAATAACAACTTGTTGGCACATAGAATTTTCAAGTTAAAATCCCTTCGGCATTATAGTTCAGAGGCACTGATGCAGACGCCTATAGGGAAAACTTGAAAGCAAAATTATAGCAATGTACAGTAGTCTATAAAGCAGGATCCCGAACGAAGGAAGAAAGGACCAACATGAGAAGCATCTAATGGAAACCTGAAGAACATAGAGAAGTGAGATACTAACCCCCAGATTAATCAAGTTCTGTTACGGGTTAATGCAGGGGTGCTCAACTCCAGTCCTCAAATTCTACTGGGATATCCTGAAAACCTGACCTGTTGGGGGGACGGAGAGGGGGGGCTTGAGGCCTGTAGTTGAGCATCCCTGGATTAATGCACCTGAACTGGTGTGATTTGGATAGGAGTTAATGCCCGTTCTGGTGCCTTAACTGGGAAAGGGATTTGAACAATCACTGCTTACAAAGTATCTGCGGCACAAATGGGAATTGAGCCCACAACTTTTTATATTGGAATCACAATGCCTAAGCCATAAACTGCCCATATACATTCATTTTAGTCATGACAAAAAAACAAAATACCTTGCTTGTGGTCACCTCTTCAACAAATGTTGTTCAAATGCTCACTTATTTATTTCCCAAAATGAAAGCATCATTAATAAATCGTTCACTTCCAAAAACCTATTAAGTGGAAAGGGTTCAGGCTTCTCAGTAATGGCTGAGGAGCAGTTAATTAACGCTCAGCAGCTCTTTCAGTTGTGTACAGTAGCTCACTACTGAAAAACATAAATCAAATAATGTTTTAACCAGCAGTACACGATGCACAGTAAGCCGAGCAGAGAGCCATGATATCAATTCTCAAACACCACCAGGAGAGAGCCCTATGCCACAGTCAGATCTGTGAATCCCAGGTGTGCGGGGGCAGACAACAGCCCTAATAATATACTGTCACAGGAGACCAGGACTTTTAACAAATTTATACCGGGATCATTCACTAGGCAAAACACAGTAGTGGAAAAAAAATGTAGTTTATTCGGGTAAGTCCGCGTACACACAATGAATGCACAAAATACAGATGAACAACACACTTACTGGGGCTCTGGGGGTGAAAACAAGGCTAAAATAGGTGCCGGGCGCCTGCTTCGGAAGGCTTACCGTGGACCAGGCTTCCTGATCCTCTTTCGGCTAAAATCCTTAGCCGTGACCGCTACGTTCTAAAACGAGAACTTGGACCTCGCCTCAGCTAGGCAGGCTTTCTTAGCTCAAAAAATGATGCCAGTTGCTCTGCTATTCGTAACAGAGCAACTTTGAAAAGCCCGCCTTTGCATCACCGGCCCAAGTCACAGGATCGCCTGGTTCTCTGACTGGGGCTTCTCCTTACATACCTTCCGCTGTTCTATGTTCAGCATGGAAGTAGGAGGAGCGACCAATCAGAGCGTGGGAATTCCTCCCTGCCAGCCAATAGTAATAGGGGCTTGTCCTTTGGCTGATGTCAGAGGAGGGGGCGTGCCAAGCCGGCTCAGGATGCCCCGTTGGCGGGACATACGTATTGACCAATGAGAAACATACCGACATTCTGCCGCTTCCCCCAGTCAATCCATTGCCACCTACTGGGCAGGCTCCACTGAGTCTGGCAAACCAGAGGGTCCTCCCCACAGGGTCTCTGGACCCAGTACTCTGCCCTGCCCCGGCCACTTATCACCCCGACACCTCTCAACATCCCGTCTCCTCTTTGAACTACGATGTCTATCCAGACTTCTCGGCACCTATATGGATGCCCGGGCTGACTGAATAGACATTTATAGTAAATGTACCAAACATTATAAAACATATTTTAATACATGTTATAACTTACGGAGACCCATATCTATGTGTGGCATAGGACTGGGATATCTGGGCTTGAAAACCAGGAGTCTGGGAGACACTGGGGAGCCCCAGTGTAATTCAACCCGCGTACCGCCAAATCATGCCTGCATGCCAGGGAAAATTAGGGGACTACCGGTATCTTTGGCCCCCGAACTCCTGCAAACAAAACAACTGCATTTCGACCCTAATATCCCACCTAAAACTTACACACAGAAAGTTTCATGAGTTTGGGGCAAAGGGAACATGAAAAGTGGAAAAGCAGGGGACACTTTAACTTTTGCATGTAATGTTACCTGGCCCCTGGCTTATGGTGCTATGTAGCTGCCAGGGACCGCACGGTTTCAGGGGTAACCAGATGGGCTTAACCTTTATTGTATAGCCTGGTTACCCCCTACCGTCACTTATACATCACACAAGATTGTCAAGACAGATACAGTATTCAACATGCACTAGTCTACATCTAATTTGATTGGATATATAATGCAAAAAAAAAATGTTTTTAAGGCAGTGTTAAACTACTTCTAAACCAACAGTAAACTGATGCACAGAAAAAGACATTAATATACACCCTTTAATCTGCATTAAATAACTCCTTCCCTAACCTGTCCTATTTTCCTACTACCATTAGCCGTATTGCTTGCTGAAGCAGGTAGTGCTGAACACCTCTATGTAAAGATGCTGACACAGTCAACACGGGTCAGTGGGCATTATCTTCAGTGGCTTTGCCCACAGCTGCATGTTATCAGGCCCTGTTTATACTTGCACAGAGACCGGAACACAACAACTAGCTGATATGTTGAGAGGAACGTGAGACGAGAAGCTGTAGCAGTTTCTGCAGCAAATAGGCCATTGCAAAAGTAAGCCATGGTGAAAGTGGGCGTAGTTGCGGGTATAATGCTCAAGCCACACAGAAAAGTGAAAGTTGCAGAGCAGAATTGTGAAACTAATGGGGAGATGAAGTGCTATAATGCAGAGTCTGACCCGAGGCCTCTCTTTATTATAATGCGCTATACAAGAACATGCTATTATTATTATTATTAATTTGCTGGGATTAATATAGGCAGTAATGAGATTAGACTTGCACTTTGTGTTGATGACATTACTTATTATTACTGTAGATATCCCAGCGCTTCTGGATTTGGTTTGTTCTCAGTATATGTATGCATGTATATATTAATTTATATGGTGCCCACAGTATACGCAGTGCTTTACAAAAGAGACAACACAGTACAGGGAATTATAATACAATGAATGCAACAGTCAGACAATAGGAAAGGAAATCCCTGCCCTGGAGAGCTTTCAATCTACGGTAATTTTAGTCAATTATACACTATTTTATGATCAGGTCCCTTTGCAGGAAGTAAACGGACTCTTCAACATAGCAAAAAAAAACAACGAAATACTGTACCTTTGCTTAATGAACAATTACACAAACTACATATACAGTTTTAATCAATAATTGAAATGATTATTAAAATCTGTATAAATACTTCCCCAGACACGAGAACAAAAAATAACCCCACTGCTCTGACGAAAGCAAGCAACCCGGACTGGCTTATGTACGACATTGTTATGTGTGAATTGTGTGACCAGTTGCAACAGCTAATGTGATACTGATCTACTGAAACTGTATCCCCTGCCACCAACCCCCTATCGCTGCTTCATCTACCCATAACCCTCTACTTTTAATTTCTGTATCCCTCACTTTCTGAAAATCCAATAAAACCCAAAGTTAAAAAACCAAAAAAAAACCACCTAATCTGATAAAAATAATTTGAATTCCACAACTAATTTAATGTCATGTTGATGTGGCCCTTTCTAACTGGCTGACATAAAATGACAAATGTATTTGCAAGAATAAAAAACACAGGATTGTTATCACAAAATGTACGGTGCCTAAAGAGGAAGGGGTGTCTCTTTTACTGATTTGTAAAAATTCAACTGGGCGTGCTTGTTTAAAGCAGTAATCCAAGCTGCTATTTTGTTTTTAAATTTTCTTTTCATTTAATGTGTGCATCTATACAATTCACACAATAAGTAATTAGCTAAGTTGCCGATCGGCGAAGATTCGGTTCGGGGTTCACTAAATGCATGTCACTGCAGCAGAAGAGGAACAAAGTTGCAAAGGAAAGATCATGTGACCTGGCAATCACTAGATATAATTGCTGCACTGCTAGAGAGGGGGCAGGGCTAAAAAAGGGGTGTGCCAGAGCCTGTTTCAGAAAAAGAAGGGTATGTGACTTTGTAAATGGTTGCTATAGAAACAAAAAATGCTTGTATCATTATAATACATTAAAAATGTAATTCAGATTTTTTTTTAATGCTACAAGTATTTTCTTATAGTACAGAACTGATTTATTTTAAAAAAAATTAAAAAAAACTTCCTAACTACATCCGATTTGAAGATTTATGTAAAGCAAAAAAATATCAAAAGGGGTTTGATATCTCTTTACCAGGGTTTAGTCCAAAAACAGGATACCCCGGCTCATATATATATGGACCAGTGGGCCCTGGATTTTCAGACTGGGATAACGAGGGAGGACTGGGAAGATATCTGGGAAAATGCAAGTAAAACCCCTATTTGTACGGTAACTAAAGAGAATATTTATAAAATTTTGTTACGCTGGTATCACACCCCAAAAAGATTAAAACAGATGTTCCCGGGGACCTCGGACAGATGTTGGAGGGGATGTGGACAGCTAGGAGATCTGGCACATATCTGGTGGTATTGTCCAATAATGCAGACATACTGGAGGACAGTTCTGAAATTAATAAAAGATGTAACGGATGTTGAGATTCCGCTAGATCCAATTTTAATTATTCTGGCTAAACCCATGGAAGATGTTAACCACTACACATCTAAGTTGATTCTGCATAGATGCGCTGTAGCAGCAGTGTTGAAAAAAAACAGACCTACCCTCCAGAAGAGGTTATTAGACGGGTTAAAAATATTAAATTAATGAAGAAACTTACCTCGTTCTGAACCATACTACTGAGAAGTATGATAGGGTCTGGGATCCCAGGGATGCCGGATAAGGGGGTGTGATGATTTGGGAGTGTTTTGTGCGGAAGGTGTGGTTCATAAGATATTGTATGATATGTAATGTGGCTGTTGATGCTTGTAAAAATTTGATACAAAATGGTTGTTCCCCTCGTCCCTTTTTTTTTTTTGTATCCTTTCCTCTTCCATTTATGTTTGAAAACTTTAATAAAAATATAAGTTAAAAAAAAAAAGCACGTGTGATATTGCTTGGTCTGCAGCTTTAAAATTATGAAAAAGTGGGCGATGTGGCAGGATGACCGTGGTTAGTGAGGAGACAATACGACTCTTCTGGTGAAATAATATGCTGGTGGATTTATTTGTCCAAAAGTGTAACCAAAACAATGGGTACTCTGTCCCTTTAAGTGCAATAAACGTAAACAAAAACCTATCCCCGGTCGGGGAACTGACTAAACAAAAGTGCAGGCTATCTACCTGGCTGGCTAGCTAACCTAGTCCAGCCCAACAATGTTCAACAACACCAGTTGGCTCCTTACCTGGGAGCTTTATTCCCCCTTGGGACAGGATCAATCTGAGCAGCCTGTGTCTGTTTGTCAACACTCCTCTGTCTTCTCTCACTGCCTGAGAGATACTGCTGCTTCAGAGGCATTTCCTCTTCCTGTTTTAAAGCAGGTGAGCTAGCTTAATTTGAATCACCTGTGGACTGTTTAATAAGCTGGGTTAATCCCTCGTCTACTGGAAAGCAGGCATACTGCCATCTCCTACTAATTTATACAGTCAATGACCCTGTCACAGCGAGGAGAAAACCCTTATGCCCCCCCCCCCGACTGCTGAACCACTCACTCTATGATGGATGCTTCAATTGGATCTCAAGTCTCCCCCAGCCCCACACCGTGAGAATACTATTTTTTTATACAATACAATAAAGGTACTTGAAGAAAATAACTAAATATTTGAAAATACTGTGTTTGCTAGATAAAAAAAAAACATGACTTGGACTATGCAACACATCAGTTGATTGAACCAAAGTACAAGATTATTCTATCTTTTCAGAGGTGATAGAGCAATACTCGACACAAAATGCACCAACACTTTGGAGAAGAAGGATTGCAAACCCCCCCTGTATCAGAACTATTCTTTTATGAGCCACAGAAGAGAGCCACTAAATATTCTGGCCACATACAGTATAATGGGGTCTATACCAATACATGTGTGTTTTCATGCACTTCACAATTATTTTCTGCTATTTTTTTCAAGGTCCTTTTTATGTCTACCTTCAGGTCAGGCACTAAATACAGTACCAGTACTTGCTAGCACCTTACTGGATTTCTGGGAGATAGGTATCCTAGATTAATTTTTCATGGCCCAATCTCCAACAGTTTGGAATACATTGTTGAGAGATAAGACCTGGTAGTGGCTTCATTAAAGAGGAAATACTACATCACCCCTTTTTTCCTTCTTTTTTTAATATGTAAAGCATGTGATGATGTACAATTCTACATTCTTACCTAGGCTGGCAAGCGTTTGGTGCTCAGTCACAATCCTGATTATGTGCCTAACGTAAAGTCCCCCTTCTAACTTTGTGCTGCAGTCTCTGAAATGCTGCAGCTGATATGCAACAGTATATTACTAAGTGTAACACATTATTGTTACAGCTTCCAGAGCAATAGAAAGTCTGCTGTTTGGAACACAGATCTGTTTGTGATACTTTGTTGCCAAAGTGCGTGTGTGAGCCTGTTTCAAAAGAGGAAGTGGTTATGACTTCCAAATGGTTGCTATGGCAACCAAATGATTCTCAGTACGTTAAAATAAAATGGCATTAGGAGTTTTAAAAAAAATTCACAGTATTATCTAATACTACTGAACTAACAACAACATAAAAACACATACGATTTTTGACATTTTGCTGTTTTAGATCAAATTAGGAATAATTATGCCTTCACACAGATTGTGCTACTAAGCAATGCCTTGCAGCCTGGCAGATGTTCAACATTCAATAGAGGTTGTATTTACTTTCATTAGATGTTTAATAAATTTGATGGACGATTAATTTTTTAGGCAGACAAAGTAAACACTGCTTCTAAACGGACTGTAAATAATTTTATCTACTACACAGTTTTTGTACGTCATGAACAATCAGCTAAAAATAAATAAATCTGATAAACAAAATTGTCCCGCATGCAGAAACTAGCAACATTCATACATTGTCTTTGGAATAGTGCAAAAGTAAAGATATTTTGGAACCAGGTCACAATTTTCATAGGGAAAATATTGAGTCTTAATATTTAAACAAACTATAGGTCAGTGTTTTTCAACCAGGGATCCTAGGAACCATTGGGTCACGTGCAAATTTCAGGTCACTTGAACATTGTAACAAATACAGAAGAATTTACAATGCACCTGATCTCAGACGCGCTATTAGAGAGGGTTGGGGTTCCTAACAATGCATCTGACCTCAGACGCGCTATAAGAGAGGGTTGGGGTTCCTTACAATGCATCTGATCTCAGACGCACTATTAGAGGTGGTTGGGGTAACTCAGAATTTCACAATATAATTCTAGTGTTCCATAACTCAAAAAAGGTTGGAAACCACTGCATCAGAGCTTTGCAATTGTGCATTATGTACCCTTGACTTACAAAACCATATCATGCAGTTTCACTGGCTTACTTATTAAGTCTAGAAGGCAGGAAGTGTGTTCTACCTAATTGGATTAAACCTTTTGCACCTGTAGGTCAACCGACTCAACAGATTAACTTTCTTGTAACCATGGATAGATGGGAAACCATTTCAAACAATAAAGCTTAATATGAAAAAATCATGAACAGGTCAGGCCTCTTGTCGCCTCCGGGCATCTCCCCAGCTGCTGGCATGCATCCTGCACTGTTCCACACTGTGCCTCTCTGATGCCGGCGCGCGCAATTTCTGGCGTGCTGACATCACAGAGCGGCCCGGTGTGGGTCAGTGCAGGAGGCATGCCAGCAGCTGGGGAGATGCCCGGAGGCGACAAGAGGCCTGACCAGCGCTGGCCGTCCCCCCATCCCCCAGCAGCTACCAGCAACCCTAGAGGCAGCAGCTGGAGAGCGGCAACCAAGGACAGTTCAGGAGAGGCAGGCCGTAAGTAAGTGTCTGTCTGTGTATGTATATATATGTGTGTGTGTGTGTGTGTGTATGTGTGTGTATGTGTGTGTGTGTGTGTGTATGTGTGTGTATGTGTGTGTGAGTGTAAATACGCCAATCTTGTGGTACTGAGCCTGTGGAAATGGAATCCTTGAATATTACAGTTAATGGTTTGGCTATTACTGAACTTTACGCCTTAATAAACTCTTGGATGTATGCTAACGGGGCCAGGTGCCGTATTTACTTTCATTTTTATCAAGCCACCTATGAACTTCTTCCTCAGTTATTAATTGTTCGTTAATTAGAGGTTAACATAGATGTGGTGGCTTAATCCTGCGGCACTATTATTGCACTTGATTCATCCCTAACATAAAGATAGCACCTCTCAGAAAAGGAGTCCCTGTGCTCTAAAACCCCCAAACCCTTCTTCCTACACCAATTTCTTAGCCATGCATTAACCTCCCTAATCTCCGACTGTCTTTTTCGGGTAGCGCATGGTGCTGGTAGTATTTCAGAAAATACTATCTTGGAGGTCTTTGTTTTAAGCTTGCGGCCTAGATATCGGAAATCATTTTTTAGGACCCTCCATTTTTCTCTAACTTTGTAATTGGTGCCAACATGTATCAAGACTGCCGGATCAGTCCCAGCCCCTCCCAACAATCCGTCTATCCGAACTGCAATGTGCCGAACACAAGCCCCTGGGAGACAACCAACTGTTCAGTTTGTGCGGTCATGGCAACAGATTGCACTACCTACCTTCCTTATAATGGAGTCCCCTACAGTACCACCACAAACTTTCTTGGTCTCTGAGTATCCTGGGACCCCTCTGTGCTAGAGGAATCATTCTCCCCCAGCCTTACCATTCCTGCCCCGACTACCCAAATATCTTTATCCAATCTGGCAAATCTATTGGATTGGGTCAGCTCAGAACTGACATGCCTCTTTCCCCTGCTTTCCCTTCTGTTACCCAGATATCTACCTGTTCCTCACTCACAGCTCCACCCTCTGCACCACTGGTCCCAGCCAGGGCCTGCTCAGTGAGCACTAAACTCCGTTCAAGATTGTCAATATCCCTCAATATTGCAAGTTGCCTCTTCAAATCAGCAATCTGAGACTCCAAAGAGACCGCTTGCTCACTTCCCACAGTGGTATGCTCCCTGGAGCATCTGCTCCAAGTGCACATACATGTGGCAAAATGTACAGAGTCGCATTCTCAATCCTGCTAAATGTTGCACTATGGAGTATAAAAAGTGCTAACAATTGACTGTACTTCAATATACTGTACCATATTTTACCTCTTTCTGGTTCTAACTCCACACTTGATATAAACAGCATACCTTCCGGTTCTAACTCCACACTTGAAATCTAAACAGTAATACAGTTACACAGATCAGGGCAGGCAGGCTCGAGATTTGTTATAAGCCTCTGTTTTAAAGTTCCAAATGATTAAATTGGCATGTCTGTTGAAATGATATTGACATGCTTAATTCTAATGGTCAACGTACATTGCTATGCAGCAAGGTATATCAAAATAAAGGAGGGTGTAACATTGTTTTACATCAAAATTAATACTATCTGAAGATAATTTGCTTAAGGAAAGAATTATCCCCCTAAAAAATGCATTGCTGCCTTTTCCAGCATTCTTTCCACACTTTGGAGCATATCAAGCAACGTCTTAAAGCAAGGGGACTCAAGGAGTCGGCTATCACTACAGCCTTTTCCAGGGAGATAAAGGCAGGATTCCCTGCTGTTAACTTACATACTGTATGGAACTTTTTTGTACTACAGCGTGAAGGTTTACCTCATCTAATGGGAATGAAAGAAGACAACACTAGTCTTCTCTATAAGATGTTTTATTCAGACCATGTTTTTCATATTGTAAGAATTGCCACAAATAAGCTGTGAAATACCAATAGTTTGGGGATATTGTATTAAGTCTCATTGGCACTATTTGTATTTATGCACTGTGTTAGGAATGCTCATTAGGACCTGAGAGGAGGAGATCCATTCTCTCCCCCCAATTCTTACTGACCTCGGAGCTCTCCTCGGCTTCCACTCTACTGTGCATGTTATAGTGCACCATGACATCACCGCCCGGCGTAGCACACGTGGAACAGCAGGAGAGCCCATATCACTTAGGGGCGGTCAGATTGCACGTGTGGCGACAAAAGGGGCTGGGATACACCTGGTAATTTATTTTTGTATAAATGTGCCCTGTGGTATAACTATTATTATGCCATATCCTTGAGAACACAATATCAAAACAATGAAAGAAGGAGGGAAGAGAGGTTCGGAGGTGTCTGCCCAATAGTGATAGTAGATGGTAAGGTTCATTGAAGGGATACATGGCAATGTATGAATAATAAGAGAATAAAAGTCCCTCCTTGGCTGCACTTTATACCAAAGTATGAACAGGATATATGGGGTAGACTATAAAACGTAACCTTTACTCTAATATATATTTAAAAAGAAATTGGGATGGTAGACCAAAACCAATCAAATCTGAACAAAGAAAACAATAATAAACTTTAAAAATACCTAAGGCACGGGGATGCGCATGCGCGGCTGGCTGGTGATGGACGCTTAGTCATTCAGCTCCACCAACCGCCGGCATAATAAAGAATATAAACAAGCCTAAAACCGACGTCGGTACAACGCAAACGAGCAGTATCAGCATATCAACACTCCCCGGTTCGGCAAATCAGCATTAGAACCAGATGGCGGCAACGAGGCAGAAAGCCCGACGCAAGTCGGATGTCAGGGCCTATTTCTCAGGACAAGGCAAGGCGGGGGCCGCGGAGCGGTCGGCGGTGTCGGATTCCGATTCCGCCCAGGACACCGAGGGGGCAAGAGCAGCGACTGAACAATCTAGAATCATTAAAAAAGAAATTTCCAGGCTCCTGGTGGATCTGAAATCTTTTTTCAGGGGGGAGGTGGAGGGGCTACGGCATGATCTAATGCAGATCGGGTCCAGAACCAATGACCTAGAGGAGCGCATGGAAGCCAGCGCGAACACACAGCAGGAAACAAACTCCCGCATACAAGCCCTAGAACAACGGGTGATGGAGTTGGAGGCCCGCCAGGAAGACGGGGAAAATAGAGATAGGAGGAACAATTTGCGAGTCAGGGGGATCCCGGAGGAAATCTTAGACCCGGAGGCACTGCTGACACGCTGGATGGCCTCCATCCTGCCAGATAAGCCAGAAGCTGACTTTCGGATGGACAGGTGCCACAGAGCCCTGCGCTCTAGGCCACTGGCCTCAAATCCCCCTAGGGACGTGATCCTCCGCCTCCACTATTTCTCCGTAAAGGAGGAGGTGGGAAGGATAGCTCGGGCAACCCCCCATATCACCTTCGAGGGGATCACCCTCACGGTATTTCAGGACCTGTCGCCCCTCACTCTGGCCCGCCGGAGAGCAGTAGGCCACGTTACACGGGCCCTAAGAGACAATGAAATAAGATATCGCTGGGCTTTCCCCTTTGCCCTAGTGGCCACAAAGAATGGAAGACCCCATGTCCTCAAGCATCCTTCAGAGGGGGCAGCCTTTCTGAAAAGGCTTGGGGTGCAGGGAAATATGGCTAACCCCCCAGAGGGGGCCCAACAAGGTCCTGTCGCGGACTCCCCATCAAGACGACAGGGTTCCTCTCCCCCGAAGGAGAGGAGTCTAAGTAAAAAAGATGGAAGCGGGAAAAGCCCATAAATCTCAGAAGAGATGAAAGCCAGAACTGTTTTGTTACGCTTGTTGCGTCTTTATCATTCAGTTTACACCCTTCATGTCAGCCAAGCCCTAAAGAAGACTTCTACAGGAGAGGGGAGACCAACTCCAGCAGGCCTCAAATGGCGGCTGCCAATGTCAACGGACTTAAACAGAGCGGGAGGACCCAAGATGGCGTTCCCTTACCTCATGGAGCGGGAAGAGGGAGAAGAAGCGCGAAATCGTCCATGGCGGCGCAACTCCTGGTGGGACAGAATGCTCCGGCGGTGGGACCCGCCCAGGGAGCTGCCCCCGAACCAGCCCTCTCTCCTCTGCAGCCCGCCTTCGAATGAGGAGGACCCGCCCAGACCGGTGATGTCAGAGGGGTGGATATCGCGAGAGCGCTGGAGAGGAAAGCGAGGGAGTCGCGGTGACGTCAGGAGGACGGCGCCGACCCGGATATGCTGCGGGGCTCCTCGGCGGAGGCACGCGAGATCCGCCGCCGGGGAGATGCAAAGACAAAGTGGACATAAGCGAGGGAGGGGGGCAGGAGAGCGGAGAGCTCGAGGTCAGGGAGGGGTGTCCCGTGTAGAGAGGTTGGATAGGGGGAGCATTAGAGGGGCGCTAGGGGGCACAGAGGCTACTCTCTACAAAATAAAACAAAAAAACAATAAGGAATAAATCCCAGCGCTAATAGGCGCCTAGGGAAAAGGTTACCCCCGTTAGTGCCGTGAGAGACGGAGCTGGGGGGGCGCAAGAGGTTGCACAAAAGGCTGCAGAGGGGGAGAGTAGAACGGGAAGAAGGCCAGAACTGAAGGGCTGAAATGGTTTAGAGTTTGGGGAAGTAGTATAGAGAAGGTAGAGGGTGAGAGAGTAGAATATAGAGGTTCACTATGGCCTACACCAGAATTGGGAGGGGGGAAAATAAATAATAAAAATACTACATTAAAAAAAAAAAAAAAATAATAATAATAAATAAAAACAAACTGCACTATCAGGACAATAGTTCAGAGTTTGGAGGTTAGGTTTTGGGTTTGAGTTCCGCATAACTGCCGGCGGGGAGGGGGGCGACCATCGCTCTGCCTGCAGGTATGTGCATCCGAGTCAGGAGATGGGGTCAGACCCAACTTTCTGGCAAAGTCCCGGCTGTCCGTGGCTGGCCTCATGCGCCACGAGAGGGGACCAAAGGGGAGAGAGGTCCAGGAAGAACAGACTGCAGCCGGGCATTGAACCCGAGGTCCAGTAGGACCAATACGGTTCCTGTTATTTGTTTATGTGATATTTATATGTTACTTTCCCTCATGTTTCTTCCCTCCCCCACCCCAGCCCCATCAGGCGTTAGACGGATCCTGCCCGGAAAATGCAAGCACTACGGTTCGCAAACCCATCAGGAGTACAGGGCCCGGGGTAAGAATATTTACGCCTATACACTCTATCTGCTCACACAACAGATATACATATGGCGGTAACCTTTATATCACAAAACGCCAAAGGGCTCAATAGTCCGCACAAGCGGAGGATCGCCTTCACGGAGTTCAAAAGGAGAGGGGCTGAAGTGATCTTTCTCCAGGAAACACACTTCAGTTCTAGACACAGCCCTAAATTTATGGACTCACACTTTCGTCAGTTTTTTCTAGCGTCAGGGCCGGAAAAAAAAGGAGGGGTAGCTATATTAATGCACAATAACACCCCATTCCAGGTAGAAAAGATCAAAAGGGACCCCGGGGGACGGTATATCGTGCTGGTTGGGCTCCTCAAACAGACCAGAATCACATTGGCATGCATATATGCGCCGAGTGAAGGTCAGACAGATTTCTTTAACGGTTTTTTCCAAAAGCTGCAGCAGTGGGCCGAGGGTCATATTGTACTGGGAGGGGACTTTAACACGGTACTTAACCCGAAGGTCGATCGCTCGACATCCCAACAATCTATAAGGAAAGTGGGGAACGCCGCTCTCCTGAGGGGCCTAAGGCAAACTGGTCTAGTAGATATCTGGAGGGAGCAGCACCAAGGGGAACGCAGCTACTCCTTTTATTCCCATCCCCACGACAGTTACAGTAGGATTGACCACTTCTTTGTTTCGGGCAGAATGGTCCCACAAATATCCGACACAATCATACATTATATTACATGGTCGGACCATGCATCGATTGAGCTACGATGCACCCAAATTGGATCTGTCAGGCCGGGAGCAAATTGGAAGCTAAACGAATCAATGATTAAAATTCCGGAAATACAAAAAAAAGTCAAAACTGAGCTATCAGCCTACTTCAGGATAAATAGTGGTAGTGTGGTTTCCCAATCTATGTTATGGGAGGCTCATAAAGCCACAATCCGGGGGGTCTTGATCAGTATCGCTGCAAGTAGAAAAAAGAAAAAAGAGGCCAAATTAACGCAGCTCTATAAAAGGTTACATGAGCTCTCTACACTACATACCCGGACAGGTAGAGAGGATACCCTTAAGGAGTTGAAGGATGTCAGGATTGAACTGAACCTTCTCCTTACCTCCAGGGCGGAGAAAGACATGAGTTGGACTCAGAGGAAATTTTATGAGAAAGCTAACAAACCGGACACTATGCTGGCCACCAGACTCCGAAACCGGAAACCAAATTATAATATTCAATCTATCAAAACAAGTGGGGGCCAGTGTTCCTCAAACCCTAAAGTGATAGTGGGGGAGTTCGCGAAATTTTACGCACAGCTATACAATGGGGAGAAGGTGGTTCACAATGCAAGGACAAGTAGTAAGCTACGGAAATTCCTGGCAGACGCGGCCTTGCCACAATTGACCAGATTGGAGCGAGAGGCATTACAGAACGACTTTACGAGGGAGGAATTGGAGGCGGTAGTAAAAAACCTAAAAGCGTCAAAAGCCCCGGGCCCGGATGGGTTCTCCAATCTGTACTATAAAAAATTTATTGGAGTTCTGGCTCCTCACATGCTCCAGTTATTCAATGGAGTGCTAGCGGGAGAGCCCTTCCCGGGACAGATGCTCCAGGCGTCAATTTCAGTAATTCATAAAGAGGACAAAGATCCCACTAGCTGCCAGAGTTACAGGCCCATATCGTTAATAAATACAGATGTTAAAATCTATTCTAAATTGCTGGCCAATAGATTAAATATAATCCTGCCGAGGCTTATCCACCCGGATCAAGTTGGCTTTATTAGAAATAGACAAGCGGCCGACAACACTAGAAGGATTGTTGATATCATAGACTATATAGGAGCCAAGGAGATCCGAAGTGTGGCCCTAAGCCTAGATGCGGAAAAGGCCTTTGACAGGATTGATTGGCCATACCTGGAGTCCACGCTTGGAGCATTTGGGTTTGGGGGTTTATTCCAACAAGCAGTCAAGGCTTTGTATACGGCACCAACTGCTAGGGTGGTCCACCAAGGATACCCATCAGATCCTTTTCCAATTAGAAGCGGCACGAGGCAGGGGTGTCCGCTTTCGCCCTTGCTCTTCGCCCTATGCATCGAACCGCTCGCAGCGCAAATTCGGAACAACGCTGATATCTCTGGAGTGCAAATCCACTCACAGGAGCATAAAGTGGCTTTGTACGCAGATGACATCATTCTAACCCTTACTAAGCCGCTCGTCTCGCTACCCAACCTGTTCGAGCTTCTAGAGCGGTTTGCCCAGATCTCAGGCTTTAAAATAAATCAATCCAAATCAGAGGCCTTAAGCCTTAATATGCCAAGAGAGATGGAGAAGCTGATAGAACTCAATTTTGGGTTTAGATGGTGCCCTTCCTCCATGAAGTACCTAGGAGTGCAGATCACAAAACAGACAAGCTCCTTATATTCGGCTAACTATCCCAAACTGCTGAGGACTCTAAAAAAAGAGCTGCAGGATTGGAAGGCATATGGTATTTCCTGGCTAGGGAGGATCTATAGCGTCAAGATGAACGTCCTTCCCCGGATTCTATATCTGTTCCAAACTCTCCCAATCCCCGTGGTAAGAGCGGATATCGCAGGGCTCCAAAAATCAATATCCCAATTTATTTGGAATGGTAGAAAACCACGGATTAGAGTAAAGACGATGCAGAAAGCCAAGGAAGCTGGTGGCCTAGCGGTGCCGAGTGTTATATCCTACTACAAAGCGGCACAATTGTGCCAAATTACGCAATGGCACGGTGACCCTGAGCTGCGGCGATGGGTGGCACTGGAGAGGGAGGTGTGCGCCCCGCTGGAGCTCATGGACCTGATCTGGTACCCGAGGAAACGGGTGAGGGATGTTCTCATTCCATTGACCTCTGTACTCAACTCACTCTCGATCTGGGAGGCTTCCAAAGATAATAGTTCATTAATCTCCAAACATACTCTGATGGCACCTTTATATGGCAACCCGGACTTTGCTCCTGGTCTGACAGATAAGAGCTTCCCGCTCTGGCGTAAATCAGGGGTTAGACGGTTGAAGGACCTGGAGGTTAAGGGAAAGATCAAATCCTTCGAATCATTACAGTCGGAAACAGGCATTCCTAACACGGATTTTATGAAATACCTCCAGGTCAGGGCATATTATAAAGCACACCCGGTGAGACCACCGCTGACGAATTTTGAAAAGCTCTGTGCGCGCGGGACAGGCACGCGGGGACTGATCTCTGCCTTATACAGAGAGGTGGTGAATACGGACACAGACAGGACAGTCAAATCCCGTTTCATGACTCAGTGGGAAGAGGATCTTCAGGGCCAACTAGAGGACGAGGACTGGGCCGAGATATTTAAGGCCGCGGCCACTAGCTCCATCTGCACAACATTGAAGGAGAATTCGTATAAAGTATTACTACGGTGGTATCTCACCCCAGTTAGATTAGCTAAATTCAATCGGGGATCTTCCCCGCTCTGCCCCAGGCAGTGCGGGGAACAAGGGGATCTGGTTCACATGTTGTGGTCTTGCCCGAAAATAGTGCCGATCTGGACCCAGATCCGAGATTGGCTGCAGAGGATCTTTTTGGGGCTCAAAATCCAGCTGGACCCGTGGCTGTTTTTGTTAGGTAAACCTACGAATGAGGTATCTCGGTCGGGTAACAAGCTGATAGCACACTTTGCTACCGCTATGCGGTGCGAGACCGCAGCACTGTGGAATCAGAATGCGATTCCCTCTATAGACAAAATCAGGAACAGAATTTGGTTCATATGCCGAATGGAGAAGTTAACGAGTTTAGTTAACGATTCGGCCGATAAATTCGAAAAAGTCTGGTCATTGTGGTTGGCCCAGACCGATATTCAGGGGATGAATGAGGCCACAATATGGCTTTAATAGATGTAAGTGGGTTCTCCTTGGATGATGGACGGGGAGCTACTCGGGACGTTCGGACGACAGGGCTCCCCCAGGGCAGTAGTACTATCCCAACTGGCACGAAGTTGAGTTGCGGCAGCAGATCGGGCGTAGGGTTCTCGGTGAAGAGATCAAGAGCTGAGCGATAACAGAGCCGGCGCAGGTCGTCGGATCATCATGTAGTAAGGGACTCGTCTACGCCTCTCCCTCCCTACCCCCCCTCCCCCTCCTTTCCCCCCCCATACTTTCCCGTATTTGTTGTCTGTCTGTTAAGGTCTTGTCCTTTGAGTTTCCCCAACGTGCGTCCGTCATCTGTAGTTTGTCCTTGCAAGTGAAGTGTATACATGGAATTACTATCAACATAATGTAACCCTTTGATTGTATGCACTAAAAACCAATAAAAACAAAGTTGAAAAAAAAAAAAATAAAAGACTAAAAAAAAAAAAAAAAAAAAAAAATACCTAAGGCACTTCATGCACATAACAGTGTATCCCGGAAGTACAACAGGACTTATAGCTATAATGTTCCAAGCAAGTTATTTTCTTTCTTAAATCTCTTTATTTATATTGTTCCCGTCACCTGTCAGATACAGAACGTCACTCATCTCTCACATCTCTGTCCTATCTTGTGGCAATACCACATAATTCCATAGAGAGACGCATATAGTTTTATGTTAAATGAGGTTCCCAAACTTTGCTGCACCTGTTCATAGAATCTTCTAGGTTGCTTGTTATGCTCTCCATAAGCATGACATTGGATACTTGTTCCCAAACCTCTCTATTTTTGGGGGGGGTGGGGGGAGATTGGTCTGTCTCCAGCACCTACTGTAGCAACCAAACATCTCATTGAGGATATGTAAAATTAGTTTTGCCTCATTTTTTGTATTTCTATTGGTTTGTTTAAGACTAGGAACCATGGGTCTCTTGGTACGCTGACCCCAGGGGTATAATAATAATAGCATGTTCTTGTATAGCGCTGCTAGTTTTATGTAGTGCTTTACAGAGACATTTTGCAAGCACAGGGCCCTGCCCCATGGAGCTTACAATCTATGTTTTTGGTGCCTGAGGCACAGGGAGATAAAGTGACTTGCCCAAAGTCACAAAGAGCTGACACCGGGAATTGAACCAGGCTCCCCTGCTTCAAACTCAGTGCCAGTCAGTGTCTTTACTCACTGAGCCACTCCGTATAAAAAATAATCTTACATTTCTTCTCCCATAGAGGTATCTTACTGCAATCGAGCCAGATATGCAATAGTGAACCTCTCTGTCCACACAATGGGGATATATTCGGGTCAATTATATTCAGTTTAATTGGGGTTGTGATATGTCTCACTCTAGTTTTTCTTAACAAACGGGTATAATTGGATCTATATAGTATGTTAATATCTTTCAGAAATTGAATGTCCAGATACTTTGGGGCAGCCAATAAATAATCTGGCCACTCTGGCCACATATAATAGGGTCTATACAAATAACAGCGAGTTTCCATGCAAGGCACAATCATTTTCTGCTCACAGTAGCATCAGATAAAGTAAAAGCAGCTTCTTACATATACACGAAGTACAGACGGTTATTAAAGCGCTTTAAGCTATTTCAAACCCAGTTGATTTTTTTTTCGGTAGCAAAAAAAACCCCAATAAATCTCAGAGATGCAGACTTTGATACATTCCATTAAATTATGTCATTAAGGTAACTCTTCCAACTGACAATCCCAAAATTGCAAGCTGGTGCACATACTGTATGTTAAAATCAGAGTACAGCACCTCCATATATGAACAAGAAAAAATACCTCTCTTTGCAGCAGTTATAGTCCACATTTGCTTTGATATATCGGCCCAGATCCACTGAGGTCTGTTAACTCACTGCTAGCAACATACTTTTTTAAAAAAATCATGAACAGACGTTATTTTCCCCGAGGTTAACGCATATCCACAAAGGTAACTATATGCAAAAACAATGTAGCTTGTTAAGTTAGCACTGTCTTGGGTTGGCTTCAAATAACATGATTTCACTCTATCGGCGGGAACACCTCTTTTACAAATCATTAACACTAAAGGCTGGTATAGTTACCACCAAGGCCTTTCCTGTCGAAAGTAGCACTTAACACTGCGTTAGCGACCTTTGAGGATAAATGTTGGCACTTAACGAGGAATTAATTTAACTTAATGTCTCGTTAAGTCAATAACGGAGCTCGGTGGCTCTGAGCCTCTGCTGTAAGGAATGTGCAGTGGCCTGAACCGGGGGATTCCCCCAGAGATGATCCATGGTCCCCATACCTCCATGGACCATCCCAGTTACCAAAATACCGATACCAAATACTTGTTCGGAGGACACAAAATGGCCACGGGGTCTGGTTCATTACTGCAGCCAACAGAAAGTTGTAATGTCATCGGGAGATGATGATGTGACTTTCTATTAGTGACCCTGTAGTCATAGCTTTCTGTTTTTTTTTTTTTTTTACAGAAATCCCCCAAAATGTAAAAAAATCTTCTCTAATTGGAACTGAGGGGATCCTGGAGTTGAATGCAAATCGGATTGGAGGGAACCCCTGGTTCAAAGAGGGGAAAAAAAAAAAATATATATAACCTATTTTGGAAGGATTGCCGCTTTAAATTTTTATTACACAAGGTTAAATAACGGGGGGCATTCATGCAACTGTCCATGTTTTGGAAGCCCCCAGGCAACCAGGATAAGTGTATGACCTTTCCTTCCAAAATACAGGTATCTGCACAGTGATCCATTCTGTCAGCCAACAAGGAAGTTTGCCTCCTCAGTGTGACACTTCTGCTAAAATAGATGTCAAAATACTGGCAACACTTGCCAATCTATGGATAGACCTTGCTTTTATTTAGCTGGTCCAATATCTCTCACACAACGTGCCTTTTATCTCCTTTTTTTTAATATTTATCATATACTCCCAATCAATATTTTATTTCTGAGAAGTACTGGGTTGTTCTGGCTAGTCAAAATCATATATTCCAGTGCTTAGATTACAGGCTCCCTGGCACCAGGACCTGCTGAGCTATTGTGTTATTGTGCGTATGTGTGTTTGTTATGATGGTAATTGTGTTTCTGCACTGCATCACAACTACATTTGAAATTAAAATAAAACCAAAGGTAACCACAATTGTGTGTGTTTCAGCTAGTTTACAAAAACATATGGTATGCAAAATCTTAACGATGTCATTTTGACCTAAGTGGAAACATCTTTATACACTCCATATATTTATATTACGCCACAAGCGGTTATCTGCGAACAAATAATAATAAAGTCAACGTGACGCGGGCCATGCCAGAAGACAACGAGTGCAAGACATAACCATTACCCAGATGGAAAATGTTTTCATTTTCTGGTTGTACCTTCGTTTCACACTTTTTTTTTTTTTGCTGGTACCCATTTCTTTGTTGTTACATCCTGTATGTGTGATTGAAATCTAAAACACAATTTGTTTTTTTTTTCCACTGAATAGTCTTTATTTTCTCATCAGCCCAGGAAGCTACACAACAGAAGGTACCTTGGCAGGTTCAGCTATTTATACGTTGTTTTCTTCTACACATTTAAGGAAGACATTTGTTGTGGTCAGAAAAACAAACGTCATTCTGATCGGTGAGACTTTGACCCAATTTTTACTATTTCACATTTTGAATTGTTGATGCTATATTTGTAGCTCACTTTAGTACTGTATGTGAACTCTCTGTCTCACTGCACACTACCTCTTGCAAGGTCTAGGATGATTTTACAAACCAACAAGTTTAGGGTGTCCTCAAATTTGAATTCTAATAAAGGTTTTGAGATCTTGTCGATCTCGTAGGTGGGCAACTACAGTCCTCAAGGGCCACCAACAAGTCAGGTTTTCAGGGTATCGCTGCTTCAGCACAGGTGGCTGAATCAGTGGCTCAGTCAAAGACTGACGAGGGAAAACATGACCTGTTGGTGGCCCTTGAGGACTGGAGTTGTCCACCTCATGTCTATCTTCCATTGCATGTAGAAATTCACGCTCTAGGACCCTTAAGATATAGGCATCTGTGTATTATTTCTGTATTGCTTTCTAACCTTTGAATCTTTAGAGGGAAAACACTGTAATTACAACTCTTACATTAGAATTGGTAGTCATCTTGTCAGATCAATTCAAATGACCAAGAAGACTTCTTCATAAGACAATACTATAAAAATGCCCCCACACATTAAGTAGAAATGTTGGGGTTGACCAACTGTTTAAATCATGAATAAAAGATAACTTTAACGTTACCTTCTGTTTACTCTGGCTGATTACACGAGTAGCATACATTTTGTTTTGGTATCGTTTTAAATCTGTAGGACTAACACCCTCCATCTTTCATTTACGTGTTAAAAAAATAGTTTATTTTTTTCACAGTTTAGACATGTCATAAGTGCTGTAGTTCTCCTCAATGCAGGAATCTGCACCACCAGGATAATGCAGTAACACAAAGGTTTCGTGAGAAACCTCAAAGCGCTGCAGCCTTTCGAACAATTAAAGTGTCACAAGTGATCACAGATGAAGCATACCTGATAAAGTAAGGATAACTCAATCATTTTATTCCAAATGTAATTTTAAATATAATAGCTCAGAAAGCTTTTAGAAAACTAAAAAGATTGTTACTTCACACTTGGTGCAAGTTGAACTATTGAGAAGTTGGCATTTTTTGGTCAACTCTGAAGATTACAGCATTCTCTAAAAGTTTATTTTATTTCTAAAATGTGTTGTAGAAATTATACAGGAGTATAGCCTACAGCTGATTATAAAGAGCAGGTCTACTAAATCATATTAGCATCTCTACATACAGGACTGGAATCACACTATTATATGAACACGATTTTTGAAGACCGAGCTGAACATGTGCTAATGTGAATTGGCGCCAACATTAAAGGGGTAGAGAAGCCCCAGGTGACTGTTCCAAGGCCTAGGTATTTATAGGTCTGTGATCACAGCTGTGCTCTATTCCAGTCGCCTGGCTTCTGTCTGAGGAGTTCACATGGGGAAAGTTGCAGGAGGGCGCTGCGACTCTTCTAGAGTTTTTATTCAATGGTGCCAGTCTCCAGCACCAGGTCTGGCATCACAAGCACACAGCTGTGCGTGTTA
>CM071568.1:89113601-89301101 GCA_036426205.1 Ascaphus truei | reverse complement strand
AGATGCCCAGCTTTCAGAGATAATGGCTTGGTGAATGTTCTTGGAGCTATAACTAGCCTGAAGGCAAGCACTACAAACTGGTAATGAGTCTTCATAACACAAAACCTTAAGTACCTTTGATGGGACGCCCTTATATGGATTTGCAGATATGTATTCTGCAAGTCTATTAATGCTAGGACATCTCGGGTTTAAGAATATTGAGAATGGATCTTGGGGATTCTATTTTGAAGAGACGGACCCTTAAAACTGATTGATGAATTTCAAGTCCAGCACGGGACGAAAGCCCCAAGGCATTGGGGAGCACAAAAAGATTCTCTCAAACCTTTGATGAGTTTATCTACAATTTCCACATTGACATTTTCTAGTATTTCTATGGTCTCTTCCACATCCTCTGATAAAGATTATTGCCAGAGTAAAAGCTGTTCTGAATAGCAGTATCCGCAGAAGCAGACTTTGCTCTCTTGTGAGCTGTGGTATTACAGATGCAGCGGCCGTTATTCGAACATTTCACAGAGCCGTTTTCGTGAACTCTGCTGTATTCCATGCAGCATTTACGCATTATTCTTCCGTGAATGCCACCAATCACACCTGTGTTTATCATTGTTGGTCTTTGAATTACCTGGATTCTGATTTCTTTGGGTGCAGTTCTTCCCGTATCCGCCAGAAGGCAAAAATGAATTCCATTTACTCTATCCAGTGGATAGTACTGTACACTGTATGTTTGCTATCTATTTTCAGGGGTGTCTGATTTGACCAGTTATAGGGGAAGGGAGGCTTAGGGAAGTACCTCTGGGACCTTTTGGACCAGGAGGAATGGGCCAGATGAAGAGGTAGTCCCTCGAAACGTTGCCCCCCTAGCATACTTGCCGTTCTCCATTTTTTGTGTATTTTCCTTGTGTTTCATGTTTTTTTCCCCTTTTCCTTTCCCCCCCCCCCCCCACCCCTCACTTTGTGACATGCCCATTTGTGATACTGGTTTCTGCAAACACATTTGATTTATTTCTGGTTTGTTTTATTATTAAATGTTTATTCTGCATTACAACTGTTTTCATCATTTAGCCATTAGACAGTGAGTGCTGGTACTTACGTAGATTTGTTAGTATTATACAGGGGAATAAGGGTCCCCTTTGGTTCCGTGCACCCTGCAATTGCATTAATTTAACATCATCAGAGTGCTGTCTATCGTCCCCCTTTTACCCTTAGTTATGTACTGTACTACTTTGTCAATTTGCAGGTGTTTAAAAACCAAGTCTACCACAGTGATCCATTGTGAATCACCTTGGTCGTTCAAGATGCTACAGACGTTATCAAATGTAGGTGTTTCATAATAAAAAGCTCTAAAACACAATGCGGTGGGCTTATTTCTACATTGTTATCCCTGCACAATTCCTGAATGGACACCATTTCAACTCCACACATGTACTATATCAAACCTGACAGTAGTTATGCATTATTTATATTTTCTGCAATTAATGCTGGAACAAATAAGAAGGCGACTTTAGCAGAAATATATGAATATTTCATTTCAAACTATGGATTTTTCAAATTTTCACCGAATGTTCGCTGGTGGAAGCATTCGGTAAGGCAAATTGTAACTAATGAGGATTGCTTTTTTTGTACTGCTCCTCCTGCGGGAGATAGAAGAGATTATTGGTCTGTGATCCCACTTTTTGACAGAATGTTTGCTCATAGCAACTACAAAAGGAGAAAAGTCGGGTTTAATCCATTTAAGTCTTTCCCGATCCAGCAATGTACTAGCATCGGCTTACAATAACGGTCCGACCGTCTGTGAAAACCTGATGAACCGCAATCCTTGCTACCTGGCCCCGTGTAAGGAATCCACTACTGGCTTTGACTATTGTCTTGCAGACCTGTGCAGTTGCAGGCTTCCTCTGGCAATCTATGACACAGGTGCTGCCTCTCATTGCAGCTTCTGCCCTGTGCTACTTCATTGGAGGAATTCTCACACACCCTCCTCCTGTGATTGGATCTCCGCCCTTTATATTCTAGGCGTGGGCTCTGAACCAGCGCCGAGCATAACTATTCCTACCTCTATGTTACTGTCTCTGCCACAAACCACCCCAGGCCTCTCTCCTAGCGTTCTTACCTTCCAAGTTCCTGAGTATCCAGAGGCCTGGTCCTGGACGTCTGTGCTGAAGCGTTGTTGCCAGCACTGGCCTGCTGCTATCTCCTTGCAGTGGCCTACCCTGGACGTCTGTGCTGAAGTGTTGATGCCAGCACTGGTAACTGCTGCTTTCCCTCCTAGCAGTGGCTACCCTTCCTGTCCTGTGGCCTGCCGCTATTCTCCTGTAGTGGCCTATCCTGGACGCCTGTGCTGAAGCGTTGATGCCAGCACTGGTAACTGCTGGCATTCCCGCATCTAGCAGTGGCTACCTTCCTGTCCTGCGCCGCTGCTATTCTCCTGCAGTGGCCTACCCTGGACGCCTGTGCTGAAGGCCGTTTGATGCCAGCACTGGTGCCTGCTGCATTCCCCTCCTAGCAGTGGCTACCCTTCCTTTCCTGCCCTCTGCGGATCCTCTTGCAGTGGCCGCCTTGGACTTCTGCGCGAAGCGTTGGTTCTTCCCGCCGCCACGCTGCGGTACTTCGGCCAGCCTGCTGTCTCCTCTGCTGAGAATCGGCGTCATGGCCGAGCCGCTCCTCGCGCAGGAAGCCCGCACCCCGCTCACGCTCTAAGCGAGAAGCGGGCACTCCATTGTTTTCCTGTTGGCGAACTCCTGCTTCATTAACGAACGATGCTGCCTTCCTCCAATCATGACCCTGTGATTACGACTACGAACTTGCGCACTCCGGATCAGTCTGCGTGGACTAGGTCGGTGTTATATAACCCCACCTCAGCCCCGCGGTCCGGCCCGGTTTGGTGGGCGACATCGGCGTAACACCCCGTCATTACCACAAGAATTCCCGCTATTCCCCCATCACAGACGCTTCAGAGGCACCTGTCACACTAAAATGCAGACTACTGGAGTGACCAGACGCATGCGCATTGTGAATCTGATTTACACAATCCAACAGGAAAACAAAATTTAAGTGACAATGTCATTTTTATTGAGAAATAGATAATAATTGTGAGCTTTACAACAAACCTTATACCGTATATGCTATGATTTCATATTCAATACATTTACATTATTATCATCGACTGTTTTATTTTATCAATGATGTTGCATTTTGCAGTATATTACAGTAGACTTGCATGTGTAATTAATTCTGCTAGAAACCAAAAATTTTTTTAATAGCTTTTATTCTATAGTTATTATTCAATACGTTCAACTTTATATTACACTCACACACACATGGTCTCTGAGTGTAAACTCTTATTACATTTTAAAACAGTTCCAAGGATCTCAAACGCACACACATAGACAAAGACGACTAATTTAGTTGCAAAGGCATTCAAGTTGTTATCCTTAACTTCCCCAGACCACGGGAGCTTCCTAAAAAACAAAGACACATTTTCTTTGAGCCTGGTTCTCTGCCGAGTAATTACTTTGCCTGGTTGATACACATGCGCATCACCATTACACATCACCCGGACTGGCAAGTTGCACCTTCCCCCCTCACAAAACGGTATTCAACTGCTTATCGACCCCCCTCCCCTAGAGCGATAAATTATTTCTCAGGCTTTGATTTTTGCACGATGAACTACAACAGAACTGTAGAGTCCTGTGACCGTTTCACACACATGCGGCGCGCGCCGGCAGCCCTACATGTCCCCAAGTAGCCACCGTCCTTCCCCCAGCATTCCCCTCGCAGCCTCACTTCCCCCAGCAGCTTCACATCGACTCCTCCCAGCCCCGCACCAATACCCTCCTTCCCAGCTCCGCAACGATCCAGCAACCCCAACGACGCCCCAGCAGCTGACACCAAAGTTAGGGAGGTATGGGCGGGTATGTGTACTGTGAATTGTGCTGTCAGTATGTCAGTGTTCTGTAGTGTGTGCAGTGTGCTGAGTGTGCGTGTGTGTGTGCAGTGTGTGTGTGCAGTGTGCTGCGAGTGTATGCAGTGTGTGTAAAAAATGTATTTTTTTTTTTTAAATATTTGGGGTCCACGCTCAAACCGCGTCACAAAACCTAGCAAAACGGCATTCAACTGCTTATCTCCACTCCACCAGGCGATAACAGAACATTCACACATTCTCATTCTTTTTCAGGCTGCATTGCATTCTGTATTTCTTTTGTCATTGAGAGAGCGGGTATTAGGACAACTATTGACTGTATTATGCACACAGTACAATAAGTTTGGACTTTTCCCCCCACCCATACCAGTAGTGCTGCATCAATCTTCTGTGAAGAAAACTTTTTCACAGATTGTGCACTGAAGGCCTTGACTGTTTACCAATACTGGACTAAACTACTGCAACTATATTACTGTAACTGTATAACTATATACAGTATATAAATATATATATAACTATAATAGGCAGACAGTACACATGTCTAATACAAATGTACGTGTACATACTGTATAAATAATATATAATGAGAGTAAGCGCAGACATAAATGGTTATTTTGAGTGCCATACTTACCTGTACTATACTTACTTACCTGTATTACCTCTAACTTACAGTACTTCCCATTCCGGTGGCACTCCCATTACGCTGTAAAGAACGGCAACACGGCTGCAATATTGTCAATATAGTTTGTTTGCATCTTTGTATTGTGAGTATGTCGTTCCATAACTAATTATTCCTTGTATTAATTTCTCCTTTTTGGACAGTTTCACGCCTTTCGTATATGATCCTTCATCGCATGCCACAACCATTCGATGGGATTCAAATCTGGTGATCTGGAATAAGGAGGTGGAGAAAAATGGAGAATTAGTTGACAGATAAAAACGGTTTAAAACAATGAGAAAAAGTTAATGTACAGTACAGTAACTGAACAACTTCACCCTGTGGTGTCTTAACCCAGTTCATACCGCTCCAGGAATATAGGCAGAATGTGCAGTATATTTAGGGTCATTGTCCTGGAAGAAACGGTGACCACCAGATGGGAAACATGCTTAATGTATTCAACAATACGGGTGACAATTTGCTCTTGGAAATACTTTATCCATGATTCTGGTACAATAGAAGAAGAATTTACCATTAGGTAAAATACACTGCAGTTGTACTGTACAGTGCATAAGGCTCAGCATGTGTCTTTGTGCTTATTTTACCCTTAAAGATGATATGCATCCTGGTTCCAATCTAGAGCTCGCACCCCCACATTATGTTCGTGGTGCTTGAGCCGTGGCTTCAGAGATGGCGTCCTTTTATTGGGAATGCAAATGTGGAAATCTCTCAAGTCTACAGTTGTCTCGTCAGAAAAGAGACACCCTAAAAAGTCTCGCCACTTTCGATCCATGCCCGTGCTTGGTCCACTCTTTTGATCTTGTTGGCCTCCCTATCATATATCGCTCTGTAATAGAAGGAAGAATTTTATTAACGGACACAGTAAAACCACATATTTACTTACTGTACAGTATAGTAGTGCAAAGGTGAGCAAACTTTTTATGCCGAGCCCCCCTTTTATCCTGCAATTTCTTCGGGCCCCCCCTGCCTGATGTGAAAATCACATGAAAAAAAACCTTTTATTAAACGTAATAATACAATGGATACAAATATGTCTATAGTGTTCGCGACGGCGACTTCACCCGTCGCCGGCTAGCAAAGTTGTATTTCGCTTTGCGGTGGCGGGGTGGGCGACCAGGCCATGATTGGTTCAGGGCGTGTCACATGAGGCGCACAGCCCCTGAAAAATCAAATATTGCCGGCTTCAAAAAATCGCGTCGCCACATCACGTTACTATAAGCGCACGCGGCGACATTCATTCGTTTTCGGGCAACGTCACGTCGCCGGCACTATAAGCGCAGCCTAAATACTTACATACTTCAACAGCTCGCTCTTGCAAAACAGCCTGCGTCCACGCTGCCACAGAGACATCACCAACTGTACAAGCAGAGCACAGGGTGTCCTGCATAATTTTACAAGGACGAGCGGGGAAGTATTAACACTTTTTTTAAAATTATTTCTTACATTCATAGTTGATTGATATAGTGGCAGCCTACCCTCTCACTTGCAGAGGATCGCAGCGAAGCAGGTTGCCAGCGGAGGAGCAGGAACACACGCGCTATTGTAGGGCAGACACCGGAAAAAGGGCGTTTGACATCACAGCGTGGAGCGTTGCTCCTCCCACTTACCTCCGAATCACGTGGCCGCCACCTGCACTATTCTGTTTGGCCGCCCGCCACATCTTTTTTGCCGCATGCGCCCCGCCTAATAATCTAACGCCCGGGCGCCCCCCCCCCCATATCGTGCACCGCTGCATTCAATCACAACCCCCACACACAATCACAACAGACACAACCAGCACTACATCACAACCAACACAACACACATCAAAATACACACACAAGAACAACAACAGGCACAACCCACACACACACAACACCCACTCAATCACAACCAACGACACACAACAATAACATAAACACACCAATCACAAACCACCGCCAACACTCACATAATCACAACCACACATACAACATTCAATCACACACCCACACACACCTATCACACCACACACACAGACAGACAACCAACAGCCACAACCACACACACACAACTCAATCACACCAACACACACACACTGGCAGTCCTATATACACAAACACACATATTAAATACCACATACAAAATATAAATATATACATAATAAATACACAACACACGATATAACACACACCCACACACACACCCCACACCAAGTAATACATACCTACACACCACACGTATATACACACACACACGTACACACACATATATATATAACACACACACATATATAACACACACACACACCACACACACACACACCCCCACACACACACACACACACACATATATGTATATACACACACACACGCACACACCTGGTGGGGTGTGGAGGGATGTAACTAGCCTGCTCAGGTCCCCACATGAGCTGCTGAAAACGGGCGGGTAACAGACAGGAGGAGGAGGGTTGTCTGTGTGCAGGAAGGCCCGCAGCAGGCCCTGCCCCTCTGACACAGACGAGCAGAGAACTGGAACACCTCAGCAAGGAGCTTCTGGCCCCGTGCACTGCTCTGGCCCGCCCCCAGGTTTCCCCGCACGCAGCCTGCGCCTCCCCTACATAATCTTGCGCCCCCCAAGGGGGCGCACCCCCATTTGCGCACCGTACAGTAGTGTACGTACAACACTTTACCTGCCCTGTCCCAACTACGGCACAGCACTCTGCATACAGTACTATTGCAAATATACTGAACTTTATTACTACTGTATACTGTACTATAAGGTATTCACGGGTAGTACTACTGTAAACTGTACTTTATTTAGTACTATATGCAATAAACAGTATTGTACTTTGTTACTTTACACGTCCATATTTCAATCCAAATTGGCGTCTCATCACCTGATGCTGGTCTCGGATGCTGTGATATTGTGACCGTTCTCTAGAACAGTCTTGACCTTGCTGCACAGCGCTCCTCGTCACGCTGATGGTGTCCACCAGACGCTTTGTACTACAGTGTAAAGGAAAAGAGAACAATTTGTTACAGTAGGCCCAAAGTTAGTCAACACAAATATATGATTACGTACAGTACTTATACATTATACTATATACAGTTTTCTACATACTGTATAGCATCAAGAGTCAAAAATACATTTATATTTTTCTTCTAAAAAATAATCAGTATTTTTTTTGCCTCTAAAAATCTTGTAAGAAAACAAGCAAACGTACAAATGCATTTTGATAAGCAAGAAGCTTATACAAGTAACACAGTAATTCATACAGTAATGAAAACAAAAATACTTACTTGTTGTGACTGTGGGACTCCGCTTTACCTTTTTTGCGTTACCATGCGCATGATAAAGGACAGTGCTTTTTGGCTAAAACGAGGCCCGAAGAACATAACCAGTGTTGGATCTGTAAAATTCTGTGTCCTTTCTTTACATATCCTGTATTCTCATGCTGAGATCCTTTGAAACAGTTTCCTCTGCATAGCTGCTTTAGGAAAGAAATCAAGCACAGAGGAAGTACTGTATATCCGATGTGCAATGAATCAACAGAAGTATAGGGTATTTACACAATGTGATGGGACCTCGCTCTACGTTAAGAACACTGTACGTCCATTTTTAACACCTGCAGGTCGTGTCCTGTTGCCAAAGATTCAAATAGGGACACAGTGCAAAAAGTTAAACAAATTGCATATCTCACTCTCCACACGCTGATCTCTATCTGAACGAGCTCTTGTCCATATACTGTTGGTGCATTCTTCCATCTGCTTCATGGATCTTCCCCATTCTACGGACCCAGGAACCTGCTTTCTCCTGCTTTGCTGACCACGAGAAAGCGAAAGGTGAAAGCTGTTTCCAAGCCAAAGCCAAAGGTTAATAAGCAAACGTTCGAAGACTCCCAAGGCAAAGAAGCCTGGTCCTTATTATGTGGAGAAAGAAAATGGCCAAATTACTTTAATCAATCTGTTGACCGAGCACCGAAGTGCCCCGCACCCTCGAAGCCGAATCGGACCGTCCGGACTTTTTATCTGCCATCGCTCACCACCACCGATTCCAAAAAATTCGCAGGCTCTGACCCTTTTGTCCACCGATGCTCGTATGGGAAACCCCCAGCTTGCCAGCTCCAGCACCCATCCACGCCGATGCCCGTCCAGAAACCCCAGCTTACCTGCTCAAGCATCCATCCACCACATCCCATCTGGACCCCCAACTTACGTGCTCAAGCACCCAGCCACACCGATTCCACCCGCCGACCCCCCCCCCCGCTTACCTGTTCAAGCACCCAGCCACGCAGATGTTCGTCCGCGTGACTCTAGTACTCCCTTGCTGCACCGATTCCAGCTCGGTCGCCCACATGCTGGATGTTTTCAGTGATGTCGCTTCACTGACAACTCAACAGAGCAATACAGGGACTAAATGGAGGCCAAGATGGATCGTCTTTTGGAGACCATGAAAATATGGATAGGGCATGGGTGTTCGACTGGATAAGATTAGAGGAAACATCGCGGGGCTCTATTCTTTGCTTGAGTCCCATGCCCCTGTTTGTCAGACGCAGGAGCAGGATGGTGGCCTGGAGGCGCCTTATTCTCCCCTCCTGGATTTGACCTTCACAGTGCCAACAACAAGCACACCACAGGACCCCCCACACTCACCCCTCCGCACTGCAGAATACACTATACCCTTCTGGTGAGAGAATGAACACCCCGGTAAGCCGACAGGAGGAAAGCATCCTCCCAGACCATCTACCCAGCCCGCTGCCAGAAGCACATCTGCTCCAGCACCCAGGATTGTAATGCTCCCAGACATCTTGTTGAGAGAACTGCCCCAGAGCATCTGGGATAAATACAAGATCCGATGCGATGGTTTACCTCAGAAATATGCCCCTGTTCATCTTTAAAACACCACATCAGTTTTGAGCTGTACAGCGAGTGACCCAAATGTCAATTATGAAGGCAATAAATCAATAAGGGACTTCCGCAAATTTAAGGAACACAATTATGGAAGAGTGATGGCGCTTTTTTAATGTTACCACTCTTTATGAGAACCGTAAGAGAATAGCATCAATGGCCTTTGAGGCATAAAAGAGTCTTCTCCCTAGAGGTCCATCGACTTGTTTGACACTGCTCCAGTTATAAATGTATTTTAAAATATAGATGCGCCGCCAATGTTTTTAATCTAAAAAAAAAAGACAGCTGATTGTTTTAAATGTGTTTAATGTTTTTTTCTATTTCTGTTTTGCATGTGCATGTCTATAGCTGGGCGAAGACAACGTGCAGGAAATATACCCCCCCCCTTACCCCGGTGCAGGAAACACTCCCAGCAATACTGCAAGATAAGACACAGTACTCCAATACCCCAAAACCTAATGTACCTCTAGCAAAACTAATGCCAATTGTTAGCATGCATCATTTTGTGATAAAATGAGACTGTACTGCGTATTTGTGTGTGTGTTAACTTTGTCTCAGCTGGTCTCAGTCTTTGTTTTAAGTTATAGTGGCTCCTCCCACTCAGGGTTTATAAAGCTCGCCCTCCCATCTGTCCAAGTAGCAGTTTTTCTTTTCATGCAGTTTGTTTGCGACGATTCAAACACGACGATCCTTCCTCTAATTATAGGGTAAATAAGGATTTTAATCAGTTGTGTTAGGACCTGCAATATTATGATGATGCTGAAAGTGGCTCACAGGAAAATAAAAGTAAGCCTATTTTTGAGCGTTAGAACATGCTCATCTAGAAGATCTGGCTACTTTATGGTCAGAATCAATGATTATTTGTCCACTCAACATTTGATGGTCTATGGTCTGAAACCGTTTCTGTCAGTTGGCTAGTGGTTGAAGAATGTCCTATTGTCCATCTCCCTTTAAATATCTCATTCACTCTTTTCCTGTATCAACACAAGGGGAATATATTGATACCTTTACTCTTGGTGAATCATGATTTCAAAAACTATGTAAAGAGCAGTCCTAGTAAGCCCTTTAAGAGAATATTTCTCATGGAGAAGAGTTAGCAGAGGGAATTGAAGGAAAAGAAGATATTGTTATACGACAAGCTGACAACGGGGGGAGGGATTGTCTTACAAGATAGATGGTCTATGTTGTTGAGGGCTATCGTCTCCTATCAGATGTCAAATCTTACACTGAAATTAAATCTGATCCCACTAAAGCAATATCAGGCAGAATGCAATCTGTGCTTAAAGAGGCCCAATCAGAGTGCATTATTACTGACATAGAATGAAAAAATGTATTTATTACACATCCCCGGTGCCTATTTTTTATCATTTACCCAAAGTGCACAAGTCCCTTTGTAACCTCCCAGCAGACCTATGTTTCTGGGATGGACTAGACATCAAATTTTCCCGAGTATCTAGATTATTATCTACAGACCCATGTTACATCATGCGGTCACACATACGGGACAGTTTGCATGTCATCGAGTCCGTCACCAGATCAAGGGGCGACCCATCATATTTGTGGGCCATCCTGATGTTTAGACACTTTATACCTGTTCAATAATCTAGGTCTGTCTGGGGTGAAACACTTTTTAGATGGTTAAATGGTTGGTCCAAACAAAGATTCATTTTATTCTTTCTATTATCGAATTAGATCTTCCACCCAATTATTTTTTGTTTCAATCACATTTAATCTTCAAAATCTGGGGAACGGCATGGGAACACAAAACCCCAGCAAGCTCTTTTTGGGAACCAACAGAGCTCCATACAAATATATATATATATGTATATGTGTCAAAAAGGAGTGCTATTGAGCGTGGCATATGTATACAACAGACGACAGAAGCCCCATGCTACATCACATGACAAAATACACAGTAAAAACTTATATTTCTCTTGAAAAAGGGTAATTTAGTTTACACCCTTTGGCCAAGCGTTGGTAACTGCAAGCCACGACAAGGCAGACCCTGTTGCAGTCCTAACACTATAAGGTTTTAAGCCCGCCCCTCCCACTTCCCTAGTTAGTAAGTACTTTCATTCTACTGATCGATCCAATGTGGTCTTTCTCCTCTAATAGAGGTAATGAGATTTTAATCCTAATAGAGTATATTAGTATTTTATCTGGTAGTGTTAGGACTTGCTAACAGGTGTCTGCCTGTCGTGGCTCGCAAGCTTACAACGCCCTTTGGCCAAAGGGTTAAACCTAAATTACCCTTTTCAAGAGAATATATAAGTATTTTACTGTGTATTTTGTCAGTTTGATGTAGCATTGGGCTTCTCTGTCGTCTCTTGCCCCTAGTTATGCCAATCTTTTTATGGGGTCCGATGGGGAGAGCCATGTCGTGGGCAAGTCATCCATATGGAGGCGGGCCTGGCTTACTATGGCCGGTTTCATAGATCATTTTAATTCTATTATTTGGGGACACTGATTTTGGTGAAATTAAGGATTTTTTTCGCACTTTCTAGTAATGCATTTGGATTGGTTCTTCACAACAAATTCTGGATTCTGCCTCTATTGTTTTTTTGGATCTCCTTCTCAAAGTTGATTTGTGCAACAACATCCAAACCGATGTGCATATAAAGGAGGGTAGCTACCATAGTTCTACCCTCATGCCAAAAGTAGTCATCATTTGGCTTAAAAATATCGTTTACCAATTTAGCGGTTGAGGGTGCAATGCTCAACCGACTTGATTTTGTCACAATCTAGTTTATTAATAGGAACAAATTTGTTCAAGAAAGGCTTAGAGATTTCCCTCTATTCATGACTCTTTTCAAAAGGCACGTGGTTGGAGAGACTGATCTTTTGAAAATGACTAACGATAGAAAGCGTTTGAATAAGGATAAGGGACGTAATCCATTGGACTGGTAGGATGGCCTTCATCACAAAATTTAGGCCAATCATACAGGTCAGTTTGAGGCGATTCTGAACGTCGCTCGGGTTTCTGGTTCGATCCCATCTTAAAGTTTGTGGAGTTTTTATTATTAGGTTGTCTTGGGCACTTGGGTGGTGGTATATAGTCACTGGCGGTCACTTGTTCTCTGCACCCCCCCCGGGAAGGTCCGTTTGGGGACCGAAACGTTGTTTCAATGTGCAAGTATCTTTATACTAAAAATCATCATTCTGATACTCACGAGTGCGGTGCCGTTCTTACCTTCGCTGGTAACGTATGTTATACACACACACACACCACACCCACACACACACACACTATAGAGATAATTATCTAGATATTATATATACTATATATATATATATATATTATATACACACACACACACAAAAATATATTAAAAAATATATATGTACAGTATATATATATATATTAAAATATAGAAAAAAGCGCCAATCCTAGTGCATTACTGTATAGAAAGGTATTTAATTCCCAAAAAGGCTCATAAATGAACTCACAACATAAGAAGTAAAACCATGTATGAGAAATACCTCATGCTCTAAAGGATCAGGAAACGCCGCAGCTCTGCTACACTGCTTCCTGTTGCTCCACTACATCCGATTTGGCCCTCGTGAATCACCGCCCCGCAGGAACTCACGACTCAGGGCTCTCCACAGATTTCCTTCCCCGGACACATCTCCAGTGATTTAGGTTTCCACTCGGGTGACATCGATGGGTCGGAACAAGCGATGACGTCCACCGTTGGATACAAGATGTCGATAGGTCCTTGGAGGACGCTAGGAGATCACACAGCACACCTAGCCCTATTTTCTGGCAGTGTTGAGAGGAGGTCGTTGTGCCCTTTAAAGAAGCTGCCCTTATCCTGATAGTGCCTTTTCATTTCCCTTGTATTGGACAATTTTGACTTCAAAGGACTGAATATAGTATGGTAATTAGTGGTCCACAGCACACCTCTATGCAACTTATTCATGGCATTTTTTATTTAATATCATTGTTTCACAGTTAGTTGTAATTATTGTTGTTTTATAGATCATTATTTTTATTTTGTTATTTATCTTTAATTTTTTTGCTGATACTAACAGCCACAGCGCATCCTTAATTGTACATTTATATATATATATTCTATAAATACACAGATACCTACACCAAGACACACAGACACACACACTTTTTTCCATACAACACATATCTTTTGGTCAGCCTCCTCCTCATGACTTATGTGATAATAAATGTCCAATGGGTTTGCTTTTTATTAGACAACGAACCGTAGTGCCTGGCTGGCGTACAAACGTTCTTATATTGGATGCCTCAAAAAGATCCACATTAGATTAATATTACTGTTATTTAAAACAATTTAGAATCACAGCAGCAGCAACTGTATTTATTGCTCATTTAGCAGAAATCATCCTAGAAGCAACACTCCGTGTCGAAAAAAATTGCTAGTGTACTTTTCTGCGGTTTAGTTAAACCATAGGGTTTAATCTGTGTTTGCATATTGTTGTATGCTTGCTGGTTTATCATAATACAGTAATTATGTAAGATTGGTTTACTGAGAGGAGGCTTATATAATGCAGAAGTAAAATCCACCAAAACTATATATCTAATATTAAACAAGAAACTTTGTTTCTGTTACTTTATACAGAGGGCAACACATGGCACTGCATTTCTATGCCTTCAGCTTGTAGGGGGTGATCCTTACTTGAAACCACTTTTTGCTACCAAATCCTGGCAGGTAAAGGCATTTCTTTGCCGTGGGTTGACAGCCCCTCTTGGGCTTCATTTAATATCTAAAGCCAGGAGTGATCTAAAAAATCAAGATTTACTATATTAAAAGGAAGTATAGGCCTTGTAAAAGATCATAAACATTCCAAAACATTCAGAGTTTTTGGGGCTCATCACGTTATGAGTCAATCTGAAAATTTAAACTTACTAAAGACCGCTTTTCTTCTTCTATCCTCCTCCATCTGCAGCCCAATCTTGTCCTTTACGTGGGCAGTGGCCACCCTCCCTCCGTCATCTGGCCACAACCTGTGTTATGGTTTTTAAGGATATCCCGGTTTCAACTCCGTGCTCATGCATTGTCGAGTTAAAACCTGACCGGTTGTGGGTGGCTCTTGAGACTGCTGTGGCAACCCCATGTCTATATAGACTGCACATGGAGAATGTTATGAGGATGAATATAGAAAAACAACTAACATTTCTTGTAATGGGTGTGTGTATATATCATCACTCACATCTGATGGTTTCAGTGACACTAACATACCCAACTATGCCTGGGAAAAGCGTACGATTAGGGCAGTCCTCTGGCCCTATTGCAGTATCCAAGTCCAGGCAGGATGTGACTGCTGGCTATTACAACAACAACCTCTGTCCCACATCACTGTTCATAAGCCTCCTGGCCATGTTTCTTGGGTCTTCTCACCTCTAGACAACCTCCCCTCCCTTCCTGCAAACCACCAGCAATAAGCCCGGAATGTTACAACAATGGATTTACGTCATCTTAGAAATTCAGCAGGTTGTCATCAGCCGGAGGCTGTGTCCAGGTAATTTCATGTTTTTTCGATTGATATTTTTTTTAAAGTTGTGGAATTGGGGTGTGGGTGGCGAAGGAGTGTAATGTCGCACGTGTGCAGTCAGTGACAGGTTTACACAAGAGAGCTTGAGTGTCAGCTCCAAATCACAGAGCACTAAACAAACCCGTTCTCAGCCATCCCCACAAATATCAACCAACGCACACTTACAACTTGAAAAGCAAGTAACCACAAAGCAGGAACCCATTAATACTAATGGATTTTATTTTTATACATCACTTTCTTCATCGTTCCCAACAGGTGTCAAAGCGCTTCACATTTATAACAAGGAAAAGAAGAAACATTTAAGGTTATGTAGCCTGTTTTCTTTTCTTTTTGGCTACTAATCCCTAACCCAGCTTAACATGTAAGTCCTGTACAGGCACAGCAGTGTTAGGGCCCAATCCGGGGTTTCCCCTGCAAAGCATACTCAGCTCTGATTGACGGGCTGATGGTGGGCCAAGGGTCTGTGATCTGCCAATCAAGGCTCAGAACCGTGGGACCCTCCCCCGGGTACTTAAGGGCGACACTGCAACATTTAAAGTCATGTTCTCTCCCCCCTGAGAGCTGTACCAGGAACGTGTGTGCAGGGCTCTGGACAACTTCCATCCCCTACCTCCTTCTACAGGCGGGAGTAGGGACGAGAGCTAGGATAGGCCTGTGGCCGCTTAAGTCCATGGGGTTTTGATTTGAGGGACCATCCTGAGGCTTGTGAAATAATTGATAGTTTATAATCGTAGGCTGCTGGTGTGCATAATAAGTTCAAGTTCTTTTAAAAACTCCTGCCTGAGACTTGGCAACATCATCATGGGGGGTATCAGAGTTCTCCTGCTGATTGTCCCAGCACTGGTAACTGCTGCATTCCCTCCTAGCAGTGGCTACCCTTCCTTTCCTGCGGCCTGCTGCGATCCTCTTGCAGTGGCCTGCCTTGGACTTCTGCGCTGAAGCGTTGGTTCTTCCCGACGCTGCCCTGCGGTGAACTTCGGCCAGCCTGCTGTCTCCTCCTGCTGAGATCGGCGTCATGGGCCGAGGCCGCTCCTCGCGCAGAAGCCACCCCCGCGCTCACGCTCCTAAGCTGAAGCGGGGCACTCCTGATTTCCTGTTGCCGAACTCCTGCTTCATTAACGACGATGCTGCCTTCTCCAATCCTGACCCTGCGATGTACGACTACGAACTGCGCACTCCGGATCAGTCTGCGTGGACTAAGGTCGGTGATTATATAACCCCACCTCAGCCCCGCGGTCCGGTCCCGGTTTGTGGCGAGCATCGGCGTAACACCCCGTCAGATTACCAGCAAGATTTCCAGCCTATTCCCCACATCACAGACGCTTCAGCAGGCACCTGTCAACTATAATGCAGACTACTGGAGTGACCAGACGCATGCGCATTGTGAATCTGATTTACAAATCCAACGAGGAAACAAAATTTAAGTGACAATGTCATTTTTATTGAGAAATAGATAATAATTGTGAGCTTTACACAAAACCTTATACAGTATGATGCTATGATTTCATATTCAATACATTTTACATTATTATCATCGACTGTTTTATTTTATCAATGATGTTGCATTTTGCAGTATAATTACAGTAGACTTGCATGTGTAATTAATTCTGCTAAGAAACCAAAACAAATTTTTTTTAATAGCTTTTATTCTATAGTTATTATTCAATACGTTCAACTTTATATTACACTCACACAAACATGGTCTCTGAGTGTAAACTCTTTATTACATTTTAAAACAGTTCCAAGGATTCAAAGACGCACACACATTAGACAAAGACGGACTAATTTAGTTGCAAAAGGCATTCAAGTTGTTATCCTTAACTTCCCCAGACCACGGGAGCTTCCTTAAAAAACAAAGACACATTTTCTTTGAGCCTGGGTTCTCTGCCGAGTAATTACTTTGCCTGGTTTGATACACATGCGCATCACAGCATTACACCCGGACTGGCAAAGTTGCACCTTCCCCCCTCACAAAACGGTATTCAACTGCTTATCGACCCCTCCCCTAGAGCGATAAATTATTTCTCAGGCTTTGATTTTTGCACGATGAACTACAACAGAACTGTAGAGTCCTGTGACCGGTTTCACACACATGCGCGGGCGCGCCGGCAGCCCTACATGTCCCCAAGTAGCCACCGTACTTCCCCCAGCATTCCCCTCGCAGCCTCACTTCCCCCAGCAGCTTCACATCGACTCCTCCCCAGCCCCGCACCAATACCCTCCTTCCCAGCTCCGCAACGATCCAGCAACCCCACGACGCCCCAGCAGCTGACACCAAAGTTAGGGAGGTAGGCGGGTATGTGTACTGTGAGAGTGTGCTGTCAGTATGTGCAGTGTTCTGTGAGTGTGTGCAGTGTGCTGAGTGTGTGCAGTGTGTGTGTGCAGTGTGTGTGTGCAGTGTGCTGCGAGTGTATGCAGTGTGTGTAAAAAAATGTATTTTTTTTTTTTAAATATTTGGGGTCCACGCTCAAACCGCGTCACAAAACCTAGCAAAACGGCATTCAACTGCTTATCGACATCTCCACCAGAGCGATACAGAACATTCACACATTCTCATTCTTTTTCAGGCTGCATTGCATTCTGTAGTTCTTTTGTCATTGAGAGAGCGGGGTATTAGGACAAACTATTGACTGTTATTATGCACACAGTACAATAAGTTTGGACATTTCCCCCCACCCATACCAGTAGTGCTGCATCAATCTTCTGTGAAAGAAAAACATTTTTCAGCAGGATTAGTGCACTGAAGGCCTTGACTGTTTAACAATACTGGACTAGAACTACTGCAAACTATATATACTGTAACTGTATAACTATATACAGTATATAAATATATATATAACTATAATAGGCAAGACAGTACACATGTCTAATACAAATGTACTGTACATACTGTATATAATATATAGAAAGTGGAGAGTAAGCGCAGACATAAAATGGTTATTTTGAGTGCCATACTTACCTGTACTATACTTACTCTACCTGTACTTACCTTACTACAGTACCTTCCCACATTCCGGTGGCACTCCCATTACGCTGTAAAAGAACGGGCAACACGCTGGCAATATTGTCAATATAGTTGTTGCATCTTTGTATTGTGAGTATGTCGTTCCATAAACTAATTATTCCTTGTATTAATTTCTCCTTTTTGGACAGTTTCACGACCTTTCGTATATGATCCTTCATCGCATGCCACACCAGTTCGATGGGATTCAAATCTGGTGATCTGGAATAAGAGGGTGGAGAAAAATGGAGAATTAGTTGAACAGATAAAAACGGTTTAAAACAATGAGAAAAAGGTTAATGTACAGTACAGTAAACTGAACAACTTACTCCTGTGGTGTCTTAACCCAGTTCATACCGCTCGCAAGAATATAGGCAGAAGTGGCAGTATATTTAGGGTCATTGTCCTGGAAGAAACGGTGACCACCAGATGGGAAATCATGCTTAATGTATTCAACAATACGGGTGACAATTTGCTCTTGGAAAAATACTTTATCCATGATTCCTGGTACAATAGAAGAAGAATTTACCATTAGGGTACAAAATACACTGCAGTTGTACTGTACAGTGCATAAGGCTACAGCATGTGTCTTTGTGCATTATTTTACCCTTAAAGATGATTATGCATCCTGGTCCACATCTAGAGCTCGCACCCCACACATGTATCTTCAGTGGGTGCTTGAGCCGTGGCTTCAGAGATAGGCGTCCTTTTATGTGGAATGCAAATGTGGCAAATCTCTCAAGAGCTACAGTTGTCTCGTCAGAAAAGATGACATCCTAAAAAGTCTCGCCACTTTCGATCCATGCCCGTGCTTGGTCCACTCTTTTGATCTTGTTGGCCTCCCTTATCATATGATACGCTCTGTAATGAGAAGGAAGAATTTTACGGACACAGTAAAACCACATATTTACTTACTGTACAGTATAGTAGTGCAGAGGTGAGCAAACTTTTTATGCCGAGCCCCCCTTTTTATCCATGAAATTTCTCGGGCCCCCCCTGCCTGATGTAATCAAAATCACATGAAAAAAAAACATTTATTAAACAGTATACAATGTAAATACAAATATGTCTATAGTGTTCGCGACGGCGACTTCACCCGTCGCCGCTAGCGAAAGTTGTATTTCGCTTTGCGGTGGCGGTGTGGGCGACCAGGCCATTGATTGGTTCAGGGGCTGTCACATGAGGCGACAGCCCCTGAAAAATCAAATATTGCCGGCTTCAAAAAATCGCGTCGCCACATCACGCTTACTATAAGCGCACGCGGCGACAATTCATTCGTTTTCGGGCAACGTCACGTCGCCGGCACTATAAGCGCAGCCTAAATACTTACATACTTCAACAGCTCGCTCTTGCAAAATCAGCCTGCGTCCACGCTGCCACAGAGACATCACCAACTGTACAAGCATGAGCACAGGGTGTCCTGCATAATTTTACAAGGACGAGCGGGGAAGTATTAACACTTTTTTTAAAATTATTTCTGTACATTCATAGTATGATTGATATAGTGGCAGCCTACCCTCTCACTTGCAGAGGATCGCAGCGAAGCAGGTTGCCAGCGGAGGAGAGCAGGAACACAGCGCTATTGTAGGGCAGACACCGGAAAAAGGGCGTTTGACATCACAGCGCTGGAGCGTGCTCCTCCCACGTACCTCCGAATCACGTGGCCGCCACCTGCACTATTCTGTTTGGCCGCCCGCGCACATCTTTTTTGCCGCATGCGCCCCGCCTAAATAATCTTACGCCCGGGGCGCCCCCCCCCCCATAGTCTGTGCACCGCTGCATTCAATCACAACACCCACACACAATCACAACAGACACAACCAGCACTCAATCACAACCAACACACACACAATCAAAATACACACACAGAGACAACCAACAGGCACAACACACACACACACACACAACACCCACTCAATCACAACCAACAGAGCACACAACAATAAATAATAAAAACAACCAATCACAACACACACAGCCAACACTCACATAATCACAACCAACACATACAACATTCAATCACAACACCCACACACACCTAATCACAACACACACACAGACAGACAACCAACAGGCACAACACACACACACACACACTCAATCACAACCAACACACACACACTGCAGTCCCTATATACACAAACACACATATATAAATACACACATACAAAAATATATAAATATATACATATATAAATACACACACACACGTATATACACACACACACACACACACACACACACACGTATATACATACCTACACACACACGTATATACACACACACACGTACACACATATATATATATACACACACACATATATACACACACACACACACACACACATATATACACACACACATATATACACACACACACACACACACACACACACACACACACACACACACACACACACACACACATATATGTATATATACACACACACGCACACACCTGGTGGGGTGTGGGAGGGATGTAACTAAGCCTGCTCAGGTCCCCACATGAGCTGCTGAAAACGGGCGGGTAACAGACAGGAGGAGGAGGGCTTGTCTGTGTGCAGGGAAGGCCCCGCAGCAAGGCCCTGCCCCCTCTGACACAGACAGAGCAGAGAACTGGAAGCAGCCTCAGCAAGGAGCTTCTGGCCGCCCGTGCACTGCTCTGCCCGCCCCCAGGTTTCCCCGCACGCAGCCTGCGCCTCCCCTACATAATCTTGCGCCCCCCAAGGGGGCGCACCCCCAGTTTGCGCACCGGTACAGTAGTGTACTGTACAACACTTTACCTGCCCTGTCCCAACTACGGCACAGCACTCTGCATACAGTACTATTGCAAATATACTGAACTTTATTACTACTGTATACTGTACTATAAGGTATTCACGGGGTAGTACTACTGTAAACTGTACTTTATTTAGTACTATATGCAATAAACAGTATTGTACTTTGTTACTTTACACGTCCATATTTCAATCCAAATTGGCGTCTCATCACCTGATGCTGGTCTCGGATGCTGTGATATTGTGACCGTTCTCTAGAACAGTCTTGACTCTTGCTGCACAGCGCTCCTCAGTCACGCTGATTGTGTCCACCAGACGCTTTGTACTACAGTGTAAAGGAAAAGAGAACAATTTGTTACAGTAGGCCCAAAGTTAAGTCAACACAAATATATGATTTACAGTACAGTACTGTATACATTATACTATATACAGTTTTCTACATTACTGTATAAGCATCAAGAGTCAAAAAATACATTTTATATTTTCTTCTAAAAATAATATAGTATTTTTTTGCCTCTAAAATACTTGTAAAGAAAACAAGCAAACGTACAAATGCATTTTGATAAGCAAGAAGCTTATACAAGTAACACAGTAATTACATACAGTAATGAAAACAAAAATACTTACTCTGTTGTGACTGTGGGACTCCGCTTTACACTTTTTGCGTTACCATGCGCATGATAAAGGACAGTGCTTTTTGCTAAAACGAGGCCCGAAGAACATAACCAGTGTTGGATCTGTAAAATTCTGTGTCCTTTCTTGTACATATCCTGTATTCTCATGCTGAGATCCTTTGAAACAAGTTTCCTCTGCATAGCTGCTTTAGGAAAGAAATCAAGCACAGAGGAATGTACTGTATATTCGATGTGCAATGAATCAACAGAAGTAATAGGGTATTTACACAATGTGATGGACCTCGCTCTACAGGTTAAGCACTGTACGTCCAATTTTAACACCTGCAGGTCGTGTCCATGTCTGCCCAAAGATTCAAATAGGGACACAGTGCAAAAAAGTTGACACAAATTGCATAGTCTCCCACACGCTGATCTCTATCTGAACGAGCTCTTGTCCAGATACTGTATTGTGCATTCTTCCATCTGCTTCCATGGATCTTCCCCAATTCTACGGACCCAGGAACCTGCTTTCTCCTGCTTTGCTGACCACGAGAAAGCGAAAGGTGAAAGCTGTTTCCAAGCCAAAGCCAAAGGTTAATAAAGCAAACGTTCCGAAGACTCCCAAGGCAAAGAAGCCTGGTCCTTATTATGTGAGAAAGAAAATGGCCAAAATTAACTTTAATCAATCTGTTTGACCGAGCACCAGAAGTGCCCCGCACCCATCGAAGCCGAATCGGACGTCCCGGACTTTTTACTGCCATCGCTCACCACCACCGATTCCAAAAAATTCGCAGGCTCTGACCCTTTGTCCACCGATGCTCGTATGGAAACCCCCAGCTTGCCAGCTCCAGCACCCATCCACGCCGATGCCCGTCCAGAAACCCCCAGCTTACCTGCTCAAGCATCCATCCACACCAATGCCCATCTGGAAACCCCAACTTACGTGCTCAAGCACCCAGCCACACCGATTCCACCCGGAACCCCCCCCCCCGCTTACCTGTTCAAGCACCCAGCCACGCAGATGTTCGTCCGCGTGACTCTAGTACTCCTTGCACCAGATCCAGCTCGGTCGCCCACATGCTGGATGTTTTCAGTGATGTCGCTTTCACTGACAACTCAACAGAGCAATACAGGGACTAAATGGAGGCCAAGATGGATCGTCTTTTGGAGACCATGGAAAATATGGATAGGTGCATGGGTGTTCGACTGGATAAGATTGAGAGGAACATCGCGGGGCTCTATTCTTTGCTTGGAGTCCCTGCCCCTGTTTGTCAGACGCAGGAGCAGGATGGTGGCCTGGAGGCGCCTTATTCTCTCCCTGGATTTGACCTTCACAGTGCCAACAACAAGCACACCACAGGACCCCCCACACTCACCCCTCCGCCTGCAGAATACACGTATACCCTTCTGGTGGAGGAGATGAACACCCCGGTAAGGCCACGACAGGAGGAAAGCATCCTCCCAGACCATCTACCCCAGCCCGCTGCCAGAAGCACATCTGCTCCAGCACCCAGGATTGTAATGCTCCCAGACATCTTGTTGAGAGAACTGCCCCAGAGCATCTGGGATAAATACAAGATCAGATGCGATGGTTTACCTCAGAAATATGCCCTGTTCATCTTTAAACACCACATCAGTTTTGAGCTGTACAGCGAGTGGACCCAAAATGTCAATTATGAAGGCAATAAATACAATAAGGGACTTCCTGCAAATTTAAGGAACACAATTATGGAAGAAGTGATGCGCTTTTTTAATGTTACCACTCTTCTTATGAGAACCGTAAGAGATAGCATCAATGGCCTTTTGAGGCATAAAAGAGCTCTTCCCTAGAGGTCCATCGACTTGTTTGACGACTGCTCCTAGTTATAAATGTATTTTAAAATATAGATGCGCCGCCAATGTTTTTAATCTAAAAAAAAAAAAGACAGCTGATTGTTTTAAATTGTTTAATGTTTTTTTCTATTTCTGTTTTGCATGTGCATGTCTATAGCTGGGCGAAGACAACGTGCAGGAAATATACCCCCCCCCCTTACCCCGGTGCAGGAAACACTCCCAGCAATACTGCAAGATAAGACACAGTACTCCAATACCCCAAAACCTAATGTAAACCTCTAGCAAAACCTAATGCCAATTGTTAGCATGCATCATTTTGTTGGATAAAATGAGAACTTGCTGCGTATTTGTGTGTGTGTTAACTTTGTCCAGCTGGTCTCAGCTGTTTTAGTTATTAGTGGCTCCTCCCACTCAGGGTTTAAAGCTCGCCCCTCCCAACTGTCCAAGTAAGCAGGTTTTCTTTTCATGCAGTTTGTTGCGACAGATTCAATACCACGACGATCCTTCCTCTAATTATAGAGGTAAATAAGGATTTTAATCAGTTAGTGTTAGGACCTGCAATATTATGATGATGCCTTGAAAGTGGCTCACAGGAAAATAAAAGTAAGCCTATTTTTGATGTTAGAGAACATGCTCATCTAGAAGATCTGGCTACTTTATGGTCAGAATCAAATGATTATTTGTCCACTCAACATTTGATGGTCTATGGTACTGAAACCGTTTCTGTCACGTTGGCTAGTGGTGAAGAATGTCCTATTGTCCAATCTCCCTTTAAATCTCATTCACTCTTTTTCCTGTATCAACACAAGGGGAATTATATTGATACCTTTTACTCCTTGGTGAATCATGATTTTCAAAAACTATGTAAAGAGCAGTCTAGTAAGCCCTTTAAGAGAAATATTTCTCATGGAGAAGAGTTAGCAATGAGGGAATTGAAGGAAAAAGAAGATATTGTTATACGACAAGCTGACAAGGGGGGAGGGATTGTCTTACAAGATAGAGTGGTCTATGTTGTTGAGGCGATCCGTCTCCTATCAGATGTCAAATCTTACACTGAAATTAAATCTGATCCCACTAAGCAATATCAGGCAGAACTGCAATCTGTGCTTAAAGAGGCCCAATCAGAGTGCATTATTACTGACATAGAATGAAAAAATGTATTTATTACACATCCCCGGGTGCCTATTTTTTATCATTTACCCAAAGTGCACAAGTCCCTTTGTAACCTCCCAGGCAGACCTATTGTTTCTGGGATGGACTAGACATCAAATTTTTCCCAGTATCTAGATTATTATCTACAGACCCATGTTACATCATTGCGGTCACACATACGGGACAGTTTGCATGTCATCGAGTCCGTCACCAAGATCAAGGGGCGACCATCATATTTGTGGGCCACTCCTGATGTTTAGACACTTCATACCTGTATCAATAATCACATAGGTCTGTCTGGGGTGAAACACTTTTTAGATGGTGATAATGGTTTGTCTCAAACAAAGATTCATTTTATTCTTTCTATTATCGAATTTATACTTTCACACAATTATTTTTTGTTTCAATCACAATTTTATCTTCAAATCTGTGGAACGGCCATGGGAACACAAAACCCCAGCAAGCTCTTTTTGGGAACCCCAGAGCCCCTACAAAATATATATATATATGTATATGTGTCAAAAAGGAGTGCTATTGAGCGTGGCATATGTATACAACAGACGACAGAGAAGCCCCATGCTACATCCAACATGACAAAAATACACAGTAAAATACTTATATATTCTCTTGAAAAAGGGTAATTTAGTTTAACCCTTTGGCCAAAGCGTTGTAAGCTTGCAAGCCACGACAAGGCAGACACCTGTTCGCAAGTCCTAACACTATAAGGTTTTAAGCCCGCCCCTCCCCACTTCCCTAGTTAGTAAGTACTTTCATTCTACTGGATATAGATCCAATGTGGTCTTTCTCCCTCTTAATAGAGGTAAATGAGAATTTTAATCCTAATAGAGGTATATTAGTATTTTATCTGGTAGTGTTAGGACTTGCGAACAGGTGTCTGCCTTGTCGTGGCTCGCAAGCTTACAACGCTTTGGCCAAAGGGTTAAACTAAATTACCCTTTTTCAAGAGAATATATAAGTATTTTACTGTGTATTTTTGTCATGTTTGATGTAGCATTGGGCTTCTCTGTCGTCTCTTGCCCCTAGTTATGCCAATCTTTTTATGGGGTGCTGGGAGGAGAGCCATGTCTGGGCAAGTCATCCATATGGAGCGGGCCTGGCTTACTATGGCCGTTTCATAGATCATATTCTTATTATTTGGGACACTGATTTTGGTGAAATTAAGGATTTTTTTTCGCACTTTTCTAGTAATGCATTTGGATTGGTCTTCACACAAATTCTGGATTCTGCCTCTATTGTTTTTTTGGATCTCCTTCTCAAAGTTGATTTGTGCAACAACATCCAAACCGATGTGCATATAAAGGAGGTAGCTACCAATAGCTACCCTCATGCCAAAAGTAGTCATCATTTGGCTTAAAAATATTCCGTTTAGCCAATTTAGTCGGTTGAGGTGCAATTGCTCAACCGACTTAGATTTTGTTGCACAATCTAGTTTATTATAGGACAAATTTGTTCAGAAAGGCTTAGAGATTTCCCTCATTCATGACTCTTTTCAAAAGGCAGCTGGTCTGGAGAGACTGGATCTTTTGAAAATGACTAACGATAGAAAGCGTTTGAATAAGGATAAGGGACGTACTCATTGGACTGGTAGGATGGCCTTCATCACAAAATTTAGCCAATCATACAGGTCAGTTGAGGCGATTCTGAAACGTCGCTCGGGTTTCTTGGTTCATGATCCCATCTTAAAAGTTTGTGGGAGTTTTTAATTAGTAGGTGTGTCTTGGGCACTTGGGTGGTGGGTATATAAGTCACTGGCGGTCACTTGTTCTCTGCACCCCCCCCGAGGAAGGTCCCGTTTGGGGACCGAAACGTTGGTTCAATGTGCAAGTATCTTTTATACTAAAAATCATCATTCTGATACTCACTGAGTGCGGTTGCCTTCTTACCTTCGCTGGTAACGTATGTTATACACACACACACACACACACAGCTATAGAGATATATTTCTAGATATTATATATATATATATATATATATATATTATATACACACACACACACAAAAATATATTAAAAAATATTATATGTACAGTATATATATATATATCTAAAATATCAGAAAAAAGCGCCCAATCCTAGTGCATTACTGTATAGAAAGGTATTTAATTCCCAAAAAGGCTCATAAAATGAACTCACAAACATAAGAAGTAAAAAACCATGTTATGAGATAATACTCATGCTCTAAAGGATCAGGAAACGCCGCAGCTCTGCTACACTGCTCCGTGACTCCACTACATCCGATTTGGCCCTCGTGAATCACCGCCCGCAGGAACTCACGACATCAGGCTCTCCACAGATTTCCTTCCCCGGGAACACATCTCCAGATGATTTAGGTTCCCACCAGGGACACTCGATGTGGCGGAACAAGCGGATGACGTCACACGTTGGATAAAGATGTCGAGCAGGTCTTGGAGTGACGCTAGGAGATCCACAGCACACCTAGCCCTATTTTCTATGCAGGTGGAGAGGGAGGTCGTTGTGCCCTTTAAAGAAGCTGCCCTTATCCTGATAGTGCCTTTTATTTCCCTTGTATTGGACATATTTGGACTTCAAAGGACTTAATATATAGTATGGTATTGAGTGGGTCCACAGCACACCTCTATGCAATTATTCATGCATTTTTTATTTAATATCATTGATTTCACAGTTAGTTAGTATTATTGTTGTTTTATAGATCATTATTTTTATTTTGTATTTATCTTTAATTTTTTGCTGATACTACACCCAAGCGCAGTCCTTAATTGTATATATTTATATATATATATATATATATATACACATACACATACACACAGACACACAGACACACACACTTTTTCCATACACAATATCTGTTGGCTCAGCTCTCCTCATAGACTTATGTTGATGAATAAATGTCAATGGGTTTGCTTTTATTAGACACGACCGGTAGTGCACTGGCTGGCAGTACACAACGTTCTTTATTTGGATGCCTCAAAAGATCCACATTATATTAATATTACTGTTATTTAAAACAATTTAGAATCACAGCAGCAGCAACTGATTTATTGCTCATTTAGCAGAAAATCAATCCTAGAAGCAATCACTGTGTCGAAAATTGCTAGTGTACTTTTCTGCGGTTTAGTTAAACATAGGGGTTTAATGTGTGTTGCATATTTGTAGCTTATGCTTGGCTGTGATTAATAGCAGTAATTATGTAAGATTGTTTACTGAAGAGGAGGCTTATATAATGCAGAAGTAAAATACCAGACAGAAACTATATATCTATATATAAAACTTGTTTCTGTACTTTACAGAGGGCAACACATGGCACTGCATTTCAGATGCCTTCAGCTTAGTAGGGGGTGATCTCTTAACTTGAACCACTTTGCTACCAAATCCGGCATGGTAAGCATTTCTTTGCCGTGGGTTGAAAGCCCCTCTGGGGCTCATTTAAATATCTACCAGGAGTGATCTAAAAACATCAAGATTTTACTATATTAAAAGGAAGTATGAGGCTTGTAAAGATCATAAACATTCCAGCATTTTTGGGGCTCATCACGTTAGTGAGTCTGAAAAGTGTAAATTAACAGAAGATTTTCTTCTTTAATCGTGCACCAAATCATTGTCTAATATAGTGGGTGGCCAACTCCAGTCCTCAAGGGCCACCAACTGGTTAGGTTTTAAGGATATCCGGTTCAATCCGTGGCTCAGTTGTCGAGTTAAAACCTGACCGGTTGGTGGCTCTTGAGGACTGGAGTTGGCAACCCCATGTCTAATATATGAACTGCACAATGGAGAATGTTATGAGGATGAAATATAGAAAAACACTAACATTCTGTATGGGTGTGTGTATATATCAGTGACACTACCCAACTATCCTGGAAAAGCAGTAAGATTGGGCAGTCATCTTGGCCTCTATGCAGTATCTCCAAGGCAGGATGTGAAACTGCTGGCTATTACACCTCTGTCCCAGCATCACTGGTTCATAAGCTGCCTGGCCATGTTTCTTGCACCTCTAGACACCTCCTCCCTTCCTGCACCCAGCAGAAGCCGGAATGTTACAATGGATTTAACGTCATCTTAGAAATTCAGCAGGTGTCACAGCCGGAGGCTGTTCCAGGTAATTTCATGTTTTTTATTGATATATTTTTTTAAAGTTGGGAATTGTGGGTGTGGTGCAGAAGGAGTGTAATGTCGCAGTGGCAGTCAGTGACAGTGTTAACAAGAGAGCTGAGTTCAGCCCAAATCACAGAGCACTAAAGCAACTCTAGCCAATCCCCAACAAATTATCAACCAACAGCACATTACAATTGAAAAGCAAGTAAACCAACAAAGCAGAACACATTAATACTAATGATTTTATTTATACATCACTTTTCTCCCAACAGGGTTCAAAGCGCTTCACAGTTATAAAAAGGGAAAAAGAAGAAAACATTTAAGGTTATGTAGCCATGTTTTCTTTTTGGCTACTAATCCGCCCTGCTTAACATGTAAGTCCTGGTACAGCACAGGCAGTGTTAGGCCCAATCCGGGGTTTCCCCTGCAATAAGCAGCTCACTTGAGTGACAGGGAGAGGTGGGCCAAGGGTCTGTGTTCTGCACAATCAAGGGCTCAGACCTGGGACCCTCCCCCAGGGTACTTAAGGGGCTACACATGCAAATTTAAGTCAATGTTCTCTCCCCTGAGAGCTGTACCAGGAAGCGTGTGTGCAGGGCTCTGACAACCTTCCATCCCTCCCTTAAGGCTGGGAGTAGGGGAAGAGCTAGGATAGGCTCTGATGCCCTTGCCTGGGGGTTGATTTGAGGGACCATCCTGAGGCTTGGAAGATAATTGAATCAGTTATATGCTGTATGCTGCTGGTGTGCATAATAAAGTTCAAGTTCTTTTAAAAACTCCTGCCTGAGACTGCAACCTATCAGGGGGAGTATCAGAGTTCTCCTGCTGGGATTGTCCTCGGCACTCCTGGAGCCTGCAAGAGATGGAGGCGCTGAACCACCGAGAGAAGGACTAAACATCACCAAAAGCCTGTCCTGTCTTCCCCATACCACCGGCGGAAAGCTCAGCATCCTGTGAACCAGCAGGTAACCAGCACAACACACCTTGTAATAGCTTAAGTTCCCAGAGGGTGGGGAAACCTGTTACAGTTATAAGAGAGACCAAACACAAGGAAAGATACAATAGAGGATGGGACAGTACAGTACAGTACAGTACAGGACAGTACAGTAGCTATTAAATGCCAGACAGGTTGTGGTACATTAATTAAATGCCTGGGTAAATAGGTCGGTCTTGAGCCTGTTTTTATATATTTCCAGAGGGCGGCCTCTCGAACTGTGCGAGGCAGACTGTTCCATAGAACAGAACTGTTAGGAGTCCTTTATCTGCAGATCGCAGTGAGTGAATGGGAATATAGGGAATATAAGCTCTTTCAGATAGCTGGGACCCTGGTCATGTAGTGCTTTGAATGTCAACAAGCCAAGCTTAAAATAAAGTCGCCATTTTACAGGCAGACAGCGCAGAGAACGGAAAACAGGTGTCATGTGCTAAGAACGGGTTTGGTTAGTTAACAACCTGCCTGCAGTATTCTGCACTAGTTGCAGGCGGTGCAGCTCTTTTTCTGGAAGACCCAGGTGCATTGCAGTAGTCAAGGCATGAGGACACAAAGGCATGGATAAGGGTAGTTAGATCCTCTGGGGTATCAAGTGCTTAATCCAGGTTATATTCTTTATGTGGAAGAATGAAGATTTGATCACGGCTGACACCTGATGTTTACGGGTTTAAGTCAGAGTCAAGGACAACACCAAGATTCCGCACACGGACAGAGTTTAGCAGCTGGAAGCCCGCAAGCCTAAGGCCAGTGTGATGACCTAGCTGCAGTCTTGTTGTCTTCCAATTGTGAGAAAAGAGCAGAAATCACATGATGACTTGGCTACAGCAGCCAGCATTTCTGACAGACTGAATGTAACCCTAGCACATAACAAATAGGAAAGGAAAAGTCCGTACCGGGAACCACTCACGGAAAAAAAAAAAAAATATATATATATATATATATATATACACATGTAGAGGTATCAGTATGTGTAGTCGAGCTTCAATAACATATGTAACATCGCCGGAAGAAGAGATCAGTGGTCTCGAAAGCGCACACAATAAAAGCATTTTGTTAGCACACAGAACGGCATTAATCTATTTATTTTTTTATTAATATATATATATATATATAGAGATATATATATATATAGATATATATGATATATATATATATATAATTGCAAAACAACTGATGCTCATATGCATGTCATATATTATATAAATAGGTTAAATGAAGTTCATGTAATATCTTAACTCTTAGGACATGGGGCTATTACCTCGTCTTTCCTTAATGTGTTTTAAGCCCCTCTAGAACTTAAAGGGTGAAAGAATCCTTACAATGTATGTTGATAAAAATCAGTTAACTGCAATCACGAACAATGCATGGTTTTCATGGTTCTTTGCATCCACCACGAGACGTCTATCTTATCAGGATTCAACCTCAACCAAATGGCACTCATACTGTAAGAGCTCAATAATAAACAGCTCTATTGAAGACCGATAAGGGGTCCTTAGTGCGGGTGCATAACATTAAAAAGTGACACAAGTGATGACAAAAGAAAAAAAAATAAGAGAGGGGAAAGTAAAGACATGACTAGACAAGGGATTATATAATTATATATATATATATATTTACACAATACACACACTACTCTATATATATATATATATACACATACAACCACATATACACACACACATACACACACACAAACAAACACACACACATATACACACAGTGGTCGACAAATCACCAAAAAAATCTACTCGCCGAACAAAAAATCTAATCGCCACCTAGACCAACTGTGCTGCTTGGGCAATAGGAGTCGCCATGATGTTAAATCCAGCACGCCTGGGGGTAGCAAATGTATAGGGTTGTTGACACTATATATATATATATATATATATATAATATATATATATATATATATAATACCCAACCATACACATACATCCCCACACCCACACACAAACACACAACACACACACACCACCACCACACACACACACACTACACACACACATCTATCTATCTATACACATATAAGTAGAAGGGCAGAAGGCACACTGTAAACTTGAAAAAAAATGATGCTTGTCCCATATGCACATAAAGACAAAAATGTTACCACACGTGAATCCAGAGAACAGAAAAAGCACACAGCCAGGTAAATGGAAAAACTGTATTCATCTCAGCAATACATGGCACAGCATCCAACGTTTCGGTCAGCTTAACGTGACCTTCCTCAGGGATATGCAGTGAATGAGTGCCAGTGACCCACCATATATACCCATGCCAATCATACAATTCATGCAACTCACCCGTGTAAGAACCGACAAAGCCAGCGAAACCGCATGTGTAAACAGTCTGTGCACGCAAACGACCCGTGGAACGCACCGCCATTTTGAAAACGCTGATCTGATTCCTGATGCAGATGCAAAGCAAATGACCTTGCCTGCTCGCAATGACGCTGCGGTAAGTGACCGAAGCGCTTGCTTGAATGCATAATATCGATGCTGCGCATGCGTGACTGAGCCAGGGATGTTGTGCTGCATCCGATCACAAAATTCAGACTGCGCATGCGTGAATCCTCCGTGCTTGTGGTGCTTGTGGTGCTTGAGCATGACATCACCCCGTGTTGTCAAACGTTGCCTAGGCAACGTGACCGCGGGTCAGCCATGGGCAATCTCACCAATAGTGCCAAGAATCACGATCAGATGCTGATATGACTCCAATGCATGTAAAGTGTAGGAATGGACTATAGTCCTGGGCTAATGAACAAAGAGGTATACACATAAGTATACATGTCAATAAAAAACCCATATTGGAGGTACCGCAGAATACAACCAGGGACCCAAATACAATAAATATAAAATATAATAAATGGGGATGTTCACCCACAGGACCCGTGAACCCAATCACCTGCACCCAGGCTGCTATACACAAACCAAAAACAATTATTGACATCTGTACACCTCTCTGTTAGAGAGTATGTGGCTACATACATTTTTTGCTAGTTTTATTGTGGGTCGGTGATTGTCCTATATTCCATAGCCATGGAGGAATTTGCAGGTACATTTGGAATTTTCTCTTCCATTACTGACTCTGCTTGTTTTAGTGAAGCAGAAATCTCTAAGATCCGCTATACGGAATCCTTTGAATCTGTGCTGGGGCCCGATAAGGCTGTAGACGTGTACAATGATTTGATGAAATTAAAGAAAAAAGAGGTTGACTATTATCTGCATGGGGTGACAATGTCTCACTATCAAAAGGAGAAGATGTTGCCTCGTGGTTTTAGAGTCAAAAACCGGCCCACCATTAGCAGGACAGATCCTGAATTCTGTAAACAGTGGATTGCCATCTTAAACAAATGTTCGTTGGATTTAGTAATTCTGGTCATTGACCAATCCAGCAAAGAGATTGTCAAAATTAAGAAAGAACTGGATGAGATTTATACCAAACATGGTGAAACAGAGTCAGACACATCCACTAACTGGACAGACAAACTACAGACCTCAACTGATGCGTAACGCAATAATTTGATCAAACATAAAAGGGAGAAGTTACAGATTGTGCAGGCTGATTATAAAGAAATAAAGGTGTACCGGTGGTTGCTGGGCTTAGGTGAACCAACTATGGGTGGTGGTGGCCAGAAGCGTGGACAAACACGCAGACAGAGAGGTGCATATAAGAAAACAGGTTATAACACGAGTGATATTTAAAACCAGAGACAGAACATAAAACACAGACAAAGCTCAGTTTTAGCACATCCAGTGAAACTCATACACGGTACAGTGCCTAAATAGATTATTATAAATATCTATTAAATAATGGTCTTTTAGTTTTTCACATTTTTGGCCAAAATTGTTGTAAGCCCTAGCCACTTCACGGCAGCAACCCACAATTCAGGGGTCCCTAACGCTAATATAAATTCTTAGTAACCTGTGTAAAAACGGAAGAATGATTATAGTAAATCTGTCAATTAGTTTGCAAAGTTCTAAGTCTGATTGAAGCCTTATTAACCTGTACATACCGGAAAAGCACTCTGTATTGAGTTGTCCACAACCATCCTGCAAGCAAACAAGTTCCCCTTGTGGAAGATGCTATGGAGTGAGCCTTAACCATTTAAATGGGGAGGAGGGTGGCTTCAATTAAGTAGAGGTGGCCACCCTCCAAACAGCCAAGACTAGCTGAAACACAATTGTAAATATACTGGCACACTAACAAGCTAGCCCATGAACCCCCAAAAATACCAAACATATATATAAGCATATGAGTGTCACAGAGGAGTGCTACTGAGCATGGCAATTATATTTAAAACCAGAGACAGAAAAAAACATACACAGACAAGCCAGTTTAAAGCACCTCCGAGTGAAACTCATACACGGTACAGTGCCTAAATATATATGAGTAAATATCTATTAAGTAAAATGGTCTTTTAGTTTGACATTTTTGGCCAACATTGTTGTAAGCCCCTGAGCCAACTTCACGGCAGACCACAATTCAGGGGTCCCTAACGCTAAAATCAGACTTAGAACTTTGCAACTAATATTGACAGATTTACTATAAATCATTCTTCCTGTTATTACACAGGTTACACAGGTTTGCTCGGCGCCAATCCTCTCTCTTCCTGGGCGGGTCTACTCAACGCGTTTCGCCAATAGGAAAGTCGGCTTTGTCAGGAGTATGACGCCCCCCCCCTCCCTTGCATACTTTATATACCACGATCAATTACTAATGGTGTTACATAGCCCATAAAGCAGGTAGAAACTAGGATGGGATAAGATGCATACACATTATCATCTAAAAATAGGAACATTAGTGATGGATGCCATAAAATCTTAAATGGAGGTTTGAGTAGATATGGTCATACATCCATTTATCAGATAAGGAGTATCTTATATAGTTATATAATTGAATTGATCAGACCAACAGGATATCAATTAGAGAGCAAAGGGATCAAAAAAATCGGCTATATGCACAAAAGCTAATAAAAACTAATAAAAGAGGGGTAGGGAAGACAAAATATATATGTACTGTATATGGAAATAAAAATGACAATGTGAATGCATCACAGCTGAATGCTCCATAATGAAATAACATTCCAACAGGGAATACATTAGGTATCAGAAACTGGGTGCTATCTCAGGGCATATCAATATACATATACAGTTGAACATACAATAACTATTAGGTCAAATCCCAAATTCAATAGGCACAGCAACCGGGCATAGTAATAACAAAAATAACAAGACACATTGTAGTATGGTATTATAGAATGGGGTGAACTACTCAATATCACACATAAAATACATACAGAAGAGCCAAGATATTCACCACATTCATTCACATCGAACTTAATTGTCTGCACTTAGATTGTTTTTCTGTTGTTGTTTTTCTCCTATATGCTCCCCCTGGGTTGCGAGAATATATATCGACCATCTGGGACCAGTGATGACAGTCCCTTCTAGAGGGTCTGAGCAGGGAGTTACAACCTTTATTAACCATTGTATTTGGCACTATTTAAGTCACTGAAAGTCACACAATTATTTATTGTTTAATATTTTCACTTTATTATTAGTGATCACTAGTATTGCTTTAGCACCTGTTTCTGCACCATCACTCTGTCACTGTATACTATTCGATACATAAGTAGGCAACGCAGCCACCAGGGAGACCTATTATATCAGCACGGTCCTCTTTATGCCATCCATTATCACAATTTGTGGACTTTCACCTACAGCCTTTAGTTTCTCAAATGGCCTCTTATGTCAAAGACACCACAGACTTTATGGCACAAATCAGCAACCTGGCCTTCGATCCCACAGACTGTGTTTTGGTCACACTCGATGTGGCAAGCCTGTATACCAATATTCCCCACAAGGAGGGCTTAGATGCAGTCCGAAGTAAGTTCCAACACATGGGGACACCAACAGGCCCACCAACAGAGTTTCTACTGTTACTAATGGAAATTATCCTCAACAGAAACTTCTTTAAGTTTGAAAAAAACTATTGAGGAGTAGATAGGGGTAACGGTCCCCCCCAAATTGACGAGTGCTGCAGAGTGTACAATCCCTTTGGAAATCAAATATCAGTATTGCCAATACCCGTGGAGTGGTGGAGCAAGAGCAATAAATAAATGCAGTAACGACTTAAGCCCCTATTGAGGGAAGTGGCCTAGCGATGAGACATCAAAGAGGAGACGGGGATGACCGGTGAGGGGCTCATAACCTAAAACCGGGCCCCCATCTGCAAAGTCCCGCAAAGATGGCCAAATCACCTGGGGTAGTAAAAGTCACTTACTGAGTCTCCTTGCTCCATCTGGTAAGCGTGCTCCTAGCTGCATGTAATCAACAGACGAACATCCCAACGAAGAGACAGAATCAGCGGGCACTGCTGGGCAAAGGTAGAAGGCTGGACTATGCTGTAGTAACCAAATTGAATTTATTAAATCATGCACAAAATGGATAAAAAGGGATAAACCCCCGGCAGAACTATAACGCGTTTCAACCCGCAAGGTTCTGCCGGGGGTTTATCCCTTTTTATCCATTTTGTGCATGGTTTAATAAATTCAATTTGGTTACTACAGAATAGTCCAGCCATGTACCTTTGCCCAGCAGTGCCCGCTGATTCTGTCTCTTCGTTGGGATGTTCGTCTGAAAAAAACTATTACTTACAGCTCAGCGGTACCACCATGGGCTCGAATATGGCGCCCTCGTATGCCAACATATATATGGACGTGTACGAGCAGACACATTCTGAACGATGCCCCATATGCACACCATATCAGGAAATACCTTCGCTATATTGACGATATTTTCATGATTTGGAGCGGCAGTACAACAGAACTATTGGAGTGGGTGGAGTACTTGAACAACATTCCTTCCACCATTCGTTTCACTCTGTGCCATAACAATGTGGAGATCTCCTTTCTGGATACTATGGTATACAAGTCGCATGGCACTCTAGCGACTAGGTTGTACCACAAACCAACGGATAAGAACACGCCTCCTTCACGCATCTAGTCACCATCCTGCCCCACTGAAGAATGGCTTACCCTACTCTCAATTGCTAAGAGTAAAACGGATCACTAATGATCCCAAAGAAGTTGAGAATGCGTTGGTCGCCATGGCAACACGGTTCCTTGACAGGGGATACTGCCAGAAGGATGTTAAGTTGGCGTTAGAACGTGTCCAGCGACTTGAACGAAATACACTGCTCAGTACTCGCCCTAAGGATACAAAATCGGGCAGGTTTAATGTGGTTAGCACATAGAGTACGCATCAAGGGTGATCCAAGAAAGTGTACGTAACAACTGCCGGGTTCTGGCGAATGACGATAAAATAGGGCCGATATTCCAGGAGTCACCACTCTTTTGCTTTAGACGTGGCCCAAGCATTGGTGACCTACTTACACAAGTGGACCCGGTGGATAACTATTCATCATCCAAAACCTGGCTAACACAAAAACCCGGCTCATACAAATGCCGGGGATGTACCAACTGCCAGTTCATGCAGGTCGGGTCATCATATTGCCATCCGCACAGTGGAGCACGCATTAAAATTAGGCAGTTTCTTAACTGCGAGTCTAAATTTGTAGTTTATCTGATTAAATGCCCATGTGGCCTTTATTACATAGGCAAAACGGTAAGGATGTTGAAAGAACCTATAGCCATCCACCGTTCTACAATTAGAAAAGCTCTCAGGCTGATACGGATGACCAGGAATTCAAATGCTTGCCAGTTGCGAAGCACTTCAGAGACATGAGACATGAGACACTCATTGGCGACGTTTTGCTGCATGCCCATTCTACAAGTCCCAATACCCATACGGGGTGGTGACAGAAACAAACTGTTCTCGGATTCATGTCTGGTAACATATTTTTGTGTGTGTGTGTGTATCTATCTATCTACACACACACATATATACATACATGCAAACACACACCCTGAACATCATGTTGGGTACATGGGTTCTATGTTGTTCAGAGTTGCAGTCAAAAGTAAGAATTAAGTATGATTTTCTGATGTGGTTCGAACAATGATTGTTGTTCTCTTGCTGTCAATCAACAAGAGGATCTTTAAGTGGAGGAGACGTGGGAAGACGGCAGAAAACAGCAATGAATGTGTCATTCATAATAGCATGTTCTTGTATAGCGCTGCTCGTTTTTTATGTAGCACTTTACAGAGAAATGTTGCAGGCACAGGTCCCTGCCCGTGGAGCTTACAATCTATTTTTGGGTGCCTGAGGCACAGGGAGATAAAGTGACTTGCCCAAGGTCACAAGGAGTCAACACTGGGAATTGAACTAGGTCCCCCTGCTTCAAACTCAGTGCAAGCCAGTGTCTTTACTCACTGAGCCACTATTTCTTATTCATCAGGATCAACGAACAGGGCCTAGTTATGAAAATATAAAATCCCCTTTGGCTTTATTACGATTATTATTATTATCCTAGATTTGTAAAGCGGCAGTATATTCCACAGCGCTGTACAATGGGAGTACAGAGTGACACGAATGTAAAAACATACAAATACAAGAAAGGGCAGACATGCATAAACAGATACAGAGAGGTAATGAGGGCCCTGCTCATGAGAGCTACAATCTAGAGGGAATAAGGGCAATGCTGAAACAAAAGATAAAGTGGCTGCTCATTGTGAGGTGGATCAGGATGCAGTATGGTCCAGCCGCACAGGGGGTCCCATTAAGGTTTGGGGGTGTGCATGTTAGGGTGTGTTAGCATGGAGTTTAGTCCAGTCTCACAGCTGGCCCCAATAGGGCTGGAGGGTGGGAGATGTTAGGGGCATGCCAGATAGGCTTCCTTAAAATGATGAGTTTTCAGGGAGTTTATAGATGTTTGAAAACTGAGAGAGAGTTTGATGGTGCGTACTATGGAATTCCCCAGAGCGGGGAAAGCACGGGAGAAGTCTTGTAGATGGGAGTGATAGGAGGTAATAAGGAAGGAACAGAGACGGATATCATGGGCATAGGGGTCGTTTAGAGATATTTGGGGATGAGAGTGGAGATATAAGGGTGGTGGGGCAGTGTCATTGAGAGCTTTGTAGATCATAACTAGGGTTTTTAATTTCATTCTAGGGGTTATGTGAGGTAGAGGAGTCTTGCAGCAGCATTTTGGATGGATTGAAGTTGGGCCAGTTGGACAAGGGGAGTGCCAGCTAGGAGAAGGTTGCAGTATTCGAGACGGGACAGGATAAGTGAGTGAATTAGTATTTTAGTTGCATTATATGTGAGAAAAGGGTGTATCATATGCTTAATTCTGGATATGTTAAGCTTCAGGCAACGTGGGACATCCAGGAGATTGAAGAGAGACAGTTGGTAACACAGGACAGGAGAGGGAGGGAGGTCAAGGGAGGAGAAGTAGCTTTGGGTGTCATCAACAGAGATGATACTGACAGTCAAAAGAGTATTAGTTCACCAAGAGAAGAAATATCCTTGTGTAACCCTGACAGAAAAAGGGAGTGAAGAGGAGACACCAGAGAAAAAAAGGCTTTACATCGTTAATACAAATTATGTTCTCATTTAGTATTATTGTTGTATTTTTGTTACTGTCTATAAGCCATAAATTAAATTGTAAAACAGTTGAGAAAAAAAGTACATCATATTTTACAACTATTAAGTACATAAATTACCTTATTTTCTATTTAATAAGGTTCAGATATGTGACTATTTCTTGCATTTAATCTTATTGATGGGCAATTCCTCCATGTTAATTCAACAACAAAACCGAATAACTTAGGGTGGATATACCTGGCCACCAAAGCCTTCAAGTATATGTTCCCAGTAATAAAACCTGGGATAGCGGTCACCCAAAGTCTGTAAATGTAGGTAGTGTGGACAACACTCACGAATAGAATAGTAGGTGTCTATAGTCATATCATTGCACCAACCCAACTTTCAAGAATAATTTATAGACGAATGGTTGCCACAGCACTCTATGCCTGAGCAAAAATACCTTTTTTTTATTGAGACATATTCTTGGATATAACACAGACAATGTTTCGGGCGTACATGGCTCTTCTTGAGTGCTGCGACAACTATTCCTCTAGCCAAATTATCTAAACTTGGAGTCGATATGTATCCATTTTAAGTGTACCAAAGTAATATTCCTTTAAAATTCCTTGGTTCTATGGCCTATAAAGATTGGGAAGGGGATATATCCCTATTATCACATGTTCACATGCTGTATGTTAGTGATCTGTCCTTAATTATCACTGGAGACTATATAGAGCCGACATTTGACCTGAATGTATGTTATCAGTAAGAAGACTCATCCTCTCTTCATTTTGATCCTATTTACTGCTTGACAGCATGTAAGGTACAAAGTACATATAAATACATCCAATGACACCATGGCTAACATCTCTCTTTCCATCAGCAGATCTCTGCCCAGTACATGCAGCCTGCACGCTAGCAGACGTTTCGAGCTAATGTTAACCAGCTACAGCTGGCTTTTCACTGCTATAAAAAGCACTAATGAAAACATAAATATTGGCTTCACCGCCCCCTAGCCTGTACGTCAAGGCTTCGCAGCGGACTGTCCTTTGCTAGGGCTCTGTGTGAATGAATTAACTGATCAAAACCAGCTCTCTCTGGTTCTCTGAAGTTTGTTTACTGAACAGCGTGTGCTGAGGCACATACTGAAGGTGGGGGACTGAGCATGACGAGGGAGCGAGGGAGGGGGAGAAAAGAGCAGAAATCACATGATGACTTGGCTACAGCAGCCAGCATTCCTGACAGACTGAATGTAACCCTAGCACATAACAAATAGGAAATGGAAAAGTCCGCAACTCGGGAAACCACTCACTTACGGTAAAAAAAATAAATATATATATATATCCACAAAAGGTCAGTCAGCACACTGTAATGAAGCAAAAAAAAAAAAAAACCAGATGCTAGTCCCATAAAAAGCACATGACATACGAACCAATCCAAGGACCAGTAAAGAGACAGCAAAGTGCACGGGGTTAATCCCAAAAAATTGTATTCAAGACATAGACACACGTAAGCCGACGTTTCAGTCCCACAAGGAGACCTTCTTCAGGCACAGCCTGTCATTTCCCAGAATCCCTTGCTGCAGTGGAAGCGCTGTATGCTGGGTGACAATGGGGAAAGACAGGGTTGCAGACCTGTCTAAGACATGCAAATGAACATACAGTAATATTTACAGTTGCTATATATATATATATATATATATATATATATATATATATATATATATGTATATTATGATGGTTAAATGAAGTCCATGTAATAACTTAACTCTTAGGACATGGGGCTATTACCTCGTCTTCCCTTTAATGTGTTTTAAGCCCCTCTAGAATTTAAGGGGTGAAGGAATCCTTACAATGTAATGTTGAAATGCAACATCAGTAACAGCAATAATGAACAATGCATGGTTTCCAGCATGATACAGTATAATGATGCATTTAGTTGTGTTAATTCAACTACCAGTTTGAAATAACTCCTTTTGTGGTGCAAGTTGGCTGATCAAAACTCGAAAGCTCCTAACACGGGCGTCTTGGTAGGAAAATTAGGAAGATCCTTTAACCTTTGGAGTGCCCTAATCCAGGGTTTCCCAAACTTTTCTTTCCGTGACCCGGTTATTTTTGAACTTCTCCTTCGTGACCCACTAAAAATGTTATCGCCTATAGGGCCTGCACAGACACACACACAGCCACTGATACACACACACACACACAGCCACTGATACACACACAGACACAGCCACTGATACACACACAGACACACAGCCACTGACAGACACGCAGCCACTGACACACGCAGCCACTGACACACACACTCAGCCACTGATACACACACACGCAGCCACTGACACACACGCACGGTGGGTGAGTGACTGGGTGGGAGACAGTGACTGGTTGGGGTGACTTACCTTGCCGCCGGACGCTTTCCCCTGCTGCCCCCGATATCCCCTGCTGCCCGGGACGGGAGGTGGGCTTGGGGAACGGGAGGTGGGCTTGGGGGCACGGGAGGTGGGCTCGGTAGGGGGTGCCACGGGAGGTGAGCTCGGGAAGCTGGCTGCAGAGGAGCTGGTACTTCCTCCTCCGTCCCACATTGGGAGCGGGGGGGAGGAAGGGAGCGGGCCCTGCGCAAGCGCGCAGGACCGCGGGGGGAATCGGCGCCATTTTTTAAAACTTGAGCAGGGGGTACGGGAGACACCGCGCGGCCAGCCTCGCTGCGACCCGGCAATTTTGGGAAACGCTGCCCTAATCCATAGGATTTTTTTTTAGGGGCACATAGCACTGACCACTCCAAATGGAGAGGCCAGCCCGAACAAAATCTGAAGTGGAGGTGTCTCCACTTCCAGCCCCTGCTCACATCATGTGATCGCTCCTGGAGATGGCAAGAATAAAAAGGGTTGCGTTTCATCTGAGTGTAAGGGAGTCTTCATGATCCTCACAGAGTCAACCGTAAATCAAGATTTTTATGGTCCCTAAAGCAATAATAGGGAGGGTATAACGTGTCAATAGCAGCTTGAAATATACAATTACTACCTACTAATAGGGTAACAATTTCACACCACATTAATGTCATAAACACCCGCCTTATGTCTCTGCAAGTTCTCCCTACTTACCACTTTGACTGTAAGCTCTTCGGAGCAGGAAATTATTTTATTCCCATCATGTGTTCTAATATTATGCCACATGTATCACTGCTGTAAAGCCTGGATGGCAACATACATAAAAATACTTAAAAGGCAACAAAAAAAAAAGATATTTCCAAGTGATGGCATTTTGGGTGTCGATATAAATGTATTATATTTGAGTATTTCTTTGACCTTTTCCACAAAGCCAAAGCAGCGGGTTCCAATGTGGGGTACCTCTGTCTATTACTACACGTCACTCAAAACACGTCATTCTCCTCCTTCGGGTGACGCACATATACCTCTTTCTCTCTACGGAGCCAGCACAGGAGTTATCAAAGTGGTACTGTCTCTAAAAGCAAGAAGTCCTACACCTGTTAACCTACTCGTTGCCAGAAGACTGCCGCACATGATTGCTTGGACAATGGAAGTGGAGATCCGCCACTACAGCTCCGATCACGTTCCCGCTCCGGGGAAACAAGGAGGCGAACCATTAGGGTAAAGCTCTTGTGGCTTCTATTTGGAACGGTTTATACAATATTTGTGCTGTACGAACAGAAATAGAGGCAAAGTTTTCTTTACAAAGATAATAGAACCATAAATTAAGAAATGCAAAAGTAGTGGTACAGTAATAAAAACAGTGGTCCTCCATAGTCCTTAGTCTCAGCACATTTCAATCACTGGTGTAAGGGAACTCTCAGAAACAGGCAGGGGGGAAATAAATGTATTTAAAGCAGCAATCTCCTCCACACGAAATATATGTATGTTTTTCTTTATATCTAGCTTCTGGGGTTACCGTGGTAACCTTTAGGCTGCACTGAGCTCTGGGAATAGCTTCATTTCCACCTCCCGGAAACTCAATGTTTCAAACACTTCTATCACCAGATTGTAAAAAAATATATACATTACATTCAGTTTTGGAAAGGGCAAAAAGAGACCTAATGTAAGAAAAAAAATGGCGATCACCAGGGACTGCTGCGTTAGCTCTTTGAGTGCCCGGGGTGCAGAGCCAGAGTGCCACGGCCCCGCCGGCATTCGCAATCATGTGATCACTTCTCCGAAAGTGGTAACGAGATCACTCCAAAGGAAGGGGATATCGCCCTTCCATCTGCCATCAGTGCAGATCGCATCCTGAGCTCCAGAGGAGTGCAGGACGCAATCTCCCCTTATAAAACAAGCATTTTTTGGGGGTCATGGGGCATACAGGGTGTCAAAACCCATGACGGAGTAGCAATGTCCTAGGACAGAGGTGCTCAACTCCAGTCCTCAAGACACCCCAACATGTAAGAGTTTTTAGGATATCCCTGCTTCAGCACAAGTTGCCCAATGAGTCCCTGCTTCAGCAGAGGTGGCTCAATCAATTGAGCCACCTGTGCTGAAGCAGGGATATCTTTAAAATCTAACCTGTTGGGTGGGGGCTTGAGGACTGGAGTTGAGCACCCCTGTCCAAGGTCACTCAACAGGTTAAGGATAGCAAGTGAAATAGCTTTGGAGATGAAAGTACATAAAAGTAGAAGGCTGGCTGGATAAACCCAGGAGAACTCAAAGTGATTTCAGCAAGTACATAAGTAACCGTGAATAGTCCCGCAGAAACAACGGGCCATCACACAAAAAGAGGAAGCTATTTAAATTCCAAAATATCTATCTAGGAATTAAGTAACAGTGCGATTGACATACACTGTGCCGAGTGCACTTCCCCACACAGTACGTCAAGATATTGAAAGTGGTGAAAATAAAAGCAGAAGATGACACGCAATCGTACCAGAAATAGTCTCAAAGTAAATGCTCTGTATTCTACACAATTAAACACTGGACAAAATCACAGCACACAAATTATTTTATTAAAACAAATGTAACTTAATCAGAAATTAACATGCTTTGAACTTCAATAAGATAATTCCAACTAGCAACAAAAATGTTATACTTATTGACACGAAGTAACTGTCTTTGCTAAATGGTTATGTGGTAGCTAATACACTCTATGTAGATCTCTACGTAGATTCCAGCTACGCTGTCAGGAGCTTGATACTATAGCTGAACCCCGTTATAATGCCGTGCTCGGGGTCCACATGATGCAATCACGTTATAACCAGATCGCAAAAAAAATGGCCGCGATCAGGGGTTCCGCGTCCGCCGGAGAGCTGGGATAACTCTCCCAGCTGTCCCAGACCCAGAAGCGCAGCGGCACCCCCACGCAGGACTTACCCGGCAGTGTGTGTGTATGTATCACACACCCTGGCTCCTGATCTCCTAATGTTTCCAGCTTTCTTCTCCGCTCGGATTTTTGGCATCTTCTTAACTTCTACCCCAGATTCTACTCAGACAACAACGTGCAACCCGTGAGCAGAGCATACTTCCGACGTCAGAAGCGCGACTCAGAACGACCTGACAGGGAGGGGACAGGATATGCATGGTGGGAGTTGTAGTCTCCGGACAGTAACCTGGGCACTAGAGAAGCGTCTGAGGCGTTGCGTGTCCCGATAGTTGTATGTCACAAGTCCCCGCGCAGGAACACTGATCACACTGTGTTTGAAGTTCTCGGCGTGAGTGATGCTGGTTGCGTCCTTAGCCGTGGGAGTTGCATGGTGGTGCCGGGGGAATTAGGGTAGGAGATCTTCTAAATTGGGAGCCACGCTCAGACCGCTTTATAAGCGGATCCGCGTTGTAGCGGATCGCGCTATAACAGGGTTGAGCTGTATCTCTTTCAAGAACTCCACTGGGTGTCTCAATATTATAGTTAGCTGCCAGACCATACAATAAATGGGTTCCTTTATTCATTGAACCCCAAATTAAATATATCTGGGGCCATATTTACTAAGTGACGCTAAGCCATAAGATACACTGTACAGCCTCTTTGAAGTGAATGGGCTGCAAGGTGGTTTAAGTCTTCAACATGGCCGGTGCCGGTGCAACCACTAGGCGATGTAGGCGGTCGCCTGGGGCAGTACATTTTGGACGGGCAGATGGAGCAGAGGATAACCACGGGTGGAGGACAGCGGGCGGTGAGAGCAAAGCAGGGCGGTGAAGGAGGCGGAGGTGGGAGCGAAGCAGGGTGGTGCGAATGACCGACGGAGAGGAGCATGGCCCAGCAGTTCGACCCTGGAAGTCATGTCTGCCCCTGCTACACCTCAAGACTGCAGTCAGTCTAGTAGGCATTTTTAATAGAGTAGGGGAGTAAGAAGATGAGGAGGGAAGCGAGGATGAGGAGGAGGGAAGCGAGGATGAGGAGGGGTGGAGTGAGTGGATGAGGAGGGGGGAGTGAGAGGATGGGGAGGGGGGAGTGAGGATGGAGTGAGAGGATGAGGAGGGGGAGGGAGTGAGAGGAGGGGGGAGGGAGTGAGAAGATGAGAGGGGGTGATAGGATGGGGAGGGGGTGAGAGGATGGGGAGAGGGGGTGAGAGGATGAGGAGGGGGGAAGTGAGAGGATGAGGAGGGGTGGAAGTGAGAGATGAGGAGGGGTGGAAGTGAGAGAATGAGGAGGGGTGGAAGTGAGAGGATGAGGAGGGGGAAGTGAGAGCATGAGGAGGGGGAAGTGAGAGGATGAGGAGGGGGAAGTGAGAGGATTAGGAGGAGAGTGAGAGAATGAGGAGATGGGGGAGTGAGAGAATGAGGAGATGGGAGGAGTGAGAGAATGAGGAGGGGAGAGAGAATGGGGGATAGAGAGAATAGTGGTGATAGAGAGAATGGGAGTGATAGAGAATGGGGAGGGATTGAGAGCGGTGGGAGAGAGAGAATGGTGGGGGGAGGGAGAGAGAATGGTGGAGGGAGGGAGAGAGAATGATGGGGCGAAGGAGAGGAAATTGGGGTATAACATTTTTTTTTTAAATGGAGGGGTGCTTTTCAGTGGGGTGGGGGGGGGGGGCACAAGGCTGGCGTTCCGCCTAGGGCGTCAAATACCATTGCACCGGCCACAGTCATAGAACCACCTAGTAAATATGGTCACTTGTTCAATATCTGTCAGGGACATCCTGACTCCTCTAACCAGTTTGACACAACCACTGTTCAATTAATGTTGCTGGAGTACAACCAAGTCACCAGTTTCTTTTTTCTTCTCCCAAGCCACCACCCCATTTAAAACCAAAGCGGCATAACACCAGCACATCTAGCTGATACCAATATCAAATGATTAACTCTGATAAAAACCTGTACCCACCCATCTCAATGCCCTAAAAGTTCTTAAAATGTATTTCATCTTCTCAATGGAAAATAGCAAAGCAAGTTGCCCACTCCTCTCTTGTTTATGCCTAAACACCGGTGAACAAAGGAATGCCCCAAAATGGACCAACACCTTTGTGGAAAATAAAAAAATTAAATAAAATTAACAAATGCCTTAAACTACAAGAAATCGATGACATTGGTTGAACATGTGTTATGAGGTTGAATGTCTCCACTTCATTACCACTTTAGTACATGTTGCTTTAAGGGACTGAACCTATAATCGATCTGTGGCTGTCCAACACTTCAAAGAGTACCCCTTGCCGAGTTAAACTGTTAAAGGAGCGGTGTCGTGTCAACACTGCTCCCGTAACTACTAAATCTGAGCCTTTCTACTGAAGTTCTTTTTCTAAGATTACCCCCTGAGGTGGTCTCCACAGCAGTTCTCAACAAAAACATTAGCTGTCTGCCTGTACAGACACTGTTACTAGCACTATTTTACTTCATTAAATAGATATTGCAGATGTCTGTGTGAAGAGTGCTAAAACAGGTTTGCAAAAACCTTTCTAGTCCGTGTCCCCTAATGAGGATGTAAAAGAGTCCAAGTAATGGGCAGGTTTGCAATATCTAGATTAGAAAAAGCCTCACATGTGATACTTATCACAGAATGTTTATATATTCTAGAATTTCATTTCAAGTGGTAAAGGGAACATTCATAAACTTGGCCTGTGCTCGTCAGGAGGCTGCAAAGCCCGTAATCCCATTTTGTGACGAAAAAAAGCCATAACCTCTAAATCACTGTTTCTGTCTGGCTATCTGATCTTATGGCTGGCAGAAGGTAGAAGTTCATTTCCACCGTGAGATTCATCATCAGCATTGACAAGTGGGGCTAGATAAACATCTGAGCTTCCATAGTAGTAGTTTTTTTTCTTCTTTCTTTTCTCTGTGAAACCTTAATTCTGGCTCACTGGGGTATGAAGGCCAGCCAACACATAAGTGCCAACTGGCTTATCCAACCACCTGGGAAGAGAACTACTCAGAAAACAAAGCAGTCTCAGAAACGATCATTCAACGTTAGAACCATCTATAAATAAAACCGTATAGTTATCATCGGTTCCATCTATTTCATAATACTCTGTATGTATGTATATATGTGTATATATGTATATATACACATACATATGTATGTATGTGTATGTATGTATGTGTATATATATATATATATATATATATATGTATATATACAGTGTTCGACAAACCTATACATTTGCTCGCCCCGGGCGAGTGGATTTAACCCCCGGGCGAGTAAATATTGGCCCAAGCAGCACACGTTTGGTACTAGGTGGCGAGTAGATTTTTTTGTGTGGCGAGTAGATTTTTTGGTGATTTGTCAACCACTGTATATATATATATATATATATATGTGTGTGTGTGTGTGTGTGTTTTTCAAAGTGACAATGTAATCTAAGGTGTTCGAAAGAGTTTACATTTATTGATACAAACAATGATCAACGTTTCAGTCCAAATCTTTATCCAGGTTTGGATCGCCACTTTGAAAAACTTCTGTTCAGATCGGCTGTCCAACGCACCCAGGCAATTGCTCCATGTAACCGTGAGTTGCCCCTTTCTATCTTCTATGGTCCTGGAGGAGAGTATATCTATGGAGAGTATATCTATCGCAGGCTGGAGCAATTTTTTGTAAAATTTGTTTTGATTTGCATTTAGGAGACTGATAAATAACATTGAGATTCTCCATCTCAAAAACACAACTACAGATACAGTTAAGTCCATTTATTTTAACCTATTTTATTCATTCTACTATATTGTAAGAAATTCCATCTAGTAGGATTATAAAAAGTTGTGTAGATCTGTTGCTACACCCATCTCCCTTTTCTATCTGGCTACCCAAAATTCACAATTTTTGTATAGATTATTTCCTATATTAATGATCCCTTAAAAAAAAAAATCCTTACCAAGACCTTTCACTTTGAAAACACTTGTGTCCATATACCAAAGATCTTAAGGGCATATTTACTAAAGGGTTACAAGCCACAATCTTCCAACAAATTTAAATCAATGGGCCGTAAGGTGTAGTCTTAGAAAATTCACACTTGTAGTTCCACAAAAGAGTTCACATTACTATTGAATTACTGAACTTGAGAAAGGTAACGTAAAGACAACAAGGACATTTCTTAAACATATATATTTTTAAAACCAAACAACTTGGGCTGGATTGAAAATGTATTCATTCCCTTAAAAAATCCACACTATTTTACTCTATTATACAGTATACGGCTACCAGCAGTGCATGTGAAAGTAACTCAAGCACACTACAGTATATCTTACAATGTAATTGTTGGTAAACTTGGTTAAGGAATGTTGAAATATCCCCAACATCAAATGGTGCCCAATGACACTAAGCTGCTGACTTCCATAATGCCAGCATACCTAAAACGAGCTATAATAATGGGGCATTACTCAACCCTTCCAATGTCTGAGGCACAATGATATCTTTCAAGCACAGAGGGAGGCCTCCGCTCAGCTGACAAAATAATACATTACATACTAGAGGGGTGCTTATCGGGAATGTGCTATATATATAGTGCACAATGATATATCTGCCATTACTGGCTTTGTTTTCTTCAGCTGAGTTTCTGCTGAATTATGTTGCTAATGTGATGCTTCTCGGGACACTGAAGGGGTTAAAATAAAATGTGCACATGCAATATAGCTGGTAGAAAGCATCATCAGTCAAGGTCAGTAAACTAGTACAGTGGTCTGCCAAGCACAGAAGGACATCACGGGCATCGGAAGAAAACATCCCCAAATATTTGCCTTTGCAGTAAACCTCATGTTATTAAGTGGAGCCTACGCTGTTGCTAAACGTAGCAATGCAGGACAGATGAGAGCCAGGATGTATAAAAAAACACAGCACATCCCAAACTGATGTGTCACATGTAGTTAAATGGCTTCCTCCTCCCTTCATCCCCCACACAAAACTACATGCACTTGTGCATTGGTGAACTGTGGCACTCGGGCAAAACATGTACCCGTAGTCATCTGCAGTAAGGTGAGGAACATGACTGACCATCACCATTTTTGTAAGCTTCTTCATCAACCATTTCAAGTCCTGACTGCTCATTCTAGTCGTCTCTTTTTTGGTGCCAGCACAAGAGTGCCACTTGACATTGGTGACCAATCACATGGTTGCAACAAGCCCCATGATGATATGGGCCCTCTACTTCCTTTTTCAATAGCATTCAGCTCTCTAATGGACCACTAGAAAATGACTTAAATGTGCCTGACGTTTTTAGAACGTCAATAGGACACTGTATAAGTTAACCTTCAACAGCTATATTCTGTTATGATAGAGGGGTCAGCAAAGCAATACTAGAACATCTGGAAAACAAAAGTGTTTAGAACAATAGAATCAACATGCTCAGGATGCCACTCCTCAGATGGCCACAAGCAGTGCTACTTAAGTAGCCACATATGTGGAGTAGTCAATTAAGTGGTACCACTGGCTTAAAGATGTTGGAGTAAAATATGGCTCCATCTTCATTTTACTACTGGGAAACCATCACAACAGGCACTGGACATATTCCCTGGCACGTCAGACGGTTAAACATTTGGCGATTCATAAAGCTGTCAAATGCGGTATCAAAATCGTTTTGCCCCTTCAAACCTGCAATGTGTTGCTGGCTCTTTCAGCACTGAGGAGGTAGTCCCACTAGGACCAAAGTGTGAAAACTGGTGGCGATAGGTCCAACTGGTTGAAATATACAGATGTACAGCGGCTGCTGTCTCGTTAAGAAAGGGGCTGTAGGAGGACATGTGCAGAGGTACACAATGGAGATTGTTGTAAGGTGAAATTATAACAAGGCTTTATTGTGCCTGTCGCTTTAAACAGCAAAAAAAATCAACATAAGCGAAATAGTGAGCCAACCAAAAACCCCTATCTCTGCTTTGGAGACTATCTATACATGTAGCTCAGCCCTCTCTGACTGGGTTGGTTAGCTAAGCTATTTACCAGCCCCAAATCATGGAGACATTGATCAATACACAGACATAGATAATAGTCTTATACGAAAAAGTCTTATCTGTTAGCTGGGCTGCTGTAGGGGAAGTTTCTCTGCTCTCCTGGAACCACACCCTTGTGTGCACAGAAAATGTCAGGCTCCAAGTTTAGAATCTTGTCCCCTTTGTCTTGTGGCCAGCTTGTCGCTCAAGACATCTGTCCTTCCTTGGTTCAGCCCCATTGTGGACTAAGGAATCTCTGCTCTGTCTCCAAAGTTCAGCTCAGGTGTGAGCTAAGGAGTCTCACTTCCTGTCTCAAAAGACAGGCTTTTCTAAGCAATCTAATCAGGCAGGTGGTGTTAGTTAATTGCCTACCAGCAGTTAACCACCACACTGCTGGATTAGAGGCACATTTGTGAACAGGGATAAGTCCCCTGTTACAGGGGCAAAGAGAGAAAGTCGATCAAGCAAATAGGCCGTGATGTGTCTTCCGGTGCAGAAAGATGTTTTATTAGTAAATATGGGCCGAGATCTTAAAACAGCACAGTTAAAAAGTTATTTTAAAGCGTTTTAATACTTACGATTTTAGAAGTATCACACAGTATAGGTTTAAGGGAAATAATTCTATGTATATCCCCAGCGCTGACATTGACGAGTCTATTATTGACAAATGACCTAAAGCTGCAGATACGCGGCTACACATCTATGACATAAAGCAGACACACATCTATGCTTGCTGTGATGGTGGGTCATTTATAAGCAGAAGTAAATGACAATGCATATCACTAGTTTAACAATCCTGACTTTCTTTCTTTCTTATTCTCATTAGTATGTTTTCTCATCCTACGTACCTAAAAATACTTCACGCTGTAGTATATACATATGTATTTTTTTTACATCATATATATATATATATATATATATATATATATATATATATATATAGTTGTTTGGGTTTTTGTCAGATTATTTAAAAACAATACAAGAAAACATTCTAGAACGTTTCTTCTCAAACTATTTTGAAAAATAATTAAGGTGGCATGAAAAGTGACATATCTGTCATTACTGATTTTTTTGGGGTGGAGTCCCTGTACCGCGAGGTCTTTGGCATCCTGATAAGGGAAAACTACAGTGGTGGATTACAAGCGAGTGGAACCAGCCAGCAGACAATATCAACATTTCAGACACGGCAATGCTTCTTCACAGATTGCTCCTTCTTTAAATTACACTTTCTCTAAAAAGGAGTTGTTGTGCGAGGCTGGGATTGCATACAGATCTAAATCATAACCATACAAAGTCAATTTTCTATGTAGCTCAAATTATTTTGCTGTGAACATGATCTGCTGCCTTTGAAATATGGAGAATGTTACTGTACCTCTTTATTGAGAGGAAAGAGGTCTATGCGACATATTATAGATTGACGCAGGTGTAGTAAACCAAAGAGTTGTATTTGATTTCTGTCATCTCTTAGATTTTTACACACAAACTTAAAATGACTATGATTTTTGCACTTCATTCTTTCCCTTTGTAATGTTTCTTACTGCACATTTTAGGTGTGTGACATATCCGCTTGTATCTGAATTAAATGTGATTGGCATTCTTGGCGGGGTTGTTTGCAACATAATGTAAGGCACATACTGAATAAGCCAGTCAAAAAACAACCCTTTGTAAAGAATGTTAAAGTCTAATTGTTTCTCCTAATGTAATCTAGCAATGCTAAAAGCAAATCTTTGGTTTATGTTGTTTCTCTGGAAATTAATTACAATTTGCCTATTACAATCTTAAGAACAGTTCTGATTTTTTTTATATAGTTTTGAGACTATCAGTCAGGTTTGAAAACTCCACAAGATTTTGGAACAGAAGAGCCTGAAACCTTAAAAATTTCAATGTAAATATGCTCTGTGGTCTGCATACATTAAAAGCATAACATTCGTCTTATATACAATATATATATAGCTCGGTCAGAACTAGTGCTCAAACCCAAAATGCTGGATCACTACTGAATATGATCCAACCGAGGTGTCTCCAGGTTAGACATGAGCCCATAAGGCATATTGAGGTAAGCATTTCCTAATAGATGTGCAAAGGTTAAATCAGGTTGTGCCAAACAGGTTGTTTTTCTTTTACATTTCAGCAGTCCTATCTGCTTTCAGGAGAACATTGTGAGGACAGATGAGAGCACAGCCGTGATGCTTCTGGAAAGTGTTTTCAGTGTTACCAGTGACAGGCAGCAGGTGCTGGAAAATCACTGCAGTTCAACATACACCGTGAACCAACGCCACATCACTAGCCTGTGGCTAGAGGTCTTCAACCCTACCTCTTCTCTTTGCATGCGGCTTTAGCTATATTTAGTAATGCTCACAGTGAGAATTCCTCCGCTCAACCTACAGCCTTCGTTTGAGGAGTATTCTAATTATTGAAGGCCAGTTTTAGGTTTAGTTTCATGTATCCATATATACAAAAAAAAATAACCATTTCCATTATTATCCTTTATTCATTTCAAAAGTGCAGACACTGTGGGGGAGTTGTGGCATCGAATCAATGTGCAGCATCGCCCCTTTTGCACTAACCCACTGTGAGGACTAGGGGGTCTCGGCAGCCGCAGCACTTATCTCCCTTACCTCCTGCTGCTGCCGTAAGACGCCCCCTTCGCCGGCGCCAGCCACCTCCCGTTGCCCTCGGGTGTCCTCGCCGTCTCCGTCGGCCCTCCTCTGCTCCGCAGTCTCTTCCTTCTCACGCGGCTGCCATTAGTCCCGGGCGCGCGCATGGACAGCACGCGCCGGGCGAAGATAATTTATTCACTGCACTAGCAGTGAAACCACGGCCCTAACTAACGTACAGGCTATTTCCCCAGACGAAACTTGCTCACCTGCCTGCCAATCAAGGGGACCTATCCAGGTCAGCTCCACGCACTCCTCCAGGCCTGCCCCCGCTCGGTCAGCCGCACTATATATTGCCTGTCTTGCCACTCACTCATTGCTCGATATAGTTTCCACTTGTGGACGTCTACTCTGGCACTTCCTTTCTTGTCTTCATTCATTCAGGTCACGACCCGGCTTGGCGGATAGCACTCTCTGGCTCTGGACCCCGGCTCCCAACTGACCACGCTGCTTCCTACGTCCCTCGACCTCTGCTTGGACATACGACCTTCCGGAACTCTCCCCTCCCTGACCTTGGCCAACGGCAACGACTACGGCTCTTCTACTCCGGAACCGGCAAGTATTGCTACAGCTTTTCCCACCTGGCCTGGCAACGCCTGGAACACCACACTCCGGACACGCTCCTTGTGCTGCGGGTGCGTGCACATATACGTCCCCACCTCAGTATAAGGGACGGGTCTGGTCTGCGGGCAGCACCGGCGTAACACCCACCAATCAATTCCTTAAAGCAGTAGTGACTCTGCCACTTCAGAAAAGCGGACAAATAACTAATGTAGTGTTGTAGTGAGCAACTTTCTACATCAACTGCACTGAAGCGTGAGATAGAATGACCAGAGATACTGTTTGAGCAGAAAGAACCTTGAGAGAGAGAGAGAGAGAGAGCGCGCAGAGGTATAGGACAGAACTGCAAACATGCAGGGGAGAGAGACGGGGTTCTTACCAGGGAGACTGGCATCAGAGACGAGGAAAAGGGGCTAAAGGACCATACATTTGGAGTAGGGGACCCCTCTGAAAATGTACATTAATGGTGATATTTTATTTAAAAGAAGACTAGGGTTGGGTAAATTACGACGTCTTTTATGTTAATTTATTAGCAGTCATTCTAGACATATTAATGCCTTTTTCCATCTGGGAATGCCATGTGTAAACCAGACTTTTGGTAGCTTAAAAAACAGATGTATTGTTCCACCAAAGTTAAAAATTCACTTTTTTTTTTCTGTTTTAAAGTCAGTCATTATATAGTTATGTCTTTTATATTTTAAAAGTAGCTCATCACCTTCAATTGAGCAAGTCTCAAGGACACCGAGGAATTAGCTATTGAAATATTTCATTTCTCGTCCTCCATCCAAGTCTTTTTTTATTGAGTGAAAATGCAAAAGCAACATGAATCGTTTTGCAGAAGATGGTGCAGAATTGTTCCAGGAGAGAGAGAAAAGTGCTGTACAGAGGAAGACATCATACGAATGATGTCCCATTATTTACAACATATGCTTTTATTTTAAATTAGTTTTTATATAAAATCGGTCTATTACAAATTACAAGAAAGACTGAATGCAAAGAAGAGCTCAATAAATGACCGCAAATTAGAGTAAATTAGCAACATCTGAATTCCATTTAAATGCAAAGAGCACAAAATGACCTAAACTCTGTTCATAGCAACAAAAACTGAATTGGCAGATCAGAGAACATATTCCAGTATTTCAAGAGTAGTTAAGAGCAATTTTGTTATCTATTTCCTGTTTAGTTTTTAGCTTACAAAAAAGAGATTAGCAGCCAGCAAACAAAAAGCTATCTACAATCAATCATTTTGCTATGAGCACATATACATATTGTACTGAATGGTATTTTGTAAACAGCACCACGGAGACTGCAGCAAAGAAAAGGACAGTCAATCAAATTGAAGAAGAACAACCATGGTTTTCAAAATTATAGTTTTACAACAAAATCTATCCCTTAAAACCAACTGCAAAAGATAATAGAACATTCCCAGTGATATACCTCGTCATATAATACAAAACATGACCGTCACTTTAGCCAATGCTGTGCAGAATAACGATGTATGGCACATATAATCCAGTCAAAAAACAACCCTTTGTAAAGAATTTAACCGTCTAAGTGTATTTCCTAAAGTAATCCAGCCATGCTAAAAGCAAATCTTTGGTTTATTTTGTTTCTTTGGAGATTAAAGACATTAACAATTTTAGGGGCCCCTGAATGGGTAAGTGTTTAGTAATCCTGTGTTTCCTTTGCTCTTATACCACCCTGTCCTTATCAGAGATAAAATACAGATAAAGACTTTTCCACGTCTCAGCTCACTATACCGTACTTACAAACTGACATGAAAAAATAAAAAAGAAGGCATCAGTAACCCAGATGTAACCCTATAAACATGTCAGTGCTACTAATAGACTTTGGTTCTAGAATGGGTTGCCCAGAAGTTTCTGACCTAAAAGTCACGCTGTGGCAACGCACGTAACAGTTACGTCATTGGGGGGTGGTGACTATTTAAGAGCATCTACCAAAAAGCTGAAAGGTTAAAGAAGGATCCCTTTTTGAACCAAAAAGGGGGAGATCAATCCTTAGATAGTGGGTCAGTGAGTCCCTCTGTGAAGTCTCAGAATTCCCTGGTATCTGTTTTTCCTATAGCTCCTCACCATCCAAATGTACCCATCTGGCCGATAAAGTACAGTTTTTGCAAACGCTGTACTAACCCCTAAGCAGTGTACCTGCTTGTACCAGTTTCTAGTGCTGCACACATGCTCCTCACTGCAACCACGGGCCAATAAGAATATTCGGCGACGCTGATAGGCTGGCTATGTGGCCTCACTACACAGCAAGTCTATTACTGTAGCAGAACATTCCGAGTGGCCTGAGGTCGCAGATAATGTGCAGCAGCGGGAAACCATGGTGGTTCCTGGACCCTTCGAGAGCACTGCAGTGTGCTCGGCATCCAGGTCCTCCTCTGCTACGGCTCCTCAGCAGGCTCAGTTGTAGTTGCGAGAAGCTGCTCCTATAAAGTAGAGGTAAGGACCAGCTGCCAAATAATGTGGGTAATTATAGTAGTGGAGTGGAGCGCTAAATGAGGGGTGTAGGTTATGAGTGGTGTATATATGGGGTGTGGGGGTCTATATGAAGGGTGTAGGGTATATGAGGGAGCGTGGGCTCTATATGGGGGCTATGGAAGTTTATACAGTATGTCGATTTACAGATGACATTGTTATTTTTGTCACAAGTCCAGAAGACTTCCAGCAACAAATTCAAGAACTCGCTGAGGCAAGTATGAATGTGGGCCTCCAATGAATCTTAGCAAGACCAAAATTATGTTCAACTAATGTGTCAAGTCTGCAAAGATCTAAATAAATCGAATAGAACTAGAAGTCAAAGACTATGTCTACCTAGGCCGGCAATTAACAATGGATGGGAACCTTTTTAATTGAACGGTTTGGATCCACTAAGCCAGGAGAGCGCAAACTTTTCCTGCTGCGCTCCCCTGTCTGCCTGCTCCGGAGCTCGCACCCCTCCCTCCTACCTGGTAGCTGCGTCAAATGACGCTACGGGGTCACGTGACGTCAGGTCACGCGACCCGTGGCTTCATTTGACGCCGGTGACGTCACATCACATGACCCTGCGGCATCATTTGCCACCTCGTTGCCATGGTGACGCGTCACAGAGCGTCTGGACCATGGTAAGTAGAGTGTTACAGAGGCCTCAAACGATCCCCCGGCATTTAATTTAAATGCCTTGGGGAAGAGCGCGGGACCTCTGCAACAGCCCGCCCCCCCCCCCCCCCCAGACAAATCTCCCACCCCCCCTGGGGGCGCACCCCCCAGTTTGCGCACTACTGCACTAAGCATGTACGTTTTACACCCACCGAGTGACCATTGCCGCCAGCACTAGTTTTGTGCATCTGCAAGTAGGACACTATTACAACTGATGGTGGAGGAAGACACCGATACTCTTTCATGGACTGTGATCAGGGATCTGAATGACTTTTTTTATGTTGTCAGCCACAGCAGGATTATATGTGTTTTTCCATTTGCCTTATTATTATCCCTGATGTATGTCCCGGTTAATATATTAAGGCTTGGTGTATATATAGGACACGGACAGCCGTTGTGATTTGGTTATTATATATACATGCTCACCACCTTCCAAGGTTCCCTTTTAAATGAGGGATACCCACATTTGTGGAGTTTATGACGTAACGGCCCATATCTAGTATTATGCCAATGGCGCTATTACATAATTGGTTCTCATAAGCCAGCGAGCAGTGTGCTTCCCCGCAGGTCTTTATTTACATCTGCTGGATAGAATTGTACTTATATCACCATTACTGTATCTGTACTGGTTGACATTAAACGCTTAGTGCGCTTACTTGCCACTCTTGGGGAATACCAGCATTTCTGGTGTCTGTGACGTAACTGCCCATATCTGGTATTATGCCCATTATGCTATTACATTACCCTTCATGGTGTATCTCTGTTTAACACTGGTTTACATATAGCAGCGCTCAGTGCGCCTCACAGCAGGTCTTTATCTATATCTGCGGGATAATATTGTGCTTATGTAACCATTACATATCCCGATCAGTAATGAGTTACAGTTTTCAATTGTGTTCATTTGTCAGATTGATACCATTTATACAGCTACAATGTGTCATTTTTACTCCCCGATAGTGGGAGTCTGTCACAGCTGCTCTGATGCCTCCTTGTTTTTAATCTACACTTAGAAACAAAGAGGTCCAGAGCAACATCCAATGTGACAAAAATACACAGTGAAATACCTATATATCTCTTAAAAAAGGGTAATTTAGTTAACCCTTTGACCAAAGCGTATAAGCCTGACGCAAGCACCATGAGGCTAGCCCCCACCCAACGTTGTGTCTTTATGGACATTAGGGTTTAAAAGGTGCACTGCTGTATGGGCTCTGGATGATCTTGAGAAACGTCCCAGGGAGGACCGAAATGTTGATGTAAACACAATAAATGTAACTTTTTTGCGTCAGTGTCAGTCAGTGTGTTTGACCGAAACGTTGATCTGTGTGGATTAAAATTTCTCTTTTTTTTTGTACAGTATGAAGACCTCTGGAGTGCCGATTCCTTCTTGTTTTAGGAGGATGTGTCCTGTGTTACAGGTCTCCCCACTGTGCACCTGAGGCAGTTACATATATTCAGTGAGTGCACCTAATTCTTTCTACTGTAATATAAAAAGACAGAGTATATACAGTACATACATTTACATCGTATTAATACTAACCTCCATTTTAGTCAATGCTATGCCCTTTACAGGAGAAAACATGGCGTAACGTTTCGTTATTGTGCTCAGTGGGTACAGTGTGACTATTAACGTAACATTAACTGAGATTAACATCACGGTAAGTGGCTTAACAGAGTTTAGTGAATCCAGAACGACATCGATGTCCTCGTGTCAAACAATCTCATATCCTCAGACCAAACAGAAATATCTCAACTGAGTGCAGTTAACAATTTAGCTGCATGACTGTCATGGGGAAGGTCCTGGCATGTCTCTCCCCTGGGGAGTTCCTCTGATGGCTGTCTTTCAAATGTATTAGTACCAAACCTAAGTGCTTATTAGAGGTGGAGCTGCAAACTAACCGTTACCTATTTTAAAGATGTAACAAGAATACTGGGTTTAAGGAAATACAACATTAGCTGTCCTAATAATTTAGAGGACTATTAAAGCAGTAAAATTGCTGCATTGAGGATTTTTTCATTATTATTTTAATTTTATACACTGAAACCCGAAGAGGGCTGGGAGAGTTTTACAGTCAAATTCTAGGGTTCCTTAAACAAAAAAGGGTTGAAAACCACGGATCTAATCCATGTGACATTTTCAAGGGTTATAAGCTATTTCATGTCTAAGGCTAGGCTTATAGTGGCGGCGACAACTACATCAGGCTGCGGTCACTGGAAAAATCTAATAGAGATGACTTCCAGCGATCGCGACGTCGCTCTGCGCTTACTATAAGCACACGCGATGGCAGCAATGCGTTTTGATGTGAAGTCACGTTGCTGACGCCGGCACTATAAGCGCAGCCTAACGCCCCTTTACCAGTTTGATACATTTCCAGTAATAGAATAAAATAAATGTAAAAAAGGTCTCGGATTGTAACCATACAGAATACGACGGCCGCAGTTTGTACAGTAAGACCCCGTACATAGTAGGTGCGCGCGCGACCGAGAACAATGACGTCACGCGCACCTGCAGCACAGGCGATCCGTGGCTTGTGGGGTCTGGAGGAGGAGATGAGACCAAGAGCAGCTCCAATTCAATGTTTGGGGGCGTGCCAGTGACGTTGCGTGAGCCTTTCGCCCTCATTGGTTGAACAACGCACGTGACCCGGTCGTCGCACAGCAAAATAAAAATGTCTCGCCAAGCACCGGCCGCCTTGTCGCTCTCGTGCACGCGCGCTCTGTGGCCATGCACATTGCCTGCCTTTTGTGTTCGGTGCTCGCACCGTCGCGCTTACTATGGCCGCTGGCTAAGGGCAAACTAAAGTAGAAACTTTTTTTTTTTAAACTCAATGGGGGTTATTGAACACACTGTGATATTGGCGAATGGGCAGTGTCACATGAAGACTCCCTTTCAAATCAATGCAAGTTTCCGACCGACAGTGCTGTGATCTGCAATATTACGATTTAATGAATAATCCAAAATGTTCCTATTTCTTATAATTTAAAAATATAGTGAAAAAAAAGGATTAAACTCTTTAATTCGCACTTGCAAATACAATTTTCAGTGAGCAGCACTGTTTATGAAACCCCAATTGTAACGTCTCTATGAGATTGTTACAGAATTTTATTTTGCTTTATGACAGCTTTAAGTAGGTAATTTTATTACACAACTCAATGTTTTAGTAACTCATGTATTATTACATAATGTAGTATGTATTGTAATGTCTTATGGGAGTATTTCATTTTAATGCAAATAATGCATCAAAGTAGCTGAATTAAGCATATATTAGCAATTTGAGAACTGGCAACATATAACTTGCATTGAGTGATACAGTAGATATGTATGGCTTTATGTGATCACTTCCCGTCTTTCATTTTGTTTGACTTCAGTCTCTATCACTGTCTTATTTGACGCATTGGTTTTCAACTATTGTGGAACACTTTTACAATATATTGTGACTTTACTGGATCCCCAGTATATAGAATTAATAACATTGCAATATTGAATTACATTTCCAATCTTTAAAAGATATATAAAACTTTAAAAGGAAAAAAAATAAGGACTTTTTTTGTGCAACCCATGAAAAATTCCACAGATAGAAATCCACTTATGTTATGCATACAGATGCAGCCACCAATATTAGAACACTTACCTGGGAGATTCTGGGGCAGTCTCACAGTAAATGCCTCAAAATTTCTGTGGGATTTTTAATAGCCCATCGGATTAACACACCGGGGTCCCTGCAGTCCTATCAAACTGAATGGGACTGCAGGGACCCCCTGTGTGGTTGGGCCATTAAGAATCTCACAGAAATGTTGAGGCATTTACTGTGAGACTGCCCCAGAATTTCCCAGGCAAGAGTTCTAATACTGGTGGCTGCATCTGTAGATGTATCATTTTCTTTTGCAGTGTGGCTGCAAATATTGCTGTGTTGGCGGTTCACTGCCGTCCGGTGGGGTATAAAAATCACTAAGCGCAATGCTAGAAAAATAAGAAATTTACTGTGCACAAAGGGTTACACACATCTCAGAAAAAAATCTGATGTGTTTCGTCCAGGGATAGGACTTTTGCAGTGTGGCTAGAAGGTAAGTATATCCTTAAATACACATATATGTGACTTTGTTGAAAATATTCAGATTTGCAGGGAAGAATTTAACAAGTTTATATGTCCACTCTAAAAAATATATATATTTTCAATTTGTTCTCATTTGTGTGTTATCTCAAACAGGAAGTAAATATTGACAAATGTTCAGTTTACTTAGCATTTCCTGGAAAAAAAATGCCTTGTACATCAAAAGGTTACTGATCGAAATGTTAGATAAATGAGATTTAATATTGTCTGGATATTTTGCTAAGATTCACGGTCATTTAAAAAAAGAAAATTTAACCAAAATATTATTTCTGAAGCTTTACAGACAAGCAACGAAGTGGGGCAATTTTAAATGCAACACATTTGTCTTAAAAACATTTCCATTTTGAAAAGTGCTTTCTAATTAAAGTAATGATTATCATTGCACATCCGCTCTCCATCACCCACACATAGTCAAACAGTAAAGAGGAGGAGGAGGAGGATCAGGAAAGCCAAAGTACACAAAAACGGAGATCATCAGGATAATTTTCAAGGTAAATTTGTAAGAGATAAGCACCTTTACTCTTTCATGACTGGACAGTCATGCAATGCATTTCCTACAACGAAGAAGGAATCTGCTCTTAAGGTTCACTTGTGATATATCTCCAGAAGAAGATACATACAGTTAGGTCAGGAAATAATTGGACACTGATACAAGTTTTGTTATTTCGGCTGTGTAACATAATAAATTCATGTTACAGTTAAATAATGAATATGGGCTTAAAGTGCAGTCTATCCGCTTTAATTTGAGGGTATTCACATCCAAATTGGAGAAAGGGTTTAGGAATTGCATCTCTTTAATATGTAGCCCCCTCTTTTTCAAGGGACCAAAAGTAATTGGACAATTGACTCAAAAGCTGTTTCATGGACAGGTGTGGGCTATTCCTTCGTTATTTCATCATCAATTAAGCAGGTAAAAGGTCTGGGTTGATTCCAGGTGTGGCATTCGCATTTGGAAGCTGTTGCTGTGAACCCACAAAATGCAGTCAAAGGAGCTCTCAATGCAAGTGAAGCAGGGCACCCTTAGACTGCAAAAAAAAAAACAAAAAAAACCCATCAGATAGATAGAGATAGCAGGAACATTAGGAGTTGCCAAATCAACAGTTTGGTACATTCTGAGAAAAAAAGAACGCACTGGTGAGCTCTGCAACACAAAAAGCTTGGACGTCCACGGAAGACAACAGTGGTGGATGATCGTAGGATCCTTTCCATGTAATGAAAAACCCCTTCACAACATCCAGCCAAGTGAAGAACACTCTCCAGGAGGTAGGCATATCATTATCCAAGTCTACCATAAAGAGAAGACTTCATGAGAGCAAATACAGAGGGTTCACCACAAGGTGCAAACCATTCATAAGCCTCAAGAATAGAAAGGCCAGATTAGACTTTGCCAAACAATATCTAAAAAAGCCAGCCCCGTTCTGGAACAGCATTCTTTGGACAGATTAAACTAAGATCAACCTATACCAGAATGATGGGAAGAAAAAAGTATGGAGAAGGCTTGGAACGGCTCATGATCCGAAGCATACCACATCATCTGTAAAACACAGTGGAGGAAGTGTGATGGCATGGGCAAGCATGGCTTACAATGGCACTGGGTCACTAGTGTTTATTGGTGATGTGACAGAAGACAGAAGTAGCCGGATGAATTCTGAAGTGTATAGGGATATATTGTCTGCTCAGATTCAGCCAAATTCAGCGAAGTTGATTGAACGGCACTTCACTTTACAGATGAACAATGACCCAAAACATACTGCGAAAGCAACCCAGGAGTTTAAGGCAAAGAAGTGGAATATTCTGCAATGGCCGAGTCAATCACCTGATCACCACCCGGTCCAGCATTCATTTCACTTGCTGAAGACAAAACTTAAGGCAGAAAGACACACGAACAACAACAACTGAAGACAGCTGCAGTAAAGGCCTGGCAAAGCATCACAAAGGAGGAAACCCAGCGTTTGGTGATGTCCATGCGTTCCAGACTTCAAGCAGTCATTGCCTGCAAAGGATTCTCGACAAAGTATTAAAAATAAACATTTTATTTATGATTGTGTTAATTTGGCCAATTACATTTGAGCCCCTGAAATAAGGGGACTATGTATGAAAATGGTTGCAATTCCTAACGTTTCATACAATATTTTTGTTCAACCCCTTGAATTAAAGCTGAAAGTCTGCACTTCTGTTGCATCTCGGTTGTTTCATTTCAAATCCATTGTGGTGGCGTACAGAGCCAAAATTATGAAAATTGTGTCAGTGTCCAATTATTTCTGGACCTAACTGTATATTCACAAGACCCAAGTGGGTTTCAGGCATATAGCAATGGACTGTGATGATCTGTGGTCTGTGTAGCAGGAAAAACTGGAAAGGCTGTGTGATCTCCCAGCAAGGTCAGGAGAGATGTACCTCAACAGTAAGAGACAAATAGCTCCACAGCACAGATCAGTGAGTATAAAATTGTTTATATGAAAAAGTATAAAAATGCACTTACAAAAATGCAATAATGAAAGGGCACATACTGTAACACTAACGAGTGTGGTGGAGAGACAATGCATCACAACCGCTCACCTCCCCTCGCCTCCGTCGGACGTCCGCGTTGCCCGCTGCAAACATACCACAGAAGCCGGAAGGGTGACGTCATCCTCCTGGGGACGTGAGGTCGGCAAAGAACAGCAGCTGGCTGAGGACTGACCCCAGAGTGTCTACCTGTGAAGGAACGGACATCCGCCAGAGGCGGGGGTTGGGGAAGTGAGCGCTTGTGATGCATTGTCTTTCCACCACACTCGTTAGTGGTATGTGCCCTTTTATTATTGCATTTTTGTAAGCACATTTTTATTCTTTTCATATAAACAATTTTATTCTCACTGATCTGTGCTGTGGAGTCGCGTGGGAGCAGGTAGTGCCCAGGGAGCAAGTGGCTCCTGGGCAAGGCCAGAGACTACCCCTTAGGCCCTGAGCCATTACAGATTGGCGTTATAGGGAAGGCCCCAGCTAGGGGACTGTTCACCTTACTGCTAGTTATTGCACTGGTAACCGGACAGCCACACGTGCTCTGTTGTTTGGGACCAGGCCACAGGCCACATAGACATTCCGGTGAGACAATCCAGCTGGAGCTTGCCCAGCTAGGAGGCTCAGGACCCTTAAGGAGTGAAGGGATTGTTGTCGGAGGCCCGCGACGTGGGACCTGACTGATCTTAATCCGCATGCTGCACCGGGGTACAGGAGTGCCCAGGAAGTTATAAGTGCACCAACAGTTCACAGGGGTAGGGCTACATCACACTTGCGTGGGACTGACTGGGAAGGACACCAGGGATATTGGTACCACCACATCCTTAGTACTTTGTGGGGAAATCAGCAAGTGGTTGGGATCTTGATGGCACATTGTGGGTACTGATATTATTGTTATGTGTGTTCAGTAAACAGTAGTTATATACCTGGGGTGTGTATTATTCCTTACTGTGATTGGTTCCTGTGAGGGGTTATCCCGCCAATGCTGGGATCCCTCATGGGTGGAGGCGCTGCACTACAAGGAGAAAGAGCTCACCCCAGGCTCCCAGTGGCGGAGGCTTAGGCCGCCTGTGAGCAACAGGTACAGCAGCATGCGTAGTCACCCGTGTAGTTCCTGTAGGCATAGGGAATGGGGTTACACTTAAATAACACACATACAGTACATACACATATACACAAACACACTTATTTAACATTACATGGATTATTTACTGTAATGTGGACTGATACTTTTACGTCAAACACAAGTCTCATCCAAAACAGCCTAATATATATATTTCAAACAGACAAACAATATTCAGGAGAACCTACAGTTCTGCTGGTTGATTAAAAAAGGCTTAGCGAACAGCCTTAACTTCACTAACGTTCAAACCTTCCTCCCTCTAACCACTATGACGACTGAATTTTTCAAATTTGGGACTTAGAAATGCATGCAAGGCCAAACCAACAATCATTACTAACTTACTGCGCAGTAAAATGATTTGAAGCTACCCTGGCAATTATGAATCTATAGCAGCCAAACAGTTGCTTTATGTAAACAAGACTTTTGAAGGTCTGAAATTTCCCAACCGTTTCCAAATTCATGAGTCTAGTGATCCATAGATGTTTTTTTAATATAATACGAACTCTAAAATATGACTTTCCTATGATGAAGACGACCATACCCTTACACAGCCAGCAGACCGAGAGGGGTCTGTTCTAAGGGCTAGTTAGCTAGCATTGTTTAAAAGGAGGGATGCCTGCATTCCAGGCGCGCCTAGCAGGCAGGGTTGAGAAACTTGCTGTGATGTCATACGCTGGTGAAAACTTTAATTTGAGTGTACATATTTTTTATTACAAATTATGTCATATAGTTCTGTAGCCATGTCTGGTTTTGGATACTAATCTGCCCTGCCTAGCATGTAAGTCCTGGTATCAGTGCAGGCAGTGTTAGGCCCAATCCGGGTATTCCCCATGCAGTGAGCAGCTCCCTTGAGTGACAGGGGGGCGGGACAAGGTCTGTGTTCTGCCCAATCCTGGGCTCAGAACTTGGACCCTCCCCAGGGTACTTAAGGGGCTGCACATGTAAATTTAGTTCGTTGTCTCTCCCCTGAGAGACTGTCCCACGGAAGAGTGTGTGCAAGGCTGGGAGTGAGGACTATACCTCCTACTCTATCAGGGAGTAGGGGAAGAGTTAGGACTGACCCTTGGGGCCCATGCCTGGGGGTTTGAGTCCAGGGACCATCTGAAGGTCAAGTGTATGCAGTGTATGCTGACTATGCTACGAGTTGAAGAATAAAGTTGTTCCAGTTTATAAAATATACTCCTGCCTCTGAGTACATTCAGTGGGAGTATCAGAGAGTTCTCCTGCGGGGATTGTCCCCAGCATCCCTGGAGCCTGCAAGAGATGGAGGCGCTGAACCACCGAGAGAAGAACTAAACATCACCCCCAAAGGCTGTCCTGTCTTCCGCATACCACCGGCGCAAAGCTCAGCATCCTGTGATCCAGCAGGTAAACAGTACTACTCACCCTGTAACAGGCAGATCTCCCAGAGGGTGGGGGAAACACTGTTACACTTCTATTTCTTCTGATGTTGCACGCTTTATTTTTAGTTTGCATTTTTACCAAAGACCTCGAGGCAGACATTAGAGGCAGCACGGAGATCTATACAAAGAAAATTCCCCACACGGCATGCGTGTTTGTTGAAACATCAGCTATAAATGTATATAATGTATAACCCTGTTCTCCTATGTAACCATGTATCTGTCATCATAACTATGCCCAGGACATACTTGAAAACGAGAGGTAACTCTCAACTTACTACATCCTGGTAAAACATTTTATAAATAAATAAAGGAATTATTTGAAATCAGGCTCGGATGACATGTGTCTACTGACTCTTTCAAGCTTTTCTTGTTAATGGAGAGCAAGCCAGAAGAACCGAGACAAGAAAAACAAACAGGGTGCAATTGCCTTTCAGTGTTTGTCTGTGATCTGGGACAGTTATCAATTGGGAATTCTGCTCTACTGCTCCTCTATGAAGGATAAATGTGAAGGTTGAATGTGCGCAAGTGATCATTTTCAGCGTGAACCTCTGATCACACTTTGCTGCAGAGCAACGACATGTAAAACAAATCCACACATTCGCAGTTGCTAAATACTGTATATTAAAAATCACAATCTCAAATATTAACAAAAGTTTCATGGAAATGGTCATTTTCTGTTAAGAATTCAGCTTTGTAATGTAATTGCTAAACCACCAAATTAAAGCAGAAATCCCCCCCACCTAACTAACCTTTCATTTTTTATTTACAAGATAGAAACAGGGGGGGAGGCCTCTAGAGCTTAGCGGTGCGATCTTCAGCCCCGGGGATCCCCAGTTCCTGAGATACTAACCGGTGAAGTTACCGGTATCACTTCCGGGTTTGTACGGGAGATTTATATGGCTCTCCACTACTAAGCGACCGCCGATGACTACGGCTTCCCATTGGCCCGAGATTTGACAACCATTTTGTTCCCCCCGAAAAAGATTTAAGTCCAGTAAATGTACCTGTTGTTATCTCAGCAACCAGGGAATCCCCAGAAGCCGAAGATAGCGAGGATCAAATCTGGGGGACCCTTCCTGTTTCCATCCAGTAAATGGGGAGGTAAAATATACCAGTAGTTGGTGGGGTTGCGGCTTTAAATGTACTTTAATGCAATTAAATCCAACATGCAAATATCTTGCATCCTATGAATTGCATCCTCTTTTCTTATTACCTTTAAATGAAAAACTTACTACTGTCTGCAAGGCTCAAATTCATCTTCAGTGCATAGCAGCATTGTTCACTTTATTCTGATGGAAGCCTTGGCATCAGAACCAAATGAGCCGGAAGACACAACTATCATACTATAAAATATAGGAGTTCTGCTTAGTATAAATTTACATTAGCAACTTGCCTATTCACAGCAAAAACAAAAACAAACGTAAGATCTTGAGCCCCTAAGCAAGGAAGGAACAACTCCAATGGAATGGACCCAGAGAACTCTTCAAAGCCTCAATGTTTTTTTCCAACCATCAAATAATCAATGGCTTCCAAAGTCTATTCCGAAATCAACTTACATTACTCTAGAGCAGATGCTAAACATCTACTCCTCAGTGATGCAATAGGAACGGGATGGTCCTACTTTTAAGTAACGATTGTGTTCAGAGGCGCAAGATGTTTAGGTGAACGGTGATAATTATAAATCATTTCTTGCAGAAGACAGACTTCACATAGCATGATTTTGGAATAAAAGCTATACGATATACTAATGAGCAGAAGGCCTATAACTTCCCTTAATAGAGGAGCACATACTAGTCGATAGTTCACTAAGCTTGTCTTTACAATGGGGCTTGTATGTTAGAAGACTACCTCCAAATGTCCAAGAGATGACTCTTGATCAATTTAAACTCACCTTCAGGTGTCTAAACTTAAGGCTTCTTTAACTGTTACAGTGTCGTTATGATGTTCAGGGAATGTCCTTTTTTAGGGGAGGGGGTCTTTACCACTCCATTGCAGTGGGTAACACAATCAAAACGAAAGTGGGGGGAGGGGGGGATTGACTTCCCTTTCTGTCATCAGGGGGCTGGTCCTGACCATGTGATCGCTACAGAAGCGATCACTTTATCATGATCCGGGAAGTCTGGCACTCGGTGTTGTCATTATTCCAGCATCGTAAAGGTTGAAAGGGGAACGGCGATAATATCAGTTATTAATATGAATCATTCCTCACTGATCCAGAGAAAGTTGTTCTACATTTGTTAAGTTGTTTTTAACTCACTACATGAGGCATTCTTGTAATATGTAGGCTTTCACGCAAATATATAAACGTCAGAGTAAACTTGGGTTCCTTTTGTTTTCACCATGTTGTCTTATGTCCGTTTTTAGAAGTCAAACCATAAAACTCATGTAAACAATTTGTAAAACACTTGCAAATCACTTAAAAAAGGTTTTTTTTTAAAAAAAAAAAGGAGGAAAAAAAGAAAAACATTTTGTTCCTTTTCCACTGTATTTCAGAACTCACCTCACGTCCGATCTTTCTGAATTTATAACAGGAGTATGAACGGTTTTACTGCTTCCTTGAAGAAGGCTTCCACTGCTATCCCTGGACGGAAGGCAGTATACACGTTGGATGACCACTCTTATGCATGCGCCTTTCCACCCAGCAGCACCTTGTGTTTCGACCACATCCAGCAGAGAGTCGTCCATTGTGAAGCATGATGCACATTGCTTTCCTTGGCTGTTGCAAGCCAGCAATGTCTTTCGAATAGCAGTATTGGTGCTTGAAACCTGATAAGACAATTGAATGCAAAACTGGTCAACTTGCAGGCTTTTCCGTCTTTGCAGTCATAGTCAGGGCATTACTACTTTGAAAAAGTATTGACTACACAACAGTGGCATGTAGCATGCAAGTACAATAAAATGGATAAACGAATGATGTATATAATTTTTACAGACAATATAGTAACACCGTTAAGTGTATATACCTACTAAATACCACTAGGAAGTTTGGCTCTTAGTTGGTCCCAAGTCTGGTCCTTTTAAGAGTTTTTCTGAGTGTCTCCTAGTTGCTGTGGAGGAAAGGAGTGGGGACTTCCCCTCAGTCTCCACAGCATTATGTGTTGGATGGATTAATAGTGGTGCGAATGTACAAAACACTAGGCCACTTTTTTACTTTAAAAGTGTAGCGGCACTTACAGATGTAGCAGGACTTAATACAGTGGTGCGCAAGATTTTGAAGGGGGGTTGGGCGCACAGTGAAGTAGGGTGGTGATAGAGGCCGGTGGGGGGGTTGGCGGGGAGAGGGGGGGGAGAGATGATGGCAGCAGGCCGCCAGAGTGAAGCAGCCGGCAGAGGAGTTAGGAGTTGCAAGGAGGCAGAGCAGGATGGCCGGGTAGGAGCACGCTCCAGCGGTCCGACCCAAAAGTCTTTCTTACTTCCGGTGTCTATGCTGCTACAGCGCGCTCCTTCCTCGCCATCCTGCTCTGCCTCCGTGCAACTCCTCTGACGACTGCTCCTCTGCTTAACTCTCCGCTGCCATCATCTCCCACCACCCGCCTCTGTCACCACCCTATTCCACAGGTAGGCATGGAGGAAGGGGAGAGAGCTGGAGGAGAGAGTTGGGTGAGGAGAGGGAGAGAGAGCTGAAAGAGGAGAGGGATAGCTGGAGGAGGAGAGGGAGAGCTGGAAGAGGGGGTGAGAGCTGAGGAGAGAGTCGAGGAGGGATGAAAGCCAAGGAGGGGGATGAGAGATGAGGAGGGGAGAAATGGGATGAGAGATGAGGAGGAGAGATGGGATGAGATGAGGAGGGGTTGAGAGATGAAGAGGAGAGGAGAGATGGGGATGGGATGATAGATGAGGAGAGGAGGATGGGATGAGGGATGAGAGATGAGGAGGGGAGGATGGGATGAGATGAGGAGTGGAGGATTGGATGAGAGATGAGGAGGGGTGAGAGATGAGGAGGGGAGGAGGGGATGAGAGATAAGGAGGGGAGAAGGGGTGAGAGATGAGGAGGGGGGTGAGAGATGAGGAGGGGAGAAGGGGTGAGAGATAAGGAGGGGAGAAGGAGTGAGAGATGAGGAGGGGGGTGAGAGATGAGGAGGGGGGTGAGAGATGAGGAGGGGAGGGGGAGATGAGAGATGAGGAGGGGATGAGAATTGAGGAGGGGAGAAGGGGTGAGAGATAAGTAGGGGAGAAGGGGTGAGAGATGAGGAGGGGGTGAGAGATGAGGAGGGGAGGGGGGATGAGAGATGAGGAGGGTTGAGTTGAAATGGAGAGGAAGGGATGAGGGGATGAGAGATGAGGGGATGATGGGATGAGAGATGAGAAGGGGATGAGAGATGAGGAGTGGGAGAGATGAGGAGGGGAAGACATGGGATGAGATGAGGAGGGGTTGAAATAGGATGAGATGAGGGGGAGAGATGAGATGAGGAGGGGGAGAAATGAGGAGGGGGAGAGATGAGGGGTAGAGAGAGGATAAGGGAATGGATGGGGGAGGGAGAAAAAAAATTGCTGTCAGTATTAGCTTATACTACTATGCTGATTTATTTCAAAACAAACCTATAATCTCTCTCATGTTTTACGGTTTTAAAAATGTTATACCGATTAATTAAAAAAAAAAAAAGTAATTTGATCTGGATTATATCAGGCAGGGGGGCCCGACTAATATCACGGATGAAAAGGGGGGCTCTGTGTAAAAAGTTTGCTCACCCCTGATAATGACTGCATAGGAAAATCACTGCGTGGGGGGCGGGGGGGGGGGGGGCAGAGACCATGCTTCCGGATCAGACACCCCACAGTGATAATCCTCTGCCTCCGGGGCGACGTGCAGGCTTTTCTTATATTTATTTGTTCCACAAGATTGTATGAATAGTTTCAGGAAGGACCAAGTACAACCCGAAGCATTGAGTCGTTCCACAATGTCCTCATAATCAATATCACAAAAAGCAAGTAAGCAGCAGGCTACTCTCGTAATTTATTGATGGATTAACGTTTGTATTAACAACTTTTATTGTGTCGCTTTCCTTTTTTATCCTTGTGATGTGTGAATAGCCCATTCCCCCCTCTCTCCCCCCCAACAACTCTTGCACATTCATTACTAAGTTCACCTACGCTGCTGAGGTATAATTACAATGGGCTATGCAGCCATATTAAAGTACAATATCAATGTACGTAAATGGTTATCTTATGCTCGTGTCAAAGAATCTATCACATTGATTCATAATTCCACTATTTCAATCGTATTATTACACACACACACACACACACCACCACACACACACACACACACACACACAATGTTTTCCTTTGTTTTAGTTAATAACTGCAATTTAAAATACATGGAGAACCCGCTGGAATGCAGTGCACCACTTTGTAGGAAACAGTAGACCAGCGGTGTCTTTATTCCACAAGCTGGGAGCCTGCCATTTAAGTGACTAGAGAACCATGGGGTTAATTACAACTGTGTTCCCCAACAAGTGATTCTTTTGCAATTACTGCATGTGCAAGCTCAGAAAAACTCACCTGCTGCTTCACTACACATTCAGGCTGACATTTTAACCCTGCGTCACTAATCTTAAATATCCAAGCCAATGACACTGGTTTTCTTCTTGCAGTTGATATCTCAGGACAGTATGTTCTCTTAGTTGCTTCCTCGTTCTGGCTTAAAATAACTTTTTGGCTAAAATGTGTGTTCAAGATGACAGATAAGTTTTCATTTCGCAAAGTAAGCGTTTGCCTAAAAGGGGGGAAAAAAAACAATCTTATTTTGATGTTCTACATAATGTCAATTACTGTAGTACTCTGCACTATGGTGCTAAAAGCAGAGAAATAGGACATAAGTTCATCTTTTTAGAACATTTTTGTTAAAATAAATAGGTGCTACATATTAAACAAATGAGTGTTTCATTGAGCACAATTAGGCCTCAAAACATATTTTCATGAGAAAACAAAGGACCATATACAAAGACTCTTTCCTACAAAAGCCTGCAACATCAATAGCAAGTTTTTTTCATTTACAATGCTTAAAAGATTATATTTTTACTATACAGTAGTACAGTATGAAGTAGGGGGTCTCCAGAGCAGAACACTGCTAATTTCAGTCCCAGGGACCCCCTGCTTCCTGAGATAACATACCAGAAAAACTGTGTTACTTCCTGGTTGTTAAATGCCTTAGGAGGAAAAGGCGCCTTAAATGTACAAAATAATTCAATCAAATAAACTTCCAATATGTTGTTGCCAGTAGAAGGTTTACATAATATCCATCTTGCACCCAGACTCTAAGGCTGGGGCCAGTGGCATGACCGCAGTGATATCGTCAATGTGGCGTGCGGGAAACGCGTTGCGCAAGAAATCGGTTCAAACTGATTTCTTGGCGCGACAGGCGGTCCAGCGAGCGGTTTCGCACAATGAGGGCGAACCAGCTCAGTGATGTCACTGGCACGCCCCTAGACACGCCCACGGACGGGCGCGCGTACCATGGCGGCGGAAAAACGCACCCGCTTCAAGCGGTGGACGCACATCTCCGCACGGGCGGAGGCACACATTGCCCAGCCTAAAAAGCAGAGAGGTTAGAAAGGCCAATAGAAAGTCCTTTTTTATGTGGGTGAGAATTACGTGTCAAATTGACAAGATAACACTCTGGAACAATAATAGACACTAGGTTCCGAAAGAACGTTAAACAATAAAAAAAAGGAAATTACTACATTGACAGTACTGCAGGTGTTAAAACGTATGATAGGTGCAGTAATTATACACTTCGGGGCACATGCATCAAGCAACTTGAATGGGAGTTAATGCCGGAATGGCACTTGATGAATGAAAGTGATTTTGCACAAAGGCCTTCAGTTTCCATGTGCATGCTGCATGGATCTTGCAATATAAAAGCCTCTAGTGTTTTTCCCATTTTTAGAGAAATAATGGGGTAAAAAAAATATTATGGTGGCAAAATGGCTACTACAAATGAAATTCCTATAAAACATGCATACTCGACTCAACAATCTTTTTCTCCCCCCCAAAAAAACAGCATGTATTGTATACAGTATGTTGCGGTGCTTTTTGAAAAAATCTGAGGCAAATTTTGTACAGCTAAAAAAAAAAAAAAAAAAAGATTATTAAACAAATGTTAAAAAGAAGGTCTAGAAGGTGTTACATACAGTAGGTTAATGCTGAACCTTATTACAGATCTAAGATGCTAAATGAGCCGGACATTTAAGTAATTGCTACAGTGACATTTTTCCCTAAAGATTTATTAAGACGGCTTGCACGAGCAGCTGGTTTTATTCTCCCCTTTTACAAAAAGCGTAATCAAACAATAAAACAGTTGGAAGACATATCGTGTTTTCTAGCTGAAGCTATTAAATAGAGCATAAAACAAAAGGAATGCTAGGAAATGCAGAATGATCCTGCTGTCTTCTCAGTTAGTTCTGATTCATATGACATTTAAACTGTTATTCCTTTTTTTAAAGGAAAATTCCATTCTCAGTCCTAAAAATGTAGAAGCACGATGGACAATGAATATAGCGGTGGACTGAAGGTGATCAGCTTCAGGAACATCTTCTAATTGGGTAACAAACGCATTTAAAGCCCCAAGCAGCCTATTTTCTAAACTGATCATTTTACAGCACCGAACCAGGGAGTCCTATGGAGCTGCAGCATATAATATAATATTATTATATAATATATATATATATATATATATATATATATACAGTGCGGACAATCACCCAAAAATCATCTCGCCGAACAAAAAAATCTACTCGCCACCTAGTCCCGCCCCACACCCCGCCCCCTACCCCGCCCCTAGTCCCGCCCCTAGTCCCGCATTTAAAAAAAACCCTAAATGAAAAAATTGAAAAATTTCTAGTAAGAACATCGTTTTTGACATAAGTTATTTATTGTATTACATATACTACAATTAGTCCTTGTTACGTGTGTGTGTGTGTGTGTGTGTGTATGTGTGTATAAATGTCGAATCTAGAAAAAAAAGCCAGGTGTGAATGACTAGTTTTCTGCACCCCTTAACTAGTGCCTGGACGTCCCCGCTTCACAATATTTAAAGCAGCAATCCCGCCTGGGATCTTACCTGATCCGCAGTCCCTCAATGTCCAGGTACCTCATTCCCGCAATGTTGTAAGTTGGAGGCGAGGTGTTCCCTACGTGTCTTCTGGGTTAGGGGGGGTTCCGATGTCTTCCGTGTGAAGCTTGAGTCATATCTGGAAGAAAGCAGTATAGGTTATTTCGGTGTAGTATAGGGCAGTTAACGATATACAGGGTAAATAAAATATCCAGATTGTGAGACAGAGAGAGGGTGAGAGAGATGGTGAGACGGAGAGAGGGGTGAGAGAGAGGGTGGAGAGAGAGGTAAGAGAGAAGAAGGTGAAGAGACGGAGAGAGAAGGTGGGAGAGAGACGGAGAGAGGGTAGAGAGAGAGACAGAGAGAGGGTGAGAGAGACGGAGAGAGGGTGAGAGAGACGGGAGAGGGGTGAGAGAGACGTAGAGAGGTGAGAGACGGAAGAGAGGGTGAGAAGGAGAGAGTAACGGAGAGAGGGTGAGAAGAGACGAGAGAGGTGAGAGACGTAGAGAGGATGTGAGAGAGACGGAGAGAGGTGAGAGATGGTGAGAGACGGAGAGTAGGGTGAGAGAGAGGGTGAGGTGTAGAGAGGTTGAGAGAGTGAGAGGGGGTGATAGAGGGGTGAGAGAGACGGAGAGAGGGTGAGAGAGACGGAGAGAGGGTGAGAGAGACACGGAGAGAGGGTGAGAGAGACGGACAGGTGAGAGACAGAGAGAGGGTGACTGTGGGGGTTGGGGTGACTGGGTGGGTGATTGGGGTGTGGGGTGATTGGGGGGTAGGGTGATTGGGGGGCTGGGGTGACTGACTGGGTGTTTGGTGTGGGGGTGACGGGGTGGGGTTATTGGGGGGTTGGGGTGACGGGGTGTCTGACTGGGTGGGGATTACTGACTGACTGGGAGGGGTGACTGGGCACAGGGCAGGGGGGTGGGATGACTGACTATGACTGACTGGGTGGGGGGGGGGGGTGACTGACTGGGTGGGGGGATGAATCACTGGGTGTGGGGGTGACTGACTGGGTGGTGGGGATGACTGACTGGGTGGGGGCATGACTGACTGGGTGGGGGGATGACTGACGTGGTGGGGGGATGACTGATTGGGTGGCGTGGGGGGGACGTCTGGTGTCCTACAGGGGGCGCTCGCTCTTCTCTCAAACACACACACCCGCAGTACCCCAGAAACACACCCAACAACACACACACACCACAAAACAAACCTCCGTCCCAGACACACACACATACACACAACCCACACACACATTACCCCTACCACACACACGCGCGGCCGACCACTAGACCACGACAGACAGCCACACACAGACAGATACACTACACAAGACACTACACACACGCGGACCGACCCAGAACAGCACACAGACACACAACACACGCGCCGACCCGAGACTAAACACCACGACACACACACGCGCTCGACCCAGACACATCAACCACACACACACACGCCGACCCGCGGAGCAACACACACGCGCAGACCCAGACACACACACAGACACACACAACACGCGCCGACCCTAGAACACAAACACAGACACACACACACACACACACACCACACGCGCCGACACATACACACACACACACACTCTCCTACCCATACACACACACATACACACACTCTCCTACCCATACACACACACATACACACACACACGGGATGGGACGGGGAAACACCCCGCTACTACCTGCCGCCCCGCGCGGGCAGCGGGAGCGAGGGGAGGAGGGGGTGTAAGAGAAACACCCGAGCCGCGCGGGCAGCAGGAGGGGGGTGAAACACCCGAGCCACGCGGGAGGGGGGTGAAACACCCGAGCCGCGCGGGCAGCGGGAGGGGGGTGAAGCACCCGAGCCGCGCGGGCAGAGGGAGGGGGGTGAAACACCCGAGCCGCGCGGGCAGAGGGAGGGAGGTGAAACACCCGAGCCGCGCGGGCAGAAGGAGGGGGGTCAAACACCTGAGCCGCGCGGGCAGAAGGAGGGGGGTGAAACACCCGAGCCGCGCGGGCAGAGGGAGGGGGGTGAAACACCCGAGCCGCGCGGGCAGAGGGAGGGGGGTGAAACACCCGAGCCGCGCGGGCAGAGGGAGGGAGGGGGGAAGAGAAAGACATGAGCCACGCGGGCAGCGGGAGCGCCGAAGGGAGGGGGGAGAAACACCTCTGCTACCTCCCGCGCGGGCAGCGGGAGCGCCGAAGGGAGGGTGGAGAAACACCTCTGCTACCTCCCGCGCGGGCAGCGGGAGCGCCGGGGACCGGATGTATCAGTATAAATATTTATTAAAGGCATTAAATTCCCCCCCACCTCAAGCATGTGTCCACAATCCTCTCCATGACCGGATCAGTGCAGGTCTTGTAAGCAGGAGGTGACACAATTATACAGGAGGATATATAGGAAGAGGAGGAGCAGCAGACGCGCGCGCGCACCCCCAACCCCCCCCTCCCCATTACTTACCCGTGCAGAGAAGGAAGGGCGGTTTGAAGTCCTGGCAACTCCAAGCCGCGTCACAGCCAGAGGGATTTTTTTTTTTTTCGAGCAGGGGATTTTTTTTTTGCAGAGCAGGAGAAAAGCTACTGGCCACGAGCCAATATCCGATCGCAGCTGGCGAGTTGGCGACCGGGTTTGTCGAGCACTGTATATATATATAAAAGCTCTGGGGACTCTTGGTTTCCGAGATATTTGCTGGTTTAATTTCCAGTGTTCCTTTAGACATTTCAAGATGGGCACTGTGGTCATCCAATCAGAAGCTGACAATGTCTTCCCCACGATGATGCTTCCTACTGGCCCACAGACCTGTGCCATTTGGTGGCCATTTTGATTTCCCTAAATGAAGCTGAAACACAGATATGTATACCAGTAGATGTTACACTAGCTTGTCTCAACAGAGACAACTGTACTATTTATTATACTCTACATGGGGAGCTCTAGAAGGAAACCGAGCGGAGAAGCCCCACCTTTCCATCATGGCATGTTGTAAACAAGAAAACGTTTAATGAGTAGGCAGAATGAATAGTTAGGTTGTTTTGCTGCACCTCAGGGAACAATGCCTTTTAGATAAGGCCACATTGTTTGACAGGAATACTGCTGCTTAAAAAACAAATCTCATTCCGGTTTCACTTGCCCAAGATTTGTTCATTATGGTTCCTTATGTTTATTAATAATAATAATAATAATAATAATAATAATAGCATGTTCTTGTATGGCGCTGCTAGTTTTACGTAGCGCTTTACAGAGACATTTTGCAAGCACAGGTCCCTGCCTCGTGGAGCTTACAATCTATGTTTTTGGTGCCTGAAGTTTGAAAACAATAAAAAAAAAAGGGTATCTTTGCTCAAAGAAGAAGCAGAAACACATCCAGAGAAAGATATGTTATATGGATAAAAAAAAAAGGATTTTGATATACATTTGTGGAAATACAACTCTTTTACAGTATACCAAAAGAACCTTCTAAAAGAAGTATCAAAGCTACTTTGCCTAAAACACCATACAAAACAGGGTTGGAAAGGGCAAAAGGAGATCTCTTGAAGTACATAAAAAGATAAAATGCAAAACCAAATGGCGAGAAGCATAGACCAGTACTTTAATATCAGTATATTCTATGATTTTCATTAATCTGTTTAAGAATACTTCAAATTTATTTTAAAAAAATACAGGACTTTATATATGCTCTGAAATACGTCAAGAAAAAAAAACATGTGGAAATGCAGATATTTATGGATCCTATATATGAAGTGTCTTATTAAATTTGGTAAATGCAAGTTTGGTTTCCATCAAAAAAAATTAAACATTTGTTGTTTTCTTTTTAAAAAGAATTTAAAGAGAGCTGTTAATAACATAAGGATTAATTTATAAGTAATAAAATAAACAACAAGCTTGTGTTTCCTGCTAAGGTCAGAGAACCCAACACAGACTTCAAATTTAAAGTTGCAGACTGTACGGAAACCAGGAGTAGTAGTAAACAAGAATTAATTAAAAATATCCGTATGGTACGTCTTTTGCAAAGAAAATGTTCCTGTTTTGCTGTGCTTGACCTGCTAAGAAACTTTCCCAACAATTAGAAATTACTCACATATCTAGGACCAAGCAATATCCTACATGTGTGTTTCCCCCCCATCCCCAATAAATCAGTTCTGTAATATGACAAAACACTAAAAAAATTAAAAAAAAAAATACAATTCTGAATGACATTTTTAATGTATTCTAATGTAACAAACATTTTATGTTTCTATCGCAACATTTACAAAGTCACATCCCCTTCCTCTTCTGAAACAGGCCCTGGCACACCCCTTTTTGAGCCCTGCCCTCTCTAGCAGTGCATCAATTGTATCTAGTGACTGCCAGGTCACATGATCTTCCCCAGAACTTTGCATCTTTGGTCCTCTTCTGCTACACGGACAGCCATTTAGTGAACTGCCAAGCCGAATCTTTGCAGATCGATCACAGGTGAAAGGATTGATCTGCAACTTAGCTAATTACGTATCAATGTGTGGATTGTATTGATGCACATATTAAAGGGATTTTTTTTCTTTTAACCGACAGCTTTGACTGCTGCTTTAAGAGATATTGCCCTAATGCCAGTGTATTTTCCTACATCTGCAGTGTCATCTTATCTTTGTCCATTATGCATGGTAGCCCATACATTATAGTGTCATAGTGTATGGTTCAAAACATTGGTTGAAACATATTAGTGGAGGAGACAGAAAATTAATCAGCGGCCTATAGCTACCTGATGCCGAGAGAACGCTTAAACCAGATTGATTTTAACACGCAATGATTTGCGCTTGGAGTGTATGCTGTGCCATATTGATGCATACAATAACTCAATGTTGATTTAACTCTGTAATTCCGAACATATACATTAAACTATAAACAAAATATAATATTAAAAAATATATAAGAACAATATGGTATACGGTTGTCTCAGACAGCATGTTGGCTAAGTACACAGGGCTACGAAGCTTGTTGTCCAGAAAATGGTGCCAAAAAAACAAAACTTTGCAGAAACTAGCACAATCCTCATTATAGTGCTGTGATTAAATGGACACAATAGACTTTTTACGAAGAGAGACATTTCAAACATGCTCTTCTAAGTGTAAATGTATCAAAGTAATTTCCCCTCTCTTTTGCATAGGCAAAATCGACTTGACTTTTGGAAAAATGGATGTAACAGGAATTACCCAACAAACAAATGTAATGAAATAGGTGACTCATTATGTTCCATTTTGTACAGCAGGCGGCAACATTCTTATCCAAATTTGACTTGGAGTAAACTCCTTCAACTAAATATACAGATGTGTAAAAAACAAGCTATTGTCAACTAGATTCTTACATTTGGCATCAAGGCAAAAGCAAATTTTATTTGGGGCTCTGAGTTTAGTTGCTTTTCTCAAACCATTGTTAAAGCCTATCCCCCTCCCTCCCCTCATTGCTAGTTCTACCATAAAATCAAAACAATAGGGACAGAAAATATATGAATACAATCAATTATTTTTTAAGATTTAGTAAATTAAATTACCCCAAAAATATGCAGCCCTAGGAGGATCAAGCTCTAGTCCTGTCAGCCTGTGACGCTTTAATGTTGCATGTTTAAATGTAGTTTCTCAACAAGACATGATTTCTATATTATTTTACAGCTTCTGTACAGTACTTTGCTAATTAAAATATAATTTTTTTAGCTCTTTTTCGGGGGTATTGCCGCTTGCCCGTTTGTTTTTGTTTTAATAAATGCAGCAGTTCCTTACATATACAGCAAAGCAATTATCTAAGCTGCCGATCGAACTGTTCTCCCGTTATCAGTCAGCGAAAATCCTGTTTCCATGGGCACCCAATATGGTTGCCTACTCTAAAAGAGAAAGGGCTGAGGATTCCTAAATAGCTATAGCAACCCAAGGATGCTTAATACAATAAATATCATCAAAAGGGCATAGAGAGTGAAACAAAGAAAAAAACTGCAGTATTATCTAATATTACACACCTGATTTATTAAAAAATTGGCACAAAGTCATTTAAGGCATATAAGGGATGAAGTCAATTCCCAGATTATCTTAAAGTTTTCTGATTTACAACCAAAATCATCCAACATTGAAGCAAAAGACTGTCTGCCTCTTCCCTTCACACATTGCTGTTGCCCACAATTTACGTATAACATGATCTTTTCGTTCCCTCATTTTTTCTCTCTGGAACAATATATATCTATAAAAGATCAAATGCCTGAAAGGCGCCTTCTAAAATGCTAAATGTTGTTTTCTATAATGTATAACCCTTGTTTCATTCTTGGTAGCGTCAACCTCTCCCAAAATCCTATTCTATTCCAACATTAGAGAAACTTTCAAAACCAAAAATGTACAGATAAAATAAAGTTCTAGTTATTTGTGGAGGATTAATGTCAAGGGAACTCAGACTTCAAAATCCATTAGCAGTGCCAAAGGGCATTTTATTTATTTCTGTCTTCAAGACTTTTGCTCTTTGAAGGATCTTGCCCTTCCTGGACCTAAAAGCAAAGTTAGTCTTCCTCCTGGGAAAAGAAAGCAACATAAATGTAGGGCAAAGTTATTATAGGGAGGTGACTTGTTGTAAGCCTTTAGTTCTTGAAAGGGAAAGGATCTTGGTGAAACATAGTAATACACTAAAGCTCTGCACACTTAAAAAGAAAAATATCAGTGTGCAAGATTCAATTAGCTAATTATTAACGCATGCAATTTACTAGACTTTCTGCCAAAGAAAAGTAGAGACAGACAGCAAATATAGCCAAGTTGCCAAAACTTAATTAGACATATGTTTACCATGAAAGTGCCTTAATTAGTAAGTACCGTATGTGGCTTTATACATAACCGCTTCACTGTTCGAGTAGTACGGACAATAAATGGGTTAAAACAGTGGTGCGCAAACTGGGGGGCGCGAGACAGCCGGCGGGGGGGGGGGGGTGTGGGGGCGCGGGGTTTACAGAGGCCCCGCGCGCTTCCCGAAGGCACTTAAATTAAGTGCCGGGGGAGCTGCAGGGCCTCTGTAAACCTTAATTACCTAGGCTCCGGCGGCTTCCTTCCTGCGTCGCCATGGCAACGCGCGAGGTCATGTGACATCACGTTGCCATGATGCCGGAGCACAGGTAAGTGGGGGTTAGGGGGGCCGCGGGAGTGAGGGGACTGCCGACAGGGGGGCGCGGGGAAAAAAGTTTGCGCCCCCCTGGGTTAAAAGATAGATGTTACTCAAAACAAATAGATCTTAGGCTAAGGCCATACAACCTTCACCTGCGCGAAAGGCGTGCGAAGGCTGTGATGTCCCACGCGTGAAGCGGGTGCATTTTCTGTCCATGGTAGACGCGCCGTGCTAGGGGCGTCACGGAGCTGGTTCGCCCTCATTAACCTGGCTGTCGCGCCGAGAAATCAGTTTCAAATGATTTCTGGTGCAGCATTCGCCCCCTCCTGCTGCCGCCTGCGCGGTCTATGGGTGCCCTGCACGTCTGCGGCAGTATGGACCTGCCCTTAGAAGGATTTATGCAAACAAACCTGCAAAACGTGGCATTTACCTTTCTAGAACTCCAATAGCCCTAGTTCTCTGAATAACACATTGTATGACCTTAGACATTTAAATTTACCATTATCACCACCTGTTAAGATAACGTCCATTTGTAACAACAGTTTTATTACAGCTACTGTAAAGGATCACCAGTAACAAACACTGCTCTGTTATATATTCTTTGGTACGGCACGAAAACAAAACAGGAGTGCCCTAACACAGGGGTGCGCAAACTTCCTGCGCCGAGTCCCTCCCCCTGCGTCCCCATACCTCTAATGTGGCGTCAAATAACGCTGCGGGTCATGTGACGTCACATCATGCGAGGCGTCATCTGATGTCACGCATCCATGGCAATGGGCGTCATTACTGACATGGTAGCCCTGCTCTAGTTCAATTTCTTGGATCATATAGATGTGTTTATGCTTTTGTTCGGCCTTCACTCAATCTTTTTTTCCCAGCAGTAATTTTAACTGTGCCTAGTTACCTGCTTCTGCCAGCAACATCATCTAGATGTATGTTTATATGTTTCTATGTCTCCTCACAAGTGGTCTCACTGGGATTTGTCACTTTATTAATTTTCTCTTGCCCCGCACTTAGTACCAGTTGCCTGTACATACACTTCAGCCTGCTATGCTTTGTTGTATCCGAGAACGGACTGCACACGAGTTGCTTAGCAACCAGAGACGGTCTCTATCTGGAGACCAATCAGATAGTGGCCACTGCGCATGCCGCATTCCACAATGGAGGCCTTCACATGAACTTAACGAGACCCTCCAGGGGGACGCCAGGACAGGTTGCTGAGCAACAATACTGCACCTGACTACACGCAGGTGCAGTGTACATAATCATTATGGCGGTCTGAACTCTGATTCAAAATGGCGACTGCAGCACACCATGGAGATCCTTTGGTAAACAGGTTTGGCAGGCTTTTTGCCTGCTTTAATTGCTTTGGGGTTAATTGATTAATTGATTAAATGTTTGATTTGTCACAATGGGTTTCAGGGGTATATAATTGTATGTTTTGTTCTTCCCTCACTGCACCATCCTGAGGAAGGTCCCATTTTTGGGGACCGAAATGTTGGAATTTTGTGCCTTATTAATATATACTTTACCTGCTTCAACATCGAGTGTGGTCTGATTCCATGGAATCAACACGGTATCATTGTCTTATATTTATTTTATGGGACTTGCACCTACCCATACCTCTCTGCTTATGGAAGTGCAGACTGACTGTTTAATATATACTGTATATATTAATAAATATATAATATATATTTATATATATATATAAATATATATATATCAAAATATATGTGTGTGTGTGTTCGAAATACCCGGTCGTCATCGACCGGATTTTGCCCACTAGCGATTGGCCCAAGCAGCGCACGTTGTTCTGTTTACTTTCCCCTGCTCGCGTTGACACTTTTTTTTTGGGTGCACATCCAGGCTCTATATGAGCCTGCATGGAAGCGGCCTTCCTTTTCAACCTTGATCCTTCGTGAGCACGTAAGTACTTTCCCATGCCTCTCCCGCATTAGAAGGAACTCCAACCCTCTCTAATAGCGCGTCTGAGATCAGATGCACTGTAAGGAACCTCAACCCTCTCTAATAGCGCGTCTGAGATCAGATGCATTGTAAGGAACCTCAACCCTCTCTAATAGCGCGTCTGAGATCAGATGCATTGTAAGGAACCCCAACCCTCTCTAATAGCATGTCTGAGATCAGATGCATTGTAAGGAACCCCAACCCTGTCTAATAGCGCTTCTGAGATCAGATGCATTGGAAATTCTTCTGTATTTGCAACAATTTTCAAATTACCTGAAAATTGCCAGGAACCCTTGAGGAATGCCCAGGGAACCCAAGGGTTCCTAGGAACACCCGTTGAAAAACATTGATCTAATACTACAGAACTGATTTATTTAAATATAACAAATAGGATTTGTTCACGTTTTGCTGCTTTAAAATGACATAGGAAGCTTTAAATAAGAATTTCCAGTCAGCTGATCCCACCACTGAAGGGATACACATTTGAATTGGGTGTGTTATAATTGTACTGTACTATTTCTCATTGGAATCCTATTGAACCATGAAACGCTATTAGAACCCATTCAAGGTGTTCGGGGGAACTGTAATGCACTGTAAATACATTTTAGGCTTCCAGTATATTGCCAAATACCCTTTAAAGCCTCATTTGAAACATTCCAGGTAAGATTTTGCTTAAAACAAAATATTCAATGTCTGCAACAGTATTGTTAATATATAGAAAGTATACACATTAGACATTCATTTTACAACATGCATTTAAAAGCAGACCAGGAGGAAATTACATATTTGCATGTGCAAGCTCAAACATTTTCATGGTATTTTGTAACAAAAAAAAAAATGATCTTCCAGACAAGGTTCAACAGTCTGTTTGCAAAGGAAGAGCAAATAGAAGATTACTAAAATACTGGATTACTAAAAAATATCTACCAAGGAAGTGAACAGAGTACAGCGAACCAACAAATGCCTAAATGGAAGCAGCCGAGGCCAGGAATCCATTTTGTGCCCATCACGGTCTGCACCTTTAAAGCAGCAAACTCCTCTCCTCCCTGGCCCTGGGCTAAAAAAGGTCCCCTGACCTCTGGGGAGTGTCGTTCCCTATATAAGGGGTGCGCAATCTTTCTCCCCTGCGCCCCCCTGCCAGCTCCCCCCCCTCCTCGCGCCCCGCCTCCTTACCATGGCTCCGGCATTTGAAGGCACAACATCATGTTCCCATGGCAACGCGTCGCCAGAAGCCATCTGAGCCAAGCTAAGGCAGTGCTTATAGTGCCGGCGACGTCGGCCGAAAACAAATACATTGCCGCCGCCGCGTGCGCTTATAGTGCACACGACAGCGACAAGCGACAGAGCGACGCCACAAAAATCTGAAGCCGGCAAAATGTCATTTTTCAAGGGCCGCTGCGTCACGTGATGGCCCTTGGACAAATCAAATTGCCGGAATCCCGCGACCCCGCCGCCCGGCGAAACATAACTTTCGCCGTTGGCGACGGCTAACGTCACCCGCCGTCGCCAACGACGGCACTATAGGCACGGCCTAAGGGACCTTACAGAGGCCTTCGCCGCTCCTCCGGCAATTAATTTATAAGCCTTTGGGAAGAGCGCAGAGCCTCTGTAAGCGTCTGCGCCCTCATCTCCTGAAAATCACACGCTCCCACTCCCCCCAAGTTTGTGCACCCCTGCCCTAGATATTAGTTTGTTTTGTGCCGGATTGAAAAACAAAATAAGATACATACATGAATTCTGATCACCAATAAAAAGCAATAGAGCCAGCTTTCTATTTGCTGCTGGAGTGAGGCTGACACAGTGGCCATTTTGTCTCCATTTCCTCAACTAGTTACCAAGTAAACACAAAGGAAGGGTTGGGGAGGGGGGTAGCGGGATGGGTTAGCCACTTCATTACCATAGCGGTTATTACACGATAAGGTGATTAAGGGGTTTCTGGCCAGTAGATAGTTTTTTAATGGCCGGGCATCAACCCCACCAATGGATATTGGTGCCTCAAAGGAGGACGTGAACTGCCTTCATCCTGGCAGGGGTACTACTTTTATTTACTTTTTATACTTCTCAATGGGTAAAAGCGCAATTAGTCAGATCTGGCTAATAGGGCTATGACCTTCACTGTGTGTGGTGGTGAGGGGAGGGTTGTTGGGGGTAACGGTGTGGTGACAGGGGAGTTAGGGTGCCCATTGGTAGCCACATTGGCAATCTGTGCGATGTTGAGGGCATAGGTAACCACAGTGACAATCAATGGATTTGATGGCTATTGTTTGCTGGCGGACGCAGAACCCTGTTCGCCATTAAACAAATATTTTTAAAAAAAAATTGTTTATTTTCCCGAGATCCCGGTTATAACGCGGTGGCATCGGGTGCACCCCGCGCACCGCGTTATAGCGGGGATCAGCTGTATTATTTAGTGCTTCAAAAATGGGCAAAAGCGCTATTAGCCAGATCTAGCCAATAGGGCTGTTGCCCTATTGTGTTGTGAGTTGGGGGGGTAGAGAGGGTGGGTGATGGGGGTAGTTGCCCCCGCCCCCTGGCACCGTATTTTATTTGATAGTTTTGGTAATTACTGTATGTGTATTTTATTTTGGTAAATGCCAAAACCACCATTAGCCACATTTGGCTATTAGGGATATTGGGCATTAGTCTAGAGTGGGGTGAGTGGTTGGGCCACTAGGGGGTGAGGGCGATGGCAGGACTGTTTAACCCCTCATTACCTTAATGGTTAGCCACTAAGGTAATGAAGTTTTGCTTTAAGTTTATTTTTTAGTACATAGGATTGAAGCAGGGGGTCTCCGGAGCTGAACCGCATTCATTTCAGGTCAGGGGACCCCGAGCTTCTCAAGGTACAGGTCTCCGTATGGGGTGCCGGTATCTGGAGCTGTTTAAATGTCCTGGTCACGTGGGTCGTGATGCGGGAGATTTAAACTTGCAGGATACCGGCACCCCATATGGAGGCATGTACCTCGGGACGCAAGGGGTCCCTGGATCTGAAATTAATGCAGTTCAGCTCCGGAGACCACCTGCTTCAATCCTATGGACTAAATAAAAATAGTGCGATCTGCTGTAAGACCTGTGCAGGGAGACACAGAGGGCTGCTTCTCTCTGATCTCACTGCGCAGCTCTTAGACTGGTTGCGGCCTGGTATGATTAATGCAGCGGGAGTCCCAAAGCAGGGACACCCACTGTGTTAATCTTTCTGGGAAATTCCCTCGGTGCGCGGTCCACCAGCTCGAAGTGCCACACATGGGGGAACTTGTATGGCGCCACATCTGTATGTATAATTCATTTAATAGTGAAGCAATCTGATATAAGTGAATCCCTCAACTGATGCAAAGCATATACCAATATTTAAAACATACATTTTATTATGAGTATTAATAAGTGCAGCAAAAAGATAAAACTATGATAAAATTTGTGTGGGGAGATTGGGGGGGGGGGGGGGAAGAAGGGAATAGAGAAGGAGAAAGGGAGGTTGGGTGATAGGAGAGCAAGTATGTCTAGTATACCAAGCACAAAACAAGGTAGCTAATTAGCCTCATCTATAAATGAGAAGCAAAGAGATAAGCTGATACACTTACAGATGTGTGGTATATGACTGTCAAATGAGCCTGGTGTATATCTAGGAAGAGACAGACTGGTATTATAGCCTCTGTGGTTCAACCTAATGAAATGCTAAATATGCCTTCAATGGAATCTTTGCTAAGCAATAAAGTAGCAAATAGGCTAAAATGTATCACAGCATGGTTATAGTAATGAATGTGCTGATACAGCTAAGTCAAACTGTGGGGTGTCCCAGAACAGCGGCAGCTCCCAGATGGCATCTACACAGTCTCCTGATCACACCCCCCCCTATCCCTGCCCCCGTAACATCTGACATCACTTGAAATTCAGACCCCAAAGCGCGTTTCACTAAGACTGGAGCTCTCTTAACTGAAGTGACGCGACTCCGCTCTTGGGCGAGTTTCAATACTTGAAGGTTGCTAAAGCAACTGGACAAATCTAGTTTGTGGTCACGGTGACCTTTTATACATTAAAACAGATGATATACAACCATTATACTTTATCTCTAACTAGAGAGGATTTAATTCTCTGATTGCAGATCCTTTTTAACGTTTGCGATTTGTTTTTATTTACTAAATTGAGCATGCTTGACTAGAAGCGATTCAAAGAGGGATAATTTTTAACCTCACAGTTTACCTCTCTTTACCTAGAGAGGGTATAATAAATTCATATAAACGGAGTGAAGGTAAAACCTTCATTTAAGTCATAAGGATACAAAGTCTTTAGCTTTTTTTTTTTTTTTTTTTAAGTAATGTATCCAAATTACCTTGTCCAATATTATACTTAATGTGCTCAATACCCATACAAGATAGATCAATATAGTTACCTCTATGAAAACAGTTAACATGGCATGCTAACGGTGTATCCAATTAATATTTTATAAAATTAATGTGTTCCAAAATCCATCTTCTAAGTTCCCTGAACATCTTGCCCACATACAGCTGACCACAGACAAGTGACTTGATAAATTCTACCTTTCGTTTTAACGGACTAATGTCACGTGTCACAGTGTCGGTGAAACGTGTCAATATTCATAATGCAAATGTGCTCCGCCAATATGTCCCTCACTGATTGGTTTGTTACCAGCCATTTTTTGTCTTCCAAGTGAATACGCTAGAAATGGGGAAACAAATAGGTTATATTAAAAAGTAAAAAGAGTAGAGTGTATCAAAGCTGTAACTTGATTCATTTCTCATGTGGTGCTCCAAACACACATCAATTACAAACAGAAAGTAACTGATGTCAAATGTGGTTTGTTGCTCTGCCTGATGCATGTAAAGCGAAGCTGAAGTCTGACCACAAGCACTCACAGCTCACTTTAAACATACGCAAACTGAGGCTTGTGTTCACATAGTTAAGAATTCAGCATGTCTGAAATGTTTCCAATTAGTTTTGTTTTTTACTTTTCTGTTTCTTCTTTTGGGCCGATATTGGTAACAGTATGTTATCACTCACTTCCATGATCATTCTAGAGACACTATACCTCTAAGAAAAGGCAGGAGGAGGGAAGGAGGAGAGAAGGAGGGGGAGGGGAGGAGGGAAGGAGGAGACAAGGTGATGGTTCACAGGGCTGCTATAATCTTACAGAACCGGAAACAAAACAGGTTTGTGACCACTGATATCACAAATCTTTTATTCCTCGTTGGCCTTCAAGGGGAAAAAAGTTCTCAGATTTTTTTACATCTAGTCACCTTATTCGTTACTGAAAACATGTATGCACGTCAAACTCTTTCCATGACATGTTGGCTCTAGTAATTTACATTCTCTATTATAGAAGCTGGTTGGCAACCTATTTGTTCCATATGTTGCTCTTTTGGCATTTAAATAATAATAATAAAAAAACAACACATTTTACATGATGTACTGGGATGTCCCCAAGTCCTCATTCTGACTATTTACTGTGATCCTAGGAAAGGAAGCACCAGGCAGCCAAAGACCTATACTGACCATTCTTTACAGGAGGAACATCCTAATACCAAAGCTCCACGGGTTACACCCGTTTACCAAGAACAGGTACAGCTATTCACAAGCAATGTTCTGCTTGTATCTCCATTATTATAAAACGTGCGCTTAATAAATGTGTGATTTTAGGAAGAAGCACAAATCTAAGAGCACGTCCCCATCTGAAACTTTGGTACTTATTCCCCAAGTAGGGAAATGTACCTCTATAAACATGACCAAAACGTCCACCAGAAGGGCAACAAAAAAGGTTTGTGGTTCAGATGTGGGAAAGAGACTGTTCCTGTTAAGAATTTTTAAATATATCTACAAAGAGGAAGAACATGCGGAGATTCTTCACAAATTCCTCTGGGTTGTGTTACTTCTGTAATATAATAATGATGTCTCCCTATGCAGGGCTGTAGTGTAAACAGCAGAAGAACTAGAAGGATGGGTTGGTGCCATTGAAGAAGAAAACCCAGAGGGTGCAGTGAGTAATCTGCCCGATACTTGATTTAGAAACAAGCAAGTAGTAGAGTGTTCTTCAAATCCCCTTAAATTGCAGTATATGATGCAAGTGATAGATACATCTAATACCTATAATAGCCATCAGTACTAAACTGAAAGAAATGTGATCTTATTAATAAATTGTGATCGTATTTAAACAATATATTTGTGAATAAATGGGCAAACAATTATTTAATTCGTGACCAGTAAATAATGCTAAATACGAAATTGAAATAAAAAAAAGTGCTGCTCTAAGGACCACAATAGAACTGTCCTAGAAGTTCTTCTCAGCCAATCTTCTCTCAAAGAATGGGGCTTGCAGGTTTGAGCTCAGATGTATAGCATAAAAGTGAGAAATCTGCATATGGTGTAATATAGCATCGACGCTTTCAATACACTTGAAAACATGCTTCAGTCATTGCAAGCACATGAAGAAAAAGAAGGCACAAAGTCCAATACCAGTGCTTAAAAACCTCTGTGATAGTTGCTGTATATCTATTCTTTTTACAGTGTTATGACTCATGATATCTCCGTCCACTCTTGTATATCTTATGGAGGTGATGACATTGTGAGAAACAGTCCCCTATGCTTCTACGGATTTGTGTGTCCTTGTTTGTTTTAAATACATATTTCTGATACTTTGAATAGCACATAAACAATAGAAATGTCCTTAAATCTGTGGTCCTATGTTGATACAGTATACATCTTAGGTCAAAGACATACGGGTCCCTTTATTTTACCAAACTCCTTTAACAGGTAAATACAAATTGTACATCCAGACACTGCTGACATTATCTGGTATATATTTCCTTATACAATCCCAACACCAAAGTGGTCTCAATTCTTTGTTAAATAAGAAAATACATTGAGGATTACCTTACCGTTGCTAGTATCTCAAGTATTGAATGGAGGTCGAGTAATTTGCAATATATGAAAGACAAGAAAAAAGACCAGCACGGCCTTCCTTTACAAAAATGCAAAAATATATTGTGAGTTACACTAGCTCCAATTCTCACTTACATCATAGGTAAAATTAGTGCAGCATCAGAGAGGGATAAATAGGGAAGAGTCTTTATATTCACCACCGTTGTGCCAGTGAGTTCAAAGCGTCCCGTAGAGTATATGGCTCACAATATATTTTTGCATTTTTCTAAACGAAGGCTTTACGTGTCTTTTTTTCTTGTCTTTCATGCATTTGGGGGTCCCCTGGTAGGACCCAGAAGAACCGAGGTACCCGGCCTTAGAAGACAAAGAACTGTGAGCTTTTTTTTATGTTAATTTCAATCTAATTCTTATTAATAAAGCATTTTTATATAAAATATTTGTTAATATTATGCTATTTAGTTGTTCTATATTCTTTTTACTAGTCTGTATATAGTTGTCACCCACCGAATCTGAAACTATTTCCAGATCTGTGCCACCTTTTTGGTTTCCCCTTGTGCCCATGTTTGTGTTTGTCTTCATGGCAGTACTTTCAGTGTGGGACCACTATAGAACAACAGAAGTCATAATATTCACTATTTGACAAAGCGCCAAAGCAGGCGCGAAACGCCTACCTCTAATACCAAATTCTACCTCTATTACCAAATGCTGTGCTAAATAAATATATATTTTTACAGCCCTTTGGTGCAATATGTTAAAGACTCCTGACATAGCTGAAAAGTTAAAGCGTCAAGTCCATTCACTGGTAGACATGAGAGGGAGGAAACACAGCTCGGAGACGCACAGACCGGAAGTGACTATTGATGTCTGTTGCTCTACGGGCGGAGGCGAGATCTCCTCCTGAGGTGGGAACCTGCTTGCTCTGATATCTGTGTGTGTGTGTGTGTGTGTGTGTGTGTGATAGTGACCTAAGGGGGTGTTTTTAATAGAATGCGTATTAGCGGTCAGAGTGAATCTGTGTTTTCTAATGCCGTCCTATTGAGGGGAGGGGGAAAGTGTGTCATATTGAGGGGAGGGGGAGAGAGTGTCATTTAGGGGAGGAGGGGAGTGTCATATTGAGGGGAGGGGTAGAGTGTGTCATATTGAGGGGATTGGGAGAGAGTGTCATATTGAGGGGAGGGGGATGAGGATGATGATGAGAGGTGCTGGAGGAGAAATGATGATGATGATGATTTAACCCGTGCGGCCCAAATTTTTTTTCCTTGGAGCAGTTCGGCCCTTCTCACTTTACGAGTTGGGCAGGCCTGTTCTAAACTGTATAGCAAGATTTCCTGCACTATTAATTGTGAGTGAATCAATTAGTGTAACTTGCAAAATAGTGTGAGAATGGCTGAACAGAATTATTGTTAATTATCAATAAATTAACTATTTGAAGGTTAGTATCTGCCAATGAAGCATGAAAAGGGTTTTCCAGGGTCCCTTGTGCTTTTTCCTGACATGCGCTCAGAATAAACAATGTATTGTGTTTAAGTTGCTTCACATTCCATCAAGAATTAGCCTCTCCTATACCATGTTTCTGTAAAAGCATTAAAAGCACCTATGAAAACTAACCCTCTTTTTTTTTAATTATCATTTTTATACCCTTCAAAACACAGCAAAAAAGGAAATGTGGGTCAGTTGGTCTGCCCATTTTCCATACTTCCTACAAGACTATGGACTTTATCACCTCCAAGTCTTTCGTGCAGGATGTCTTACCCTGTGGCATTCCCTTGTATCTCAACCTCCGTTTGAAGTTATTGGCGTCTAATTGCCCCAGATGGTGGCAATCAGACGATAACCACTTTAAATAACACCTACCAACAAGAGCTCTTGGGGCCAACTGTGAACAATCAAAAAAACTATCCAAATCCCACAATCTTGAACTTGTATAACGAATAGAAGTTAAGAAAAACGAGTTAACTTCACAAATTCCAACCTCTCACTGTAGAGCCCGTTATATAAACAACTGCCACTGCAATTGTCCCATGCTAGCCCATAATCAGGGTTCGAAACATATAATTTACCTGCAACAATCCACCGCAGGTGGCCTTCAATGGAAAGGTGGTGGCTGATGAAGAACCTTATCGGAAGTGATTGATAATTACGTTTCCGACACAGTTCTTCAGCAGTTATGGTCTTTCAGCTCCCCACCCCTGCAAGTATTATTATTATTATTTCAAGCCCTGTCCATATGATCATCTACTGTATGTATGGCATCATCAACCAAGGATATTTAGGAACGAGCAGTCTGGAGAACAAGATTCCATAGGATACAATAATCCATGAGTCTTGGGGGTACCAATGTCCAACAACAAATAACATGCTATTTTATTAGGAGCCTGCTACAGAAACACTAGGCTTTTCTCAATATTTAAAAAGCATGGCTCCATTTTGATAAGTAGGACCTAAGGTGCCCTGTAAAAACAATAATGTAAAATATATGGTGTAGATTGGATACTTAATGTACTATAATAAATGTTTTAATTAATATCCGCGTTCTAACCCTGTAATTATAGATACAGTAAGCACAACTATCAGTCACTGCAGAATTTTCACATTCCAAATGATTACAATCCTAACTCATGTTCCTAATAATAAATGCATAAAAAAACATACACACTGGGTGTGAGAGCAATTTCTTCTCCAACTGGACCAATAATGGAATTTCCAGAGTCCAAGACATCGTGACCTGTTTTTCCCTTAAGTGCTTTTCAGCCATATGCGAAACAACTAACATCCCCAGGTACGATTAGTACAAATCAGGAATTTTATAAATAAATATTTATGCAGAGATCTTTTGGATCAAACTAAATTAAACTCGCCAATCTGCCAAAATATTTTCTTGATTAAGATACTAACAAAGAGAAGAACACGATCTCCCGGGAAAGGGAAATAGGCCAAAACTTAGACTGGGAAGATTGACAGGAAGTGTGGGAAGCGGGGGCTGCTAGCACTTTGTGTAGCACAATAAAAGAAAACACGTATAAGTTACTTTATCGCTAGTAGCTCACACCAGCGACGCTCCACACTATCTATCCAACATCGTCTCCTTGTGTTAGAGAAACCGTGGCCACATATGGTTGGACTGTTCTAAGCTTATACAAATATGGAACAAAGTTATCCGATAAATACACACTCTCACTGGGATCACAATGATGTTAGGAAGACTCCCCTTAAAATCCCAGCATGCTCAAGAAACCCAAAAACACACCACACACACACACACATATATATATTATTAGTGTCAAAAGGACAAAAGGAGTGATACGTAGCGTGGCCAAATGTATACATTAAAATACAGGAAAGCACAATGCTACATCCAATGTGACAAAAATACACAGTGAAATGCTTAAATATTGTCTTGAAAAAGGGTTCTTTAGTTCATCCCTTTGGCCAAAGTGTTATAAGTCTGCAAGCCACATCAAGGCATGACCAGTGACCAGGTCCTAACACTACCTGATACAATTTTCAGCTGTTATCAGTTGTTTTGGAGGTTAGTGGCCCCTGCCCCCAGGGTTTAAGCTCGCCCCTCCCCACTTTCTAAATTAGCAGGTCTTTTTCATCATGTTCATGTGTTTGGACAGACCCAGTGTGCTCATTCTCCCTCCAAATAGAGGTAAATGAGAATTTCATCAGGTAGCGTTAGGCCCTGCTCACTGGTCATGCCTTGATGTGGCTTGCAGGCTTATAACGCTTTGGCCAAATGGTTTAACTAGATGTGTACTTGATGGCTTATATATATACTGCATTACAATTCATGAATTTATGCCATCTGGTAGACACGCGAAGCATTTCAGCCTATTAAATCCTAATCATTATCATTTAACAGATCAGCCGCCCGTCAGCCAGGCATGAACCCAGGCTGGGAAGGCAAACGCAACGGGGCTTGTCAGAGGTGAGGGGCGGCGCATTCCAGGTATCTGCCAGGTACATACTGGGTATTTGCTCGAATAAAGTGTGTCGGTGCAGTAAGATAAGCCATCAAGTACACATTCGCCGCCTCCCTTTCTTTCCCATCACTCTCCTTTTCTCACTTCTGTGCATGCCCTGATTTTTCTTTTCTTTAATCCCATTTTGAAAATATAAAGGTATGTATGTAATTGCATGTTGTGTAATTTTCATGAGCTCATAAAATACAAGTGTTTAAAAATAAATAAATAACATTCGGGAATAGTCACCACTCACCATAATAAAACTCCTAAAATTAGAAGAGGGAATGTAAGAAAATAATAAAAAGTATTGTAGTCTCACGTTAAACAAGTCTTTCTTCTGGTTTTGCTAAAAATAAAACCGTACATTACAGCAACATTTCTTGCTGGCTTCAGCCAAGAACTCACAGACCTCCCAATAAACTCTGCCTTGGCTGCAGCCCTCCTCACATGGTCTTCAATGAATCAGCATTTTTCAGGCACCGTGGAAATTCCCCAGAATTAGCATTTACCTCTATGAAAGAAAGCGGGATTAATCTTAACAATTATATATAGATGACACTTAAGAGCCTCACACCTGAGTAATCATGTTAATCCAATATCAGGTCTGGATGTAATCCAGGTCCTACTGTTGTGTTCAATTTTTGTTTTTGTGACGAAACCTTCCCAGACCTCATGTGTACACTATTTCGGTGCCAAACAGGAACATGGCAAATCAGCCGTTCAGAATTAATAAAGCAAGGCCGGGGTTCTTGCAAATGGGTCAAAAATATTACAGTAACTGGCTTCCTTAGAAAAATCAACCTCGAAGAAAACTGTCCTGTTTATTTATCTATTTCTTGTGACAAATGAACATACAACGCTTCCTTTCTGGGAACACTGGATTCAAGCATCAGCAGCTTATGTTGATCTATTCGATTACTGATGGACCCACAATTCCTATTGCAAACAGCGATAGAGCTAAGTTAACACTTTTGTTGGCAGGCAAACCGTCTCATCAACAAAAGACAGTAAAGATTGTAAAAACCCCTCCAAAGCATGTTTACCATGGAAACGTTAAAGGTAAAATTAAAATAAAAATTACTTAAAAATACGTATACTGTACTTGTCCGTTTTCTTTTGTACAGGTGTCAGTCAGCTACATTTAACCTATTGTCTTTATGACACTGGCCTTTGTTAACTTTTGTCCTAAGCAAGACTGCCCCTTTAAGTAACATTATAGGCTAAAGCTGGTACATTCCGGGCATTATTGAAATCCGTGCTCTCTGATTGGTTAATGCTCCGAAGTTTAACTAATCAGTAATAGCCCCGAATTTTTGGCACCCTGCCAAGTTTTTCAACCAATCAGCTTTCAGTTCTCATTCACAAAGCGTGAGATCCGCTCTTCGGCTGCGGTCCCAGTAATGTCTGTGACACGCGCACCCGGCGGGGGGGGGGGGGGGGGGGAGCGGCGCGTGCACAGCGCTAACCGCGATCTGCGGTCAGAGGGGAGAGAGGGAGCTTGCGATGGGAGGGGGTGTGGTCGGGAATTTGCGGGGGCGTGGCCATTACGTCACGCGGCTGGTTCACCCTCATTGGGTGAACCGCTGGTGGGGGCGTTGCCACGCCTCCGTCGCAAGTTTTAAACTAAATTTCATTGAGTTTAAAAAAATCTTGCAGCACGGCGCTTCAGCGGGAAGGTGCGTACTGGGCCCTCCCCCATTGAGGGGCGGTGGAGACGTGCGCTGTGGCAGTGACTGGGACCGCAGCCTTAGACAGAGGAGGTGAATGGACAGGAGGCATCAGCAAGGCACTGACTCCTCCCCCCCACCCTGCCTGCAGAGAGCTCCACACAGGAGAGTGAGGGGAAAGAGTTGTGTGTCTGTTGTGGGTGTAAAGGGGGCCAGCAGAGTGTTTTATTGGTGTGTGTGTGTGTCTTCTGTTGATGTGTTTTGTGGGTGGAGGAGGGGTGTAGAGTGTTTTGTGTGTGTATGTGTCTGCAGTGTGTGGGTTTACAGGGGACTGCAGTGGGTGTAGAGGGGGGGGCTGCTGGTGTGTGTTTTGTGGATGTAGAGGGGGCAGCAGTGTGTGTGTGTGCGTGTCAGTGGATGTAGAGGGTGGAGAAGGGCTGCAGTGTGTGTTTTGGTGTGTGTGTGACTGCAGTTTTGTGGGTTTATGGGGGGCTGCAGTGTGCATTTCTGTGTTTGTGTGTTTATGGGTGTAGAGGGGGGGCTGTGTGTGTGTGTGTGTGTTGTGTGTGTTTTGTGAGTGTAGGGGGTGGAGGAGGGCTGCAATGTGTTTTGTGTGTGTAGAGGAGGGGGGATGCAACGTGTGTAGGGGGGACGGCAGAGTGTGTTTGTGTATCCAGAGGGGTGTGGGGAGTTGCAGAGTGTGTTTGTGTGTATAGATGGGGGCTCAAGTGTGTGTGTTTGTGTACAGTATATAGAGGGGGCTAGGTGTATGTACAATTTCCTTTTAATAAACTTGCAGTAAAAGCATAAAAATGTAGACGATCATGCTGCTAAAAATCAATATGACTATAAAAGTGGATCTTTTTTATGAAAATGTAAAAAAATGTTTTTATAAAAAGCCTATATTTAGCCTATAATAGTAATAATCCCCTCAGAACAGGGCATTACTGGCCAATAATGCCCTGGCTGGGTTGAAGTCCCTCAGCTTCGCCTCAGGCTTTCAACTCTTCCAGCCATTATTATTGGCCAGTAATACGCTGTTCTTCGGGGATTATTACTTAAGTATCACCTACTTCGGTCCTTGATGCTGAAAAACAATCTCCTTATACTTTAAGCAAACAAATGTTGCATGAAACTTCCCACAAGGTGGTGGGTATTGTGGGGGGAGAGAGGGGGAGGTAAATGGTGTGTGGGTATTGTGGGAGGAAGGTAAATGGTGTGTGGGTATTGTGGGGGGGGGGGGGGAAAGAGGTTAAATGGTGTGTGTATTGTGGGGGGGGGGGAGGGGAAGGTAAATGGTGTGTGGGTATTGTGGGGGGGGGGGAGCAGAGAGGAGTGTAACTGGTGTGTGGGTATTGTGGGGGGGAGAGGGAAAGTACAGTAAGGGTGTGTGGGTATTGTGGGGGGGGGGGGGGCGGGGGGGGGGAAGAGCTAAATTGGTGGGGTTGGGTATGTGTGGGGGGAGAGAGGGGAAGGTAAATGGTGTGTGGGTATGGGGGAAGGGGGGGAATGGCTTATGTGGGGTAGGGGGAGCAGAGAGAGTGAGAGTGTAAATGGTGTGTGGGTATTGTGGGGGGAGAGAGGAAGGTAAGTAGGTGTTGTGGGTATTGTGGGGGGGAGCGGCAAGGGGAAGCGTAACATGAGTGGTGTATTGTGAGGGTGAGAGAGGGGAGAGGTAAATGTGTTGTGTGTGGTATTGTGAGGGGGGGAGAGTTAGAGCGAAGGTTAAATGGTGTGTGGGTTTGGGGGAGAGGGAGGTAGTGTGAGATGTGGGGGGGAAGGTAAATGCGTGTGTGGGTATTGTGGGGGGGGAGATGGTGAAGGGTAAATGTTGTGGTTTGTGGGAGGGGAGGAATAGTGTGTTTGTGGGGTGAGAGGGGGAGAGGTAAATGGTGTGTGGTGTTGTATTGTAGGGGGGAGAGAAAGTAAATGGTGTGTGGGTATTGTGGGGGGAGAGAAGGGGGGAAGCGTAAATAGTGTACGAGTATTGTGGGGGGGAGGGGAAGGTAAATGGTGTGTGGGTATTGTGGGGGGGGGAGAGGGGAAGGTTAAATGGTGTGTGGGTATTGTGGGGGGGGAGAGGGGAAGGTAAATGTGTTGTGGGGTATTTGTGGGGGGAGAGGCGGGGCAGGTAAATGTGTGTGGGTATTGTGGGGGGGAGAGGGAAGGTAAATGGTGTGTGTGTACTGTGGGGGTGAGGGGGGGGGGGAATGGTGTGTGTATTTTGGGGAGGGAGAGGGGAAGGTAAATGGTGGTGTGTATTTTGGGGGAGGGAAGAGGGTAAGGTTAAAAGTGTGTGTGTGTGTGTGTGTGTGTGTGTGTGTGTGTGTGTGTGTGTGTTGTGGGTGTGTGTGTGTGTGGTGTGTGTGATGGTGTGTGTGTGTGTGTGTGTGTGTGTACTGTGGGGGTCGGGGGGGGGGGAAATGGTGTGTGTTTTGTGGGGGTGAGGGGGGGGTAAATGGTGTGTGTTTTGTGGGGGGGAGAGGGAAGGTCAATGGTGTGTGGGGAGAGGGGGGGAAGGTAAATTGTGTGTGTTTTGTGGGGGGGGGGAGAGGGAAGGTTACAGTAGTAAACCGGTGTGTGTGTATTGTAGGGTGGGGAGAGGGGGAAGGTAAAAGTTGATGTGTGTATTGGGGGGTGAGAGGGGGAGGTAAATGATGTGTGTGTGTTGGGCGGGGAGAGGGGAAGGTCAATGGTTGAGGTGGGTATTGTGGGGTGGGGGGAGGGTAAATGGTGTGTGGGTATTGTGGGGGGGGGAAGGTAAATGCTGTGTGGGTATTGTCGGGGAGGAGAGGTAAATGGTGTGTGGGTATTGAGGGGGAGAGAGGGGAAGGTAAAAGGTGTGTGGGTATTGTGGGGGTTGGAGGGAAGGTAAATTGTGGGTATTGTGGGGGGGAGAGGGGAAGGTAAATGGTGTGCGTGTATTGTGGGGGGTGGGATTGTGTTTCTGGGGGAGCTTTTGTGAGTATATGTGGGGAAGGGAAATTGTGGGCGGTATTGTCAGGTGGATATGTGTGTGGGTCTTGTGAGGGATTATGTATGGGGTGGGGGGGGGGTATTGAGTGTGCCGAGGGGATTATTAAGTGGAGGTGAGTATTGAGTAGGAGGGGAGTGGGATTTGAGAGGGAGGGGGGGGAGTGAGTGAGTGGGTATGAGAGGGAGATGGGATGTAAGAGGTGGAGGAGTGAGGCAACTGTGAGCAGGGGGGAAGAGTGAGGGTATAAGAGGGAGGGAGCAGAGATGAGGGTGTAAGAGAGGGAGGGAGCAGAGATGGGGGTGTAAGAGAGGGAGGGAGCAGAGACAGGAGATGGGGGTTGTACTGTCAGAGAGAAGAGGGAGCAGAGATGGGGGGTGGGAGAGAGGAGGGAGACGAATGGGGTGTAAGAGAGAGAGGGAGCAGAGATGGGGGTGTGAGAGAGGGAGGAGCAGAGGGGAGCAGAAGATTGGGGGTAAAGAGGAGAGGGAGCAGAGCTGGGGTTTGAGAAAAGGGAGGGAGCAGAGAAAGGAGCCAGAGATGGGGGGTGTAGAGTGGAAGGGGGAGTGAAAAACAGAGGAGGGAGGGAGAAATACATGGGGGGGAGGGTGAGAGGGGGGGAGTGTAAAAGGGGGAGGAAATATTGGGGAGTGTGGTGTGTGAGGGGGTAGTGCGGGTGTATGTATGAGATGGAAGGGGTATGTAAGAAGATGTGAGATAATAGAGACGGGGGGTATGGTTGAAACTTAGTCATGGGCCTATGAAAGCTGTCGTGGTTTGGCTCTCCGGTCATTCAACATATTAAGGACATGAGAGTCACTTTGGAGATTATAATTAAAAAATTGTTTTAACGCAACTTTTCAAATTATGATTTCGGCCTTCAATTGAAACATGCTTTAAAGTTAGAAACCCAAGTTCGATAATAGTAGGGAAGGCATTTACATCGGTAAGTACTTTTACTATTTTACTTCAATACATTTAATTTTTGATACAAGGACTGTATTTGTGAATAATATCTGCAGAATGGCTTCTTCCTGCCAATGTGTAAGGACAAATTTTGTAAGATGATGACTGCACGTCAGTGGGAAATCTCTCTGTGGAAGGGGCCACGAGGAAGAACCCCCCAGCCCAGGGTATTTTACGTCACCAGAGCCTGCAGCATTTTCTGCTTTCCTTCCCGTGGTCGGGGGACAGCAAATCAGGCACATCTGTATATAATTAGGATCAGCATTTCTACATATGTGAGGCAACACAAATGTCTCTGATAAGGATGCTGTTGCTGCCACATCAGCCGTGTCGGGAAAAAAAAGGTTAGCCCCATTGCATGTGAAACGCCACCAAGAATCCGTCCGGAGGAGACGTAGCGCACTCCCAGCGTTCTGGGAATTATGTGTGAGGGAGAGATAGCCTGTTACTTCCCCTGTCCCGAAAGTACCAAGGCATGGGTAATAACTTTCCTCCTCCCAGGACATTTACTGCTACAAAAAATGTCTTCACAAAGTCAAAATATTAATTTCAATAAAGACAGTGCAAATTTTTGGGCCAGAAAGAAGGAAAAAGCTTTAATTTTGTTAAGGAAAAGTGACAGCTACAAAAAAAAAAAAAAAACCCGTACTGTTTTGCCCAGTCTGTTTTTATATACTACTAATGAGATTAAAGCGAAGAGGCCCGCATTCCGAAAGATTTATTTAACATTCGTGAAGCATCAGAAACAGCGGAACATCTCGGTAGATTTGCGTCTGACGTTTTTAATGGAGGGGACTCCCACACATACTTTCTCCTTTCTTTAAGCAAACTGTTCATGCAGGCCCCATCGGCTTTTTTTCCCCTTCCCCCTCGGAAGCAACCCGTCCCGTTCATGCTTCTTGCTGGAAAGCCCCGCCTGCATCACTGCCAGGAAGGAGAAATGACAAAACCAATCCCAGGGCAGCACTGAACGGCAGCAAAAGCGATCATTCCTCCCTCCCAAGTGATGAGGCACTATGGAAATTCCCGGCTCAGCAGGACTAATCATTGTGATATAACAGCCTGCAAGCCTGACTTGCCAAACTCCGCTACCCTTCACTGCACAGAAACGGGGGCAACGCTGTATATCTATTTCAGTTAGACCCCCCCAAAAAAATACGTTTATTTTCTTTACTTTGCCTTTTGTCCTACTGATCGTATATTGTGGAATCTTCTAGATTAGACATTGTAGAGAAACTTTAGATTTAGAGAACTTGTCTTGGTATCTCTAAATAAATAAATTACAGTGTGTGACAAGAAAAAGACACCCTCTTTGAATTCTATGGTTTTACATATCAGGCCTTAATAAACAATCATCTGGTCCTTAGAGGTCTTAAAATTAAGTAAATACAAACTCAATGAACAACAAACACAACATATTAACGACCGGGCCGGCATTATTCTTAACCAAAATAACGCCAAATGAGAAGAAGACTGCTGTGTGAAATATATATATATATATATAATATATATATATAATATATATATTATCAATCCTAGCCCTAGGTAGAGCAGGGGTTCTCGCGAAGCTTAACCGCATTTATTTTAGCTACTGGGATGAGCAAGTGTCCCGGAACTGCAGGGGGGGTCCCCAGGCTGAATTAACGCAGGGTCCGAGAACGCCTGCCTTTCCCAGAGAGATATAATATAATATATATTCTATATATATATCATATATATATATATAATATAACAGAGAAATAAGCCAGTGTTTTCCTAAAGAGGCTTATTATCATACACATGACTGGGTTGAATACAAACCTGAAGCAATTAAGCAATATATACATAATGTTTTTCTTTTTGAGAAAGCTTGTGGTTTTTCTCGTACCAGTTTTTTAAAGAAACAAGGGTACACCTGCTCAACTAACTAGAAGTGATGGGTAGGTACACACTAGTGGTAGGACGAGAATTGGCAACCAGCGTCCATATCCTGTGTCCCCATACTATTTGAATATATTGTTGTTACAATAAAGAGAAGGTTTACTGTATCCATTCATACTGCTGAAAGTATCTATACTAGGGACTTTCGCACTTGTCGCCCACGTCACCATGATGCTGGTGTTATCCTTGGTCACGTGTGTACACTAGTAACCTATTAGCCGAATGGGGCCGGCCTGCTGTCGGGACACTTACCACAAGGCAGCTCAACTGGGGGGCACTCCGCCGCGCACCCGACCCAACACAGCAAGCCAAGCCACAGCCATGCTCCACATGCATTCTTAACAACTTGGCAAGCAAAAGTCGACAGTTGTTTTCAATGCCCACTTGATTTCCCTGCAGGTACCTTTAACACTTGCCACAGGTTGTCATAAGCGGACAGACTGGCTTGTACGTTAGTGACGGGAACTAAAACTGCCGTGCGAGGCCGATGGGGTGGATGCACGTCGAATCCGAGTGCGTAGTGCCCGGCAAAATGTCTTTTGTTTTTCTTTTTGGCAGTCCGTCGTCCAGGTCTGGTGGCAATGAAAAGTCCTATACCGGACATTGGCACATGTGGTTGGGCTACAGAACCTCACCATTCTATCTCAATTAGAGGTCAACTGCTACAATTGGTAACAGAGTGACACTGTTGAGGTCATCCACATCCAGTCCTCCACCTCCGGCAGATCTCCCTGGTTGTGATCTGTTTGCACTTTTTTGCAAGAAGAGGACTCGCGCCTGGAAGAACCTCGAGTGAAACGGCATCCCTGCTTCTATGCTTTGACCCACGCTCACAACTGAAGTACATAGTTCTGCAACACTCTCTTGATCATAACGTATCCCTCTAGACTTCACATTAAAACGGAATTAAAGAGTGCTATGTTTTTTTTCAATTTTTTCCAGTCATGCATTTCGTCAATTCTCACATTGGCTTGAGATATTGAGCAGCGGAGACTGACTCTCCAATACCCCTCTATATCGGAAAGCTTAAGTGCGCTTAAAAAGTGTGAGTGTACAGTACCATCTATATGTTTTTGATAAATTGTTCCCAAAATCAAATGCAACCACTCGCACTATAAGTTGCTCTTCCATCGATGTCTTGAATCTCTGGGGCAAGACGAGAGTCTCGCATTAAATCATCAATACAGCCTACAGCTGACTTCACCAAGATCAGAGGGGAGATAACAGAGACAGCACACCTTGGGAATTTGCTACATAGGATTCGAACAGTCGCATGTTAAACCCTTTGGGCATGTGGTGGGGAGATCTTAAAATCGTTCCAGAACTTTATTTTTGAGCGGAGATCAACGGTCCCATCAGCTGTGAAAACTCTTCTAAAAATTCAAATGCGGTGCTGTGGGAATCCCCGAGATTGTCTCGACTTGGGTGGGAGATTCTGGGCGGTAGGCACCGACAATACTATCGTCCTTTGACTGAATATCACCACAAGGATTCATACTGTGGGCGTGCTACCACGAACGCCAGAGACACGGGTACATCTGAACAAGACAAAAATAACTCTAAGTGTGGCGTAAGTTGTTTAAGCTCAATCATTGTAAAGCGGAACAAATCCTATATAACTACAAACCTCTACAGAGTTTAAAGGAATAAGAGGGGGGGTGGAGAAGATTGCCATAACCCAGCTGTTTCAGTGGGCTATTATATTTGTAAAGGGCCAGCATATCCACACCGCGGTGGCAGGTGGGGAAAGAGAGATAACAGACCAAACAGTGTGGCATTACAAATACCAAAAAGGGCAACCAAGTACAGGGGTTAAGAGGGACCTGCTCTGCCGTTTACAAGCTAGGCCTCGAATATAGTAGGCGAGCACGCGACTGAGCGCATGGCGTTTGCGAGCGCCTGTTCGAGAAGCGAACCCGTGGCCGTTAGGGATCCTATGACGGCCAGACAGTGTAGGCGTGGCCGTGAATCACGGTGAGCGTACGCCCGCACTTGCGCTTGATAAACCGCACAGACCCTGCCCGTCGCGACGTCCAAAATAAAAAAAAAATATAGTGTCTGGCGAAAATCGACCCGTCCGGCGTTGCTTGCCTCTGCACAAGCTGCACGCTCTGATGCACGTCCCATGAGGTACGGCCTTTTGTTTGCGCCGGCGCGACGTCACATCGGACTATGGACGCGATAAAGGGAAAAGGGCAATTGGGAACCAAAAGGTGATGAAGTGGCTGCGCCTTCTGGGATGGAGTACCGTAAGCCTCAGGTTAGTGGTTCTGTAAATACCGGAACACATACAATGATATGTGGATATATTATGGTGTAGGAAGAGGATATGAACGTGAAACATTGCTTCAGCAAAGGTTGTTAAAGTAGATGCAGTCCCAATTAGGAAAACAGTTATCCTGTAGCATTGGTTTAACAAGTTAACACTAGATGCTTGAAGCTTGATTTCCTTTTACAGAGTGTGTGTGTGTACAGGGTACAAAGGCCCTTTAAAAAGAATTCTTTGCTCTAAAAACTTACAATGATATGTATATAAATAGGGAGATGTCGGTAACTGGCACGAATAGTGAGCAGTATATTAATCTTGTGACATGGGATGTATAGTGGAAGTGGCTGATGGAAGCAGGGCTTTTATGGTTGGTCGTCTGTGGACATAACTCCCCTCCTTTAGCTTTTGCATTAGTTCAGAACACAAGCATTTCTAGCATAAGAGGCTCCCTATCCCCTGGATGTACAAGCAAGCACACAAACCATTTACACTTTAGGCATGTAAGTGTACTTTATGAGGGGGAATACATGTTCATAATACTGAATGCAAATGTAAAAAAAAATCCCTTGGGGGATATTATGATTTCGTGGGAGCTCTGAACTCTGCAGTGGGAGCTCGACACCCAAGTCAAGCTGGGATTTGTCAGAATTCTTGGGAAGAGAGTGCAAATCTCTAGCAGACGATGAAGAATGCTGCTCTCCATCCTCCGCTTTTGACGTCAGTAGACAACACCGGCAGTGATATCTATCTGTCAACAGAGAATGCTGACTGAATTTCTCTTAAAGTGCTGGAGCATTTCAAGGGTAGGCCCTTCATTTTCACAGAGCACTTGAAGCATAGTACGCCTACTAAGGATAGGACAAGTGGCTTTTAACCTTTATTGGTTGGCGAACCCCAGAATTCGATTTTGATTTTTGAAATTTGGGAACCAAAACCCCCGCCCTCATGTCTCTTTTCCCTCCCATCGACACGTCTCTCTATCCCCCTTGCCACAACTCCCCCTCTCACACACACACCTCCCCCCCCCCCAGACACACACCACAAACACTCTCCGACTTACTCTCCCACTTACACACTCCCACAAAAAAACCAACAAACAAACATAGCCCCCCAAACAAAAAAACAACAACAAAACCTACCACACACACAAAACCCACCACACACACACCACAACACCACCAAAACACACACCACACAACACACAGCAAAAACATAACAAAAAAAAACAAAACAACCACAAAAAAACCTCCCCCACACCCCAACACACACACCTCACCACGATCCACCCACAAAACACACTCCCCACATCTCCACCCACCAACACACCCACCCCCACACATACAACACAAAACTCCCCCCACACACACACCCCACACACACACACACACACACACACATCCCCCCACCACCCACACCACTCCCCCCCCACACACACACAATACACACACTCCCCACACACACACACCCCCCACCCCCACACACACTCCCACCACACACTCCCCCACACCACAAACACACTCCCCAACACCAACACACACACACGCAAAAACTCCCCCACACACACACAACTCCCCCCCACACACACCACATTCCCACTTACACACACAAATTACCACATACACACACACAAAAGCACTCCCAACATACACACACACAAAAGCACCCACATAACACACACAAAAAGCATCCCACATACACACTCACAAAAAGCACAACATAAACAAACAACACAAAAGCCACGCAACATGACCACCACACAAAAAGCACACACACACACACACACACACCCACACACACACACACAGCACTCCCACACACACACACACACACACACACCACACACACACAACACGACTCCCACTTACACAAGCACATGCACTCCCACACACACACACACACACACACACACACACACACACACACACACACACACACAAACCACAACACACACCACAAAACACACACACACACATCACACACACACACAACCGCCCACTCCACACACACCCACACAACACACTCCCACACCACACACTCATCACACACAATACACCATACACACAACACACACCCCACATACACACACAGACACCATCACCAAAATACACACACACACTCCCACATTAAACACACACTCCACTAACACACAACAACTCACACAAACAATCCCATACACAAACACACACAACACACCACACACACACCCCACTACACACAAATCCTACACAACCACAAACCCCACTTAAACACCACACACACACACATCTCCCACTAACACACACACACACACACAATCTCCACTTAAACACAACAAACACAACTCTCCCACTACACACACACCACACACCACACACAATCTCCCACTACACACACACACACACACACACACACTCTCCCACTTACCACACACACACACACGCACTCCCACTTACACACACACACGCACTCCCACACACACACACACACACACGCACTCCCCACTACACACACACACACTCCCAATTACACACACACACACGCACATCCCACTTTACACACACACGCACGCACTCCCACTTACCACACACACCGCCAAGCCAACTCCCACTTACACGCACTCCACTTACACACACACGCACTCCCACTTACACACACGCACTCCCACTTACACACACGCATCCCACTACACACACGCGCACTCCCACACACACGCACTCCCACTTACGCACACGCACTCCCACTTACCACCACCACACGCACTCCCACTTAACACACACACACACACGACTCCCACTTACACACACACACACACACAAAACACCACACACACCCACTTACAAACACCACACCACACACACACACCCACACACACAAACCCACACCCACTTAACACACACACACCACCCACACCCACACCACACCCACACACCACTTACACACCACACACACACACACCCACCCACCACACACACACCACACACACACACACACCACACACACACACACACGCACTCCCACTTACACACACACACGCACTCCCACTTACACACAACACACACGCACCTCCCACTTACACACACACACACACGCACTCCAACTTGCACACACACACGCACTCCCACTTGCACACACACACTCCCACTTGCACACACACTCCCACTTGCACACACACTCCCACTTGCACACACACTCCCACTTGCACACACACTCCCACTTGCACACACACTCCCACTTGCACACACTCTCTGACCTCCCGTCAGGACACGTTTATCAGTGAAGCACTTGGAATGTGTTTTCCTCCACCTCCCCTCCCCGGAACCCGGTTTAAAATCACCAGGGTTGCCACCTTCAACTGATGGCTAACCTGGAGAAAAAAAAATTCCCTTACTTGGCGGCGTCTCCCGGCATCCTGCTGCAACTCCCTCTCCAACTACAGTGAACATGGTGGTGCGGCATCAAATGACGCCGCGTTGCCATGGCAACGGGACGCTACGTGACATAATGACCAGGGCTCAACAAATTACCCAAAAAGCAACTCGCCAGACCAAAAAAGCTACTCGCCACCTTGTCCCGCCCCCTCAAAAAGGAAATCACCAACTATGCTTTATAAAACTGCACCACAATCCTACCACACAGCTTCTCTGCTTTCCTGGTATTGATCCCTGAACACACACAGCACGTCTGTATCGTTACCGCACCTTCACATTGCTGCGACGATTACATTACTCCCAAGCCCAAACTAGTTCTGTCAAAGCACCTCCAGCCCGCAGGTTATACACTTTGCAATTAGGACTCGTTCCTAAGTAAACCTCAGTAGTAGTGAGACCTGTAATATAGCCTACTACAGTACATCAGATAATGCCCTGCCAACAGACATCCATCTCCCTCTGTGGTGTACTGCTTAGAGTTTATGAAACGATCAAGGGTTCAATTCCTGCATGGCGTATTATATAAAGTATATAATAATATATAAATTATACTACACCATGCTGGAATTGAACCCCCGATACTTCATATGCTAGATTCTCTATAGATATAGATTCTCTATCTGCTGCACCACAGGGTGGTGTGATAAATCTGACTCTTTAAACAAAATATACGGCACAGTGCAGTCCGTCACCCAATTAGAATATACCTTCCAAACAACCATGGGGTTGCGTAAAGAGGATAACATTATAGGAATCTGGGGTCCTCCGGAGCAAAACCGCGCTATTTTAAGCTCGGTTGTGACTTCCTATTGGACATACATTTAAATCTCAAAAAACCTGTAACTACTCCGGTAAATATCGTTATACACTGGCGACACACTTTATTCGAGCTCGGCTAGTCCCACGAATTCGGGTATACCCGGGTGTATTGAGGTTTGTGACTGTTTTCTGCCCGAGTGCATTGAGGTATTTTCCAAGCAGGGATTGAAGCATTTTATTCCCGCTGGCTGCAATACTGCACAGTATATATATATATACTGCATTACAATTCATGAATTTATGCCATCTGGTAGACACGCGAAGCATTGCAGCCTATTAAATCCTAATCATTATCATTTAACAGATCAGCCGCCCATCAGCCAGGCATGAACCCAGGCTGGGAAGGCAAATGCAACGGGGCTTGTCAGAGGTGAGGAGCGGCGCATTCCAGGTATCTGCCAGGTACATACCGGGTATTTGCTCGAATAAAGTGTGTCGGTGCAGTAACTAAGGCCCCCTGGCGGACATGGGACATTTGGTCGCGCCCATTTCGCCACAAACAAAATGCCGCTGCCGCTTTTCCGCAGACGGAGCCGCTGGAACCTCCGCCACCGGACGCTTCAAAGGCAAGTTTTATTATTGGTTAAGGTAGGGGGTTAAATTAAGGGTTTTAGTGGTTAGGGTAGGATGGTTAATTTAAGGGTTTGGGGGGTTAGTGTAGGGGATTTTAGGGGAAGGGCTTTTAGGGTAGGGGATTTTAGGGGAAGGGCTATGGGTACGGGATTTTAGGGTAAGGACTTTTAGTTTAGGGGACTTACTATAGCAACTGGCGGCGAAGTGGTTCTGCGGCAGCGGCTTCGTGCAGCCGAGAGACAGTTGTGGCGAAGCGCCGGCGGACATTTGGTTACGGCAAAATGGCCGCGATCATATGTTCTAGACCGCGCCCTGGCACCCTTCTCGGCTTTCAACAGGAATATATCGGCTAATGTGAGCTTGGCATCTCACACCTTTGGCACTCTGCAGCAGGAGTACAAAGAGAGTCACCCGGGAGAGGTCCTTCCTAACACTTCCATATTACAGGTACTGCAGCACGACAAGGTGTGTTACCATTGTATGCGCTTTATTTTTAATTGTTCAAGTGAGGCAATAATAATGTGGAAATTTGACTGACACCAACAGTGTTTTTTCCACTTTCACATACACATATTACAATATGGGAAAATCAATACAATTATCTTTTGGGGAATATGTGTAAGACACAGTAAATAAGAAATAACACCTTCAGTAGCGAGACAAAATTCAAAGCATTATCTGTTTTTCGGTCATTATGTACTTAGAAAGCATGATCAGATCTAATGCTAAGAGTTGTCCAAAGAGTGGTTACAAATAAATAAAAATGATAACAGTAACACAAGGATTCACTTAAACTACGACCCCAGTCCTCCCTGCTGCACGTGCGCCTGGCGGCACGTGCAGGGACTACAGCCGCGATCGGCGGTCTGTAGGGGTGCGCAGCCATCATGGGGGGCGCGGCCATGATGGGGTATATCTGCCCTGCCATTGGCTGTGCGCCGACCGTATGACTGCGTCGCGGCATGGGAAGACAAAATTCTTGTCTTTCCTGCTAGCGTACGCGTCACAGCCCTTTGCGTGCCTGCACACACAGCCACTGGGGCATGTTCCATAGAGGGCTGTGGAGCGCACGCCGTAGCGCGAGCCGCTGTGACCACCAGGGACTCAGCCAAAGCTCCGATGCGGAGTTTTGGAGCACGATCCGGTGTTCACAGTCATTGTCCGAGTATAGTGAAAAGAGGAAAGAGGGAAGTAGTCCGTTTTGAGATACCTCCAAATAATTATTTGACCTACGTATTTCTCCAGCAACAGAAAACTATCGGAGGATCTCACAATCCTATACAGGCATACCCCGCTTTAAGGACACTCACTTTAAGTACACTCGCGAGTAAGGACATATCGCCCAGTATGCAAACAGCAGCTCACGCATGCGCCTGTCAGCACGTCCTGAACAGCAATACCAACTCCCTACCTGTACTGAAGCTGTACACAAGCAGGGAGACTGTGGAGCCTGTTACAAATGCGTTATTTACATCAGTTATGCACGTACAGTATATGACAATTGCAGTACAGCACATGCATCAATAAGTGGGGGAAAAAGTAGTGCTTCACTTTAAGTACATTTTCACTTTACATACATGCTCCGGGTCCCAATGTGTACGTTAATGCGGGGTATGCCTGTATGTGATTGGAACAAAAAAAACAAAAAAATCTCTCAGGAGGCTAAAGGTATAATTTATTTCTGTTGTATCCATTAGTGAGAGCACCAATTGTTTATCAGAGCTATGTCATGTTATGCCGTTTCACTTTGTGATTCTTTGAGCAAACTTATTTAGAAATGTGCATGGTGGCAAAAATGTTGGGCAAACCTTTAAAAGCAGCAATGCCGTCTAATACGGTATGTGCATTTGTTTAAGTACAAGCTAGTGGTCCCACCAGAACTAACTCACAATGGGTTCAACATCCAAGGATCTGAAAGTTATCCAGTGGTTAATGTGCAGGTGTGTTAGGAAAAAGAAAACCAATATGGCCACAGGAGGCACTTAATGTCAACCACTACAGAGGAACGGGTGAGTCATTATTTCAGACAACATAAAAGTAGGCAAGCAACATGACAAAGCAATAAGGAAAGCAAGCAGGATGCTATGTTGTGTAGGAAGAGATATTAGCAGCAGGAAATACAGTATGTAACTTTCTTGCATGACATTAATCTAAACATGTTTTCATATACTTACAGTATACGTTATGTAAAAGACATTTAAAAATAATAATGTAATAATATGCATTTATCTGTTGGCATACCTCGCAAAAAAAGTCAAATTTGCATTCTCATGCAATGTATTAAATGCTAAAAAAAATATGATTTTTTTGCTATAACAGTATTAAGTACTACTACTGTTTTGGAGAGATATTGATGTAAATTGTCTATTAATGCCGTTATGGGCTCGCACAAGGCTAAGAACTAACCAAGAGAAATGTAGCAGATTCTTCTAAGTTGGGGTGATCATTGCAGCGTTCCAACAGATTCTAAAAAATAATAACCTAACTGGACCACCTTAAACAATATTTTTGACATCAATATTTCTCCAAAACAGTAGTAGTAGCTGATATGGTGTTATAGCGAGAAATCTACATTCTCTGGGATTGCCAAATCTAAACAGAGATAGCTCAAAACGGAAGGAAAAAATGTGGGTGGTACGCACATACAGAAAATACAACCCACGTACAATAAATACTGAACTGAAATTTGTACTTGAATCAGGTAGCACGGGCAGAATATCGCAAACTCTTCCCAACCTATTAATGTACATTTAATTAAAATCTTATTCTGTAACAAAACGTTAGTTTCGGTGTTTGGTCCAAGATTCACAATGGTTGTAAATGTCACAAAATACATTTTTTGCTGTTTTTCCATAATATTATGCAGCAATATACATAATAAAAGATTGCATTTTGCCTTTAACGTACATATTTTTGAGTTTCCTTGAAACACTTTAGTAAATGAAAATAACATATATTTAACCGCTTCACTGCCAAAGGTGCCCCACATCACTTTGGCAGCGAAGGGCTTAATAAAAGCTGCGTGCACTCACCAGGGTGGGTGGATATGGATGATGTCATGTTGCCCGCCTTTGAGATGTGCCGCTGTTTGTCGGGTGAAAAGAACCTTCAGCGTTGCTGCAGCGTCCGAGTCACTTGTGGAAGATGTTCCAGCATTGGGAAAATTTGTCAACTGCTGACACACAGCGACCTGCATTGAGCATTCTTCATGAACCTCAATGATCTTTAGCATAAGCACCCCAGATTTAACTCCTAGAAACAGATTGAAAGAAAATGAGGCCAGACCAAAAAAAACCCCAACCTTTTGAAGTCTCTGAAATGCATATGATATATATATATATATATTTATATTATAGAGAGAGAGATATCTATCTATATATATATATATCAGAAAAAGGAAAAGAGAAGCGCCACATAGCGTAATTCTGTATAAAATTTATTCTCAACAATAATAATTATTTTAAAAAAAGGACACTCACAAGTGTAGCTAGCAAAAAAGCATATGGAGTTAGTCAATCTCATGAGATGATTCTCTCTCTCTCTCTCTCTCTCTCTCTCTCTCTCTCTCTCTCTATATATATATATATATATACACACACACACACCTATTTGAACTACCGGAGTGCCAACTGCTGTATATATGTGTGTGTATACACACACACATACGTGGCCAGGTCTCCCCTCCCGGCATCCTCCTCTGCCCCCTTATTTCCCCCTTCACCTACGCACAGCGGGTGAACTCCCGATAGTATCAGGGAGGTTGCGCCAGGCGACCGAGTCACCGGAGGCTCCCTTTGCAGGCGTCGATATGTTGCTTATGCGTGCGCATGCGCAGACTTTCGCACCTGCGCAGTGCAGGTTTGGGTTGCGGCAGCCATCGTGGCACACCCCGCGCATGCGCAAAGGACCAGAGAGCGGCGGCCATTACCAATAAGCTCCGCATGGAGAACTACAGCCCACCGAAAGCACTGGGTTTGCTAGTCAGGTGCAGGCAAGCAGCCAATCGCGCAACCGGATTCCCCTGCAACCAGATTGATACATTTGGCACGCCTGAGACCACGCCAGTCTGAGCTGGGACGCTGAAGGGTAAGGGTGTATGTGCAGGGTGTCTGTGGCTACTTCACTAGGCCAGAGACCCCCTATTAGGCCCCAGCTAGGCCCAACTCCCCTGTAAGGTTGTGGCTGTTACAGGGACAGGCCTTTAGACAGGGACACTGCCCCATTTAGCATACATAGTGCCAGGGACACAGAAGGACGCCGCGCATCAGTTGCGGCCAGTGGTCTGGGACCCGACCACCACCGCAAGGCACAGACTATCTTCACGGTGGGACCCTCCAGCTGGATACCACCCCACCTGTTATACCATAACCAGTGTGTATTTATTACATTGTCCTGTGATGGTGTTATCCAACATTGATAGGATTCCTCACGGGTGGATGTGCTGTCACCAGACAATCCAGGTACACCCCAGGCTCCAAGCAGCGGAGGTTCAGGCCTCCTGTAAGCCACAGGTAAAGCACCACACATCTCCCATAGCGTGGGGGAAACAGCGCTACATATATATATATATCACACAGCAGTTGACACTCTGGTAGTTCAAATAGGTGTAAGTGCTTGTCCCATAGGTAATGTGATAGAAAAGCATATCCAAAAGGAATTGAAAATACAGCACTCTGTTGTAATCCCAAAAATGAGTATATTGGTATAAAACGGCACACACAGAGACCCAACATTTCGGTCCTCAAATAGAAAACTTCCTCAGGGGTGTGCATATATACTGTAGTGCCGACGATTATTCTAAAACAAATCTGTGGCAATCACCAAAAAGACCCAGGTACATGCTGGGTACATGCTGCAACATTTCAGTGACATTTCTGCAGACAGACTAATGGCCCATCGGATTAACATCGGGATCCCTGGCAGTCCCATTCAAACTGAATGAGACTGCCAGGGACCCCTGCGGTGTTAATCCGATGGGCCATTAGTCTCTGCAGAAATGTCACTGAAATGTTTGCAGCATGTACCCAGCATGTACCTGGGTCTTGTTGGTGATAGACTAAGATTTTCCAAGGCAAGTTTAAGGCAAGTGTTAGAATACTCGTCGGCGCACCTGTATATATCAGCACACATTAGATAAATTGGGTGAAAAAGGTGACGAGAACCCCTCCACCGTAAAGCATATAGCAAATAAAAATATCACTTGCGAGAACATACACGTCTTAGACATGTCTGCAGGGTTCCATGTAAAAATGGATTTGAGGCAAAATGTGACACTGTGCTCATTTGCATATCATTTCCCAGAATTCCTTGCTGCAGTGGAAGCACTATACTAGGTGATAATGGCAAAAAGCAGGGTTACAGACCTGTCTCGGACATGTGAATGTGCTCGCAAGTGATCTTTTTATTTACTATATTCATATACATATATACATACATAGCTCTTCTGGGTAAGTACTCCTAAGTAATTTTATGTTTGATGAAGTAATTGTACTATAACTCCTTGTATTGTAATGCATCCTAGATTAACGCTGTAAAAATGTAATTATACATACATGCCTACATTTCAACCTAAACTCTGAAATCACAACAGAGGTGGTTTATAGACCGCTCACATTCAGACAGGAGAAATTGGGAGAGAGAGAGAGAGACTCGGTGGCAGTAAACCAGACGGTTTGATCCCTTCACTTTGACTTTATTGTACTCCTGTATACTAAGGACTTCGCCAACTTGGCTTGTACGATTGCGGTGTTTTTGTGTTTTGAGTACTGTGTGCTGCTCCGGTGGTCGGGGATTGGGTCATGGGAAGTACCTTATGGTCTATATAGACGTAAGGGAACAGGCCTGAGGAAGGGGTTCTCCCCGAAATGTTGCCCCCCTTATACAAACGCTTGTGTTTCCCCCCTCCCCACTTTCCTGGTTTTTATTTACCCCACTCCCTGACCCTGTTTATCTTTACACTTTCCACTGTACTAGTAGGATCCCTATACCCGCTTGTGTCATCATCACTCCATGTGGAGTTATCTTGTGCTTGCATTAAATTGTGTTTTCATTTGGCATTTAAACAGTTTTTCACCTTTTTTCTATAGTCAGTGAGTGCTGGAGCTTTAGCTTTATTTTGACTATTGGTTCGGGGGAATTTGGGTCCCCCCTTTGTTCCTTGCACCCTGCACATTACTATTTACAACCATTGGTTTTGAGTGCTGTCTATCATTTGTATTTTATACAAAGTATGCAATTCTAAAGTAAACCTAGAAGTCCCCGGCACCCTAACTGAATTGGGCATTTAATTATGTTGAGCAAAGAAATAAGTTGAGTTAATTTCTAACAACAATGCAAAGTGCATGTCATTTCAACACTAAAGTGCTTCAAGTATGGAGATTGTGGGCTCATCTATTCATTCAATGATAGTACCTCTCTGTGACTTCAAACATTATGTAAAAAAGAAAATCTCCCACAAACACAGCTGGAAAATGTATTTGCTGCAGACCCTGGTTAAATGTTCATTGTCAAACCATGATACTTCATGAGCTTATCCCGCCTGAATCAAGATTTATCTTGGTTTGGCAATGAACATTTCAGGCAGGGTATGCGTGGGGGCAGAACAGGGTGAAGTTACAAGAAAAAAGAAAGCACTCAGCCCACTTAACACATTGTCTACCATGTTGAACATTTGCTTCATTAATCAAGGTTTAATTTAATTTTGCAATATCATTGAATTGCAGCAGGATAATAAATAAATAAAACAAACATAGAGTACAGGGGGACATATTTACTAAGCAGGCTTGTAGAATAAAACACCTTCTGGTGCTGGAAGACACCTTAAAGCCTTTTCAAGTCAATAGGCTGTAAGGCGTCTCAAAGCAGGAGACTGCTTAGTAACTATGGACCACAATACTTTCCTTAGGCGTTATTGATGAGCTTCTAAATACCCAGATAAAGCGAGAATGCGGCAGCAATGTCAAAATTACAATAATCATAGTCAAGTTACAGGAGAGAAAACTCCTATTAGCTCCAATTCCTATCGGACTCTGTCCAGCCTCTGTCTCTCAACAGCTTGGCCCTGCCTGGTTTGGCCCGCCTTTGCCGTCATTCGCTGCACACCTCACCTGGAAAACTGCAAACACTACAGCTTCATGTTAAAGAATGACTTCAGGCCAATCTCATCTTTGGACTATGGTTACCTTGCTCTCCCATTTGCACTTTTGCCTCTACCCCTAGCTCCCACGCGTTCTCCTCTAAATACTCCTTTTTAACTTCCCATTCTTTACTGTAATGTCCCTCATTTTGCAGTCATCAACTCCATCTGCTTGTCACATCACATCCTCATTTTTCAAAAAAATCTAGCATCCTCCTACTCTCTCTCCCTCTCTTACGATTACTCCTACTCTGTGGTGACATATCGCCTAATCCAGGCCCTATCGACATACCAATACTTTCACGTCCCACAGCCAACTCCAAAGTCTCCTTTTTACCACGGACTGCTGATCACTCTAAACCTCATCCTCATTACACCTGCCCTATGGAACATATGATCTGTCTGCAATACACTTATAGCGATTCATGACTTATTAATGTTCAACTCTCAACCTCCTAGCTATTACAAATAATACATAATATATATAATAATAGCTAATGAACTCCATATTGCCAAATTTCCAGGAAACTACTCCATTCTGATTCTTCTTGACCTCTCCTCAGCTTTCAACTGTTGACCAGCCACTTCTCCTACACATTCTTCACTCTCTTGGCATTCGTGGCACTGCCCTCTCCTTGTTTTCCGCCTACCTCGCTCACCATTCCTTCAGTGTCTCATGCCAACTCCTCCTGCCTCAATCTCTATAGAACTCTGTGAAGAAGTATCTCAAGGCTCAGTTTTAGGCCATTTACTCTTCTCTCTATATACCCCCTCGCTGCGCTAAATGGGACATTTGGTAGTGGCCGTTTCGCTGTGACCAAATGACGCCGGTGCTGGAATCCCAGTCGCCAGACGCTTCTAAGGTCAGTTTAATTATTGTTTAGGGTAGGTGGTTAATTTAAGGGGGTTTAGCGCTTTAGGTAGAGGGTTCATTTAAGGGCTTTTAGCACTAGAGGTAGGGGATTCATTTAAGGGGTTTTAGTGGTTAGAGTAGGAGGTTAATTAAAGGATTTAAGGGTAAGGACTAAGGGTAAGGTATTTTAGGACAAGGGAGCGCAATCTTTTTTTCCTGCGCCCCCCTGCCCGCTGTCCCGCTCTCTGCGCACAGACCCCCCCCCCCTTACCTCGGCTCCGGCGTCATGACATGGAGACGCGTCGCCATGGCAACGCAGCGGCAAAAGACGCCACGGGTCATGTGACATAACGTTGCCATGGCGACGCATCTCCAGAAGCCATCTGAGCCAAGGTCAGTGCAGTTTACAGAGGCCTTCGCCGATTCCCCTGCATTTAATTTAAGTGCTTTCAGGAAGAGCAAGGGCCCTCTGTAAACCCCACGCCCCCGCAGACAATCTCGTACCCCCCAGTTTGCGCACCCCTGTTTTAGGGTAAGGCACTTACGTTAGTGGTGTTGAGGCTGGTGACAGAAGCTTCCGGTGGCTGGGTGAGTGGCGGATAAGCGATGGCAGGCATTTGGTGGCAGCGAAACAGCCGCGACCAATAGTTCTAGACCGCTCACTGGGTGACCTCATGGACTCCTTTGGATTCACCCATCATCTTTATGCTTATGATAAACAACTACATTTATCTACACTGACTTTATACCTGCAGGAAAGTCAAAAACGACAGAGTGCGTATCAGCACACTCGGTCCAGATTCTTACTCTTTGCAAAGTGCTGCATACATTGTTGGTGCTATATAAATACAATTATCCACACAGTACATTATACATACAGTACAAACATAGTAAAACAGAATATTCTGATTGTAATCTTGGTTGGGAAGTTAATCAAACAGCACACATACACCTTACCTAAAGGCATTTTGCGATCAGATTCACACTGATGCCTCCAAAAACTAATTGCAGACCTCTCTCTGTTCTGCAGATGACTCAGCCGCTCTGCTAGTCCTCCCCTGTAGAGAATTCAAGAATGTGCCACATGGCCAAGAGTTAGCATTTAATGTTGCCAAGGGACAAAATAAAGGACACAGATGGGACCATTTACTTTCCATTTCCTTCAGAGAAACATAAGAAATATTGCATTCTGCAGATTTGTACAGACACTTAAGCCCTGCTAAGAACCTCTTTAGCCTTAATAAATTGTACAATTTTTAAGACGAACAAAATAGATCATGTTTATGCCAACTGGATTCATTTGTATTTTAAAACTTCATGGGTTTCCCTAAACTCCACTGATTACCCTAAAAGGTTACATTTACAGTGTAAAAATGGCTACTTGATTAAGCTTCCAATCTACAACACAATTACTTGAGCATTTTGCACCTTAAAGAATAAAAAAATAAATACATCCAATGTTCTTACAGGGATGCATTATTAGTAACATTTTGAATATACTTTCATGTATATTAGATAAGATTATTTTACAGTTTGGCCATTACCACTACCTTGCTGTAATGGATTTCAGATTGTAGTTAATATTGGCCCAAATTATTCATTTTGGATTCATGATGTACAGTATGAGAATTTGCTACAGTTTAATCAGGAAATTATGTTCATAGGGGGAAATATATCTGCAGCGAACTTTTAATAAGATGTTTAATTATGTATTCATGTATTTTTATATATCACTGATCATTTCAAAAGCCTTTGGTACACAGGGGGTCAATTAATTTATTTGGATATTTCAAAAAGCCTGTAAGTTCCATAATTGTGGTGTGCTTATCAATGGATCTTGACCCTAAAGACTAACTGTAATGATAAGCCCAAAAAATATTCAGTCATTTAATAATCTGGCACATCAGAGGTTAATTTGAGTTGCAAGTGGCACCTTAAAAATACAAGGAATTGTTTTTATTGAGGTTGAGAACTGGCCTGTGTTTGTCTAGAAGTGAAGTTATCTTGGGTCAAACGCCTGGTTTAGGAAATTGTACTACTTTTGTATATTACTGTAAATCTAACATGTAACACATATTGCTTTGAGCTCTAATTGAATGTTACACGTTTTCAAGAGTAGTTGTATTTTGGGACACATTTTGCTACAATAGATTTTTGTGTGCCAATTACATATTTTTCATAGTAAACAGGGACCATAGTTCTGGCAGTGTTTAAAGATATATATTGTGACGGATTGAGGGGAGCTATTACTCAGTTGATGGATCCTGTGAGAGTGGAAAGTGGGTCAATTAGATAGCTGTGTGTATTAACCCTTTACACATATACAGGTCACGCGCTCACAGATGTGCCGTGTCGCTCTCGACACTAACTACATTTACCCTTACATGGCCAATGGTAGCGAGTTAAGGAATCCTTTGAGCTTTTTTTTTTCTTTTTTACGGTTAATGTAAATAAATGATTTTTGATACTTAGTGTTAGTTCCAAGAGATTGTTGTTGCTTCTTTTGTTTTATTTTCAATTGCATGGCTTTTTCAAATCAACACCACCAGGAGAACTGAGACACATCCTCTCAAGATCATAAAAATGGAGACATGTTAATATAGACATTTCTAATGTGAATAAAATGTTATTAGAATTATGAAATTATGCAAAAAAAAACTGCATGAACTAACATGAACAAAAACCCATTTAAAGCTGCAGTTCAGTCTTTTTTTTTTTTTTTTAAATGTATTTTTTTCTTCAATAGTTTTAGGTGTGCAATCTCTAATTACCTAAAGAACTGTATAGCTGCAGGTCAATTCGTTCTCCATGTATTGATAGGTCGAAATTTGGTGACATAATTAGTGAAGGGATCTGTTTATATTCTGCTTGTCTGTCAGTGGAAGCTCATGAATATTCATGAGCAATCTTGCACTGACATGTGCTAGAAGGAGGGCAGGGCTGACAAAGGGGTGTGCCAGGGCTTGTGACAGGACATATAATATACAACACAACACCAACTATTGAATTTACCGGACGTCGTGCCAATGCTGTATATATGTGTGTGTTATACACCACACATACGTGGCCAGTCTCCCCTCCCGGCATCCTCCTCTGCCCCCTTATTTTCCCCCTTCACCTACGCACCCGCGGGTGAACTCCCGATAGTATCAGGGAGGTTGCGCAGGCGACCGAGTCACGGAGGCTCCCTTTGCAGGCGTCGTATGTTTGATATGCGTGCGCATGCGCAGACTTCGCCACCTGCGCCAGTGAGGTTTGGTTGCGGGCAGCAGGTGCACACCCCGCGCATGCGCAAAGGACCAAGAGAGGCGGCCATTCCGATTACCAATAAGCTCCGCATGAGAATACAGCCACCGAAAGCACTGGGTTGCTAGTCAGGTGCAGGCAAGCAGCCAATGCGCAACGGATTCCCCTGCAACCAGATGATACATTTGGCACGTGAGACCACGCAGTCTGAGCGGGACGCTGAAGGGTAAGGGTGTATGTTGCAGGGTGTCTGGGCTACTTCACTAGGCCAGAGACCCCTATTAGGCCCAGCTAGGCCCAACTCCCCTGTAGGTTGTGGCTGTTACAGGACAGGCCTTTAGACAGGGACATCTGCCCCATTTAGCATACATAGTGCCAGGGACCACAGAAGGACGCGCGCGCATCAGTTGCGGCCAGTGGTCGGGACCCGACCACACGCAAGTGCAGCAGACTACTTCTTCACGGTGGGACCCTCCAGCTGGATACCACCCCACCTGTTATACCATAACCAGTGTGTATTTATTACATTGTCCTGTGATGGTGTATCCAACATTGATAGGATTCCAGGGTGGAGTGCTGTACCAGACCATCCAGGTAACAACCCCAGGCTCCAAGCAGCGGAGGTTCAGGCCTCCTGTAGCCACAGTCGGTAAAGCACCACAATCTCCCATAGCGTGGGGGGAAAACAGCGCTACATATATATATATATCACACAGCAGTGACACTCTGGTAGTTCAAATAGGTGTAAGTGGCTGTCCCATAGGTAATGTGATAGAAAAAGCATATCCAAAAGGAATTGAAAATACAGCACTCTGTTGTAATCCCAAAAATGAGTATATTGGTATAAAACGGCACACACAAGGACCCAACAATTTCGGTCCTCAAATAGAACAACTTCCTCAGGGGTGTGCATATATATACTGTAGTGCCGACGATTATTCTAAAACAATCTGTGGCAATCACCAAAAGACCCACGTACATGCTGGGTACATGCTGCAACATTTCATGACCATTTCTGTCAGACAGACTAATGGCCCATCGGATTAACATCGGGATCCCTGGCAGTCCCATTCAACTGAATGAGACTGCCAGGGACCCCTGCGTGTTAATCCGATGGGCCATAGTCTCTGCAGAAATGTCACTGAATGTTTGCAGCATGTACCCAGCATGTACCTGGGTTGTTGGTGATAGACTAAGATTTTCCAAGGCAAGTTTTAAGGCAAGTGTAGAATACTCGCGGGCCACCTGTATATATTCAGCACACATTAGATAAATGGGTGAAAAGGGACGAGAAAACCCTCCACCGTTAAGAATATAGCAAATAAAAATATCACTTGCGAGAACATACACGTCTTAGACATGTCTGCAGGGTTTCCATGTTAAAAATGGATTTGAGGCAAATGGGTGACACTTGCTCATTTGCATATCATTTCCCAGAATTCTTGCTGCAGTGGAAGCAACTATACTAGGTGAAATGGCAAAAAGCAGGGTTAAAGACCTGCTCGGACATGTGAATGTGCTCGCAAGTGATCTTTTTATTTACTATATTCATATACATATAACATACATAGCTCTTCTGGTAAGTACTCTAAGTAATTTTATGTTTGATGAAGTAATTGTACTATAACTCCTAGTATTGTAATGCATCCTAGATTAACGCTGTAAAAATGTAATTATACATACTACATTTCAACCTAAACTCTGAAATCACAACAGAGGTGGTTTAGAAACTCCACATTCAGACAGGAGAAATTGGGAGAGAGAGAGAGAGACTCGGTGGCAGTCTAAAACCAGACGGTTTGATCCTTCACTTTGACTTTATTGTATCCTGTATACTAAGGACTTTCGCCAATTGGCTGTACGATTGCGTGTGTTTTTGTGTTTGAGTCTGTGTGCTGCTCCGGTGGTCGGGGATGGGCATGGGAAGTACCTTATGGTCATATAGACGTAGGGAACAGGCCTGAGGAAGGGGTTCTCCCGAAATGTTGCCCCCCTTATACAAACGCTTGTGTTTCCCCCTCCCACTTTCCGGTTTTATTTACCCCAATCCTGACCCTGTTTATCTTTTACACTTCCACTGTAATAGTAGGATCCCTATACCGCTTGTGTCATCATCACTCCATGTGGAGTTATCTTGTGCTTGCATTAAATTGTGTTTTCATTTGCATTATTAAACAGTTTTTCACTTTTTTCTATAGTCAGTGAGTGCTGGAGCTTTAGCTTTTATTTGACTATTGGTCGGGGGAATTTGGGTCCCCCCTTTGTCCTTGCAACCCTGCCATTACTATTTACAACCATTGGTTTTGAGTGCTGTCTATCATTTGTATTTATACAAAGTATGCAATCTAAGTAAACCTAGAAGTCCCGCGGCACCCTAACTGAATGGGCATTTAATTATGTTGAGCAAAGAAATAAGTTGAGTTAATTTCTAACAACATGCAAGTGCATGTCATTTCAACACTAAAGTGCTTCAAGTATGGAGATTGTGGGCTATCTATTCATTCAATGATAGTACTTCTCTGTGACTTCAACACATATGTAAAAAAGAAATCTCCCACAAACACAGCTGGAAAAGTATTTGCTGCAGACCCTGGTTAAATGTTCATTGTCAACCATGATACTTACTGCTATCCGCCGATCAAGATTATCTTGGTTTGGCAATGAAAATTCAGGCAGGGTATGGTGGGGGCAGAACAGGGTGAAGTTACAAGAAAAAAGAAAGCACTCAGGCCCACTAAACACATTGTCTACCATGTTGACATTTGCTTCATTTAATCAAGGTTTAATTTAATTTGCAATATCATTGAATTGCAGCAGGATAATAAATAATAAAAACAAACATAGAGTACAGGGGGACATATTTACTAAGCAGGCTTGTGTAGAATAAAAAACCTCTGGTGCTGGAAGACACCTTAAGCCTTTTAAGTCAATAGGCTTGATAAGGCGTCTCAAAGCGGAGACTGCTTAGTACCTATGGACCACAATACTTTCCTTAGGCGTTATTGATGAGCTTCTAAATACCCAGATAAAGCGAGAATGCGGCAGAATGTCAAAATTACAATAATCATAGTCAGTTACAGGAGAGAAAAAATCTATTAGCTTCCAATTCCTATCGGACTCTGTCCAGCCTCTGTCTCTCAACAGCTGGCCCTGCCTGGTTTGGCCGCCTTTGCAGTCATTCGCTGCACACCTCACCTGAAAAATGCAAACACTACAGCTTCATGTTAAAGAAGACTTCAGGCAATCTCATCTTTGGACTATGGTTACCTGCTCTCCCATTTGCACTTTGCCTTCTACCCCTAGCTCCCACGCGTTCTCCTCTAAATACTCCTTTTAACTTCCATTCTTTACTGTAATGTCCCTCATTTTGAGTCAGCAACTCCATCTGCTTGTCAAATCACATCCCTCATTTTTCAAAAAATCTATTGCATCCTCCTACTCTCTCTCCCTCTCTTACGATTACTCCTACTCGTGGTGACATATGCCTAATCCAGGCCTATCGACATACCAATACTTTCACGTCCCACAGCCAACTCCAAAGCTTTTTACCACGGACTGCTGTGTACTCTAAACCTCATCTCTTACTACACTGCCCTATGGAACATATGATCTGTCTGCAATACACTTATAGCGATTCATGACTTATTAATGTTCAACTCTCAACCTCCTAGCTATTACAAATAATACATAATATATAATAATAGCTAATGAACTCAATATTGCCAAATTCCAGGAATACTCCATTCTGATTCTTCTTGACCTCTCCTCAGCTTTCAACTGTTGACCAGCCACTTCTCCTACACATTCTTCACTCGTCTGCATCGTGGCACTGCCCTTCTTGTTTTCCGCCTACTCGCTCACCATTCCTTCAGTGTCTCATGCAACTTCCTCCTGCCTCCATTCTCTATAGAACCGTGTAGAAGTATCTCAAGGCTCAGTTTTAGGCCCTTATTTCTCCTCTATATACCCCCTCGCTGCGCTAATGGGACATTGGTTAGTGGCCGTTTCGCTGTGACCAATGACGCCGGTGCTGGAATCCCAGTCGCCAGACGCTTCTAAGGTCAGTTAATTATTGTTTGGGTAGGTGGGTTTTGTAAGGGGTTTAGCGCTTTAGGTAGGGTTTCATTTAGGGCTTTTAGCACGAGGTAGGGATTCATTTAAGGGGTTTTAGTGGTTAGAGTAGGAGGTTAATAAAGGATTTAAGGGTAAGGACTAAGGTAAGGTATTTTAGGAAAGGGAGCGCAATCTTTTTTTCCTGCGCCCCCCTGCCCGCTGTCCCGCTCTACTGCGCACAGACCCCCCCCCCCTTACCTCGGCTCCGGCGTCATGACATGGAGACGCGTCGCCATGGCAACGCAGCGGCAAAAGAGCACGGGCTCTGTGACAAACGTTGCCATGGCGACGCATCTCCAGAAGCATCTGAGCAGGTCAGTGCAGTTTACAGAGGCTCGCCGATTCCCCTGCATTTAATTTAAGTGCTTTCAGGAAGAGCAAGGGCCCTCTGTAAACCCCACGCCCACGAGACAATACTCGTACCCCCCAGTTTGCGCACCCCTGTTTTAGGGTAAGGACTTACGTTAGTGGTGTTGAGGCTGGTGAAAGAAGCTTTCGGTGGCTGGGTGAGTGGCGGATAAGCGATGGCAGGCATTTGGTGGCAGCGAAACAGCCGCGACCAATAGTTCTAGACCGCTCACTGGGTGACCTCATGGACTCCTTTGGATTCACCCATCATCTTTATGCTTATGATAAAACTACATTCTTACAACTGACTTTATACCTGCAGGAAAGTCAAAACGACAGAGTGCGTATCAGCACACTCGGTCCAGATTCTTACTCTTTGCAAGTGCTGCATACATTGTTGGTGCTATATAAATACAATTATCCAACAGTACATATTAACATACAGTACAAACATAGTAAAACAGAATTTCTGATTGTAATTTGGTTGGGAAGTATCAAACAGCACACATACACCTTACCTAAAGCATTTTGCGATCAGATTCACACTGATGCCTCCAAAAACTAATTGCAGAACCTCTCTCTGTTGCCAGATGACCTCAGCCGCTCTGCTAGTCCTCCCTGTAGAGAATTCAAGAATGTGCCACATGGCCAAGAGTTAGCATTGATGTTGCCAAGGACAATAAAGGACACGCATGGGACATTTACTTTCCATTTCCTCAGAGAAACATAAGAAATATCATTCTGCAGAGTGTACAGGCACTTAAGCCATGCTAAGAACCTTCTTTACCTTAATAAATTGTACAATTGTTTAAGACGAACAAAATAGATATCTGTTTATGCCAACTGGATTCATTTGTATTTTAAAACTTCATGGGTTTCCCTAAACTCCACTGATACCCTAAAAGGTTACATTTACGTGTAAAAATGGCTACTTGATTAAGCTTCCAATCTACAACACAATTACTTGAGCATTTTGCACCTTAAAGAATAAAAAAATAATACATACAATGTCTTACAGGGATGCATTATTAGTAACATTTTGAATATACTTTCATGTATATTAGTAAGATTATTTTACAGTTTGGCCATTACCACTACCTTGCTGTAATGGATTTCAGATGTTTAGTTAATATTGGCCCAAATATTCATTTTGGATTCATGATGTACAGTATGAGAATTTGCTACAGTTTAATCGAGGAAATTATGTTCATAGGGGGGAAATATATCTGCAGCGTAACTTTTAATAAGGTGTTTAATTATTATTCATGTATTTTTATATATCACTGTCATTTCAAAGCCTTGGTACAACGGGGTCAATTAATTTATTTGGATATTTCAAAAAGCCTGTAAGTTCCATATTTGTGGTGTGCTTATCAATGGATCTTGACCCAAAGACTAACTGTAATGATAAGCCAAAAAATATTCAGTCATTTATAATCTGGACATCAGAGGTAATTTGAGTTGCAAGTGGCACCTTAAAAAACAAGGAATTGTTTTTATTGAGGTTGGAACTGGCCTGTGTTTGTCAGAAGTGAAGTTATCTTGGGTCAAACGCCTGGTTTAGGAAATTGTACTATTTTGTATATACTGTAATCTAACATGTAACACTATTGCTTTGAGCTCTAATTGATGTTCACGTTTTCAAGTAGTTGTTATTTGGGACCACATTTTGCTACATAGATTTTTGGTGCCAATTACATATTTTTCATAGAAGTAACAGGGACCATAGTTCTGCCAGTGTTTAAAGATATATATTGTGTGCGATTGAGGGGAGCTATTACTCAGTGATGGATCCTGTGAGAGTGGAAAGTGGGTCAATAGATAGCTGTGTGTTATTAACCCTTACACATATAACAGGTCACGCGCGCTCACAGATGTGCCGTCGCTCTCGAACTAACTACATTTACCCTTACATGGCCAATGGTAGCGAGTTAAGGAATCCTTTGAGCTTTTTTTTTTCTTTTTTACGGTGGTAATGTAAATAAAGATTTTGATCTTAGTGTTAGTTCCAAGAGATTGTTGTGTTGCTTCTTTGTTTTATTTTCAATTGCATGGCTTTTCAATCAACACCACCAGGAGAACTGAGACATCCTCTCAAGATCATAAAATGGAGACATGTTAATATGACATTCTAATGTGAGTGTGTTATAAAATGTTGTTGGTGTGTTGTATAGTTCTTGGTGTTTGATTGTTTAAAGCTTTGTATGTTGGTTGTGAAATGCATTATTGCGTTGTTTTTTGGGTGTGTTGTGGGTGGTTTTTGTGTGTTAGGTTTTGGTGTGAATGTGTCTCTTTTACAATGGGTTTGTATGTGTGTTGGTTTGTTCTATGTTTGGTTTGAGGTATATGTGTGTGTGTTGTGTGAAATAGTTGTAGGTTTGTGTGTTGTATGTGGGTGGTTGTTGTTGAGATCTATTGTGTGGTCTGTGTGTGTTGTTTCGTTAGTATTGGTTTGTTGTGTTAATGTTTGTTTGGTTGTGGTTGGATTGTGTTGTGGGGTTTGTTGTGGCTGATTCAGTATGTATTGGGGTTGAGGTAAAAAATTGCTTCATTTTGGGTGGTTTGTGTCGTGTGTTGTGGTTGTAATGTTGTGTTTGGTTAGATAAGATTTGTGTTGTTATGTGTGTTCGTGTGGTAAATGGTGAAAAATGTGTTGGTGGGGTGTTTGACGATTATGGTAAATGTTTTATGTGTTTTAAAAATGTTTTGTATGTTAGTGTTGGGTTGTGTGGTTGTCTTGTGTTGTGAATGAGTGTGGGTTGATGTTTTTGTGGTGTTTATGTGGTGTTTTCTTGTTTGTAATGTAGTTGGGTTGTTGTGGTTTTGCAAGCAATTGGTTTTGTTGCGGTGTTTGATGTGGTTTCTGTCGTGTGGTTGAAGAAATGTAGTTAAATTATGAAATTATGCAAAAAAAAAAATGCGATGACTAAAATGAAGAGAAAAACCCATTTAAGCTGAAGTTCAGCTTTTTTTTTGTTTTTTTTAATGTATTTTTTTCCATCATAAGTTTAGGTGGTGCAATCTCTAATTACCTAAAGAAGCTTGTATAGCGCAGGTCAATTCACGTTCTCCATGTATTGATAGGTCGAAAATTTTTGGCGAATACCGAAATTAGTGAAGGGATTGTTTATAGTTCGATTGTCAATGTCGTGGAAGTATGAATATTCATGAGAAATTGCACTGACATTTGCTAGAAGGGGGCAGGATGCAAAGGGGCTGTTTGTTTGCCAGGGCTCTGTGGAGCACGGACCATAAGGGGCAGGGCTTAGCAAATGGCTGTTAAAATATAATACAAGAAAATTGGTCTTTCAGAGTTGTTTTTTAAAAAACAGAAAATGCTAAAAGTAATTTTTTTTATACAGAACTGATTTATAAAAAAACACAAATGCAGGGATATTACTAACCTTGCAGTGTACAATGGGTGTAATGGAAGGATTTAAACTGGGGTGGGGTTCCGCGTCCACATGTGGGGGAGAGCCCAGGACATCTCTCCCAGCTGTCCCTGGACCGCACACCCCACAAAAGAAGGTGACCCGCGTCTCTGAGCTAAGCAGCAATCCCCAGATCATCACTGCATATTTTTCTTCTGCCTGCTCCGGTCTGCGCTTCGCTCTCGCAGGGAGGGGGGAACCATTCAAAGAGCTTCACTCCTGAAACTTGGTTCGGACAGGGGTCAGTGGTGTGTGGTTTGTGTGCGCGCCGTATGTGGCATGTCTTTGTGGCTGTAGTGGGGGGTGTGTGTAGTGGCGGTTGGAAACTGTGTGTGTTGTGTGGCCTGTGTGTGTGTGTTGTGGTGTGTGCGTTGCGTGTGCGGAAGTGGCAGTGTGGGCAAGTTACTGTGCTGTGTGTGTTGTCGTGGTAAGTGGGATGGTGGGAGAGGTGGGAGTGGGATGGTGTGTGTGTGTGAGTGTGTGTGTGGTGTTGTGTGTGGGTGTTGTGTGTGTGATGTGTGTGTTGTGTGTGGGTTCGCGGTTGTGTGTGTGGTGTTTCTGTGTGCTGTGGGGTGTCTTTTTTGTTGTTGTGCGGTGACAGCTGGGTTCAGTGGGTGGCTGTGTGGGGTGGGATGGGATAGGTGAGTGTAGGGGAGAGATGTAGTTTGTAAGTGGAGTGGTGTGCTAATGTGGGAGAGTGGTGTGTGTAGCAGGGATGGTGGCGAGAGTGGGGTGTCTGTGGTGTTGGTTGTGTGTCGGGTGTGTGGAAGTGGTGCTTGTCTGTCGTTTTTGTGTGGGGTGGAGGGAGCGTGGACGTTTGTCAGTGAGGAGAGAGTTGTGTTGTAGTTGGGAGTGCTAAGGGGCAGTGCCTTAGCAAATGGCGTTAAAATGATACAAGAAAATGGTCTTTAAGAGTGTTTTTTTAAAAACGAGAAATGCTAAAAGTATTTTTCTTACTACAGAACTGATTTATTAAAAAAAACACACATGCAGGATATTGACTGAACTGCAGCTTTAACAATGGTGTAAGGGAATGATTTTAAACTGGGGTGGGGTTCCGCGGCCACCAGTGGGGGAGAGCCAGGACATCTCTCCCAGCTGTCCCTGGACCGGCGACACCCCACAAAGAAGTGACCCGGCGTCTCCTGAGCTAAGCAGCAGCATCCAGCAGCTCACTGCTATTCTTCTTCTCTCTGCCTGCTCCGGTCGGCGCTCGCTCTCGCAGGGAGGGGGGACACATTCAAAGAGCTTCACTCCTGAACTGGTTCGGACAGGAGGTCAGTGTGTGTGTGTGTGTGCGCGCGTAAGTGGCAGTGTGCGTTTGTGTGTAAGTGGGAGTGTGTGTGTAAGTGGGAGTGTTGGAAAGTGTGTGTGTGTGTGTGTGTGTGTGTGTGTGTGTGGTGTGATGTGTGCGGAGGTTGGCGGCTGTGCGTACGTGGCAGCCTACAAGAGTTGATGGGGGGTGTGTGGGAGGAGGGGAAGCGGTATGTGGTTTGGGTTGTGTGTGTAAGGGAGGGATGGTGGGGGAGGCGAGTGGGCAGTGGGGAGGGAGGTGTGGGTTCGTGTGTGGAGTGTGTGTGTGCGTCCGCGTGACGACGATGTGTGGTGCAGTGTGCTGTGTCGATGTGTGGTTCGGATTCGAGTTGTAGTGTATGTGAGGGTGATTGTGTGCCTGTGGGCTGTGGAAGTAAGGGGGGGAGAGCTGGGTGTGTGTGTGTGTGTGTAAGTGGGCGTTGGGTGTTGGTAGTGGGTGGGGGGGGAGGGGGGGGCCCTCCATAGGCGGGGCGAGTGGTGGGGTGGGAAGTGGGGTCCGTGGGAGGAGGTTTTGTCGTGTATGTGGGCGTCAGTGTAGTGATGTGAGTGGGGGTAGGGGGTGCTGCCTGTTGGAGCGTTAGGGATGGTGGGAGCGGGGAAGTGTGTGTGGTGTGGCTGTGTGTGTGTGTGGGAGATGTGGTGGTGCCCCCCGTCCAGGGCGTTTGTGTTGGTTGGTTGTGAGTGGTGGGTGGGGGTGGGCAGGGCGGTGAAGAGTGTGTGTGTAAGTGGGAGAGTGTGTGTGTAAGTGGGAGAGTGTGTGTGTAAGTGGGAGAGTGTGTGTGTAAGTGGGAGAGTGTGTGTGTAAGTGGGAGAGTGTGTGTGTAAGTGGGAGTGTGTGTTTAAGTGGGAGAGTGTGGGGGTGTAAATGGGTGTGTGTATAAGTGGGAGAGTGTGCACGCATGCAAGGGGGAGAGAGACGGGGGAGGGAGAGAGACGGGGGAGGGGGAGAGACTGGAGTAACGGGAGGGGGGGCGGCAAGACAGGGAGCGAGGGTTGGGGTTCCCTAGAATTTCAAAATCGAATTCTGGGGTTCCCTAACCAAAAAAAGGTTGAAAACCACTGGTGTACGGTTTAAAGAATGCAGTCCCTGAATAAACAGAATGAAAAATAAACACGATTTCCCCTTTTGGGAATTCCTCATATATCCTCAGGCCCTCAAAAATGCTCTATGTTAAAATGCCAGAGGCAAGTGTATTTTTCCACCTGGCAAGTGGGAAAATGTGAATCTTATGGCCGTAGACTAAAGCCAGAGTGGGTCATAGCGCATGCTTTTTCTGACTTCATTTAACATGCACACACCAAGAGAGAGTGAATGAACACCAGGAGTGAGAGGAGCACGGGCAGCAGTCAGATAAAGGAGGGCATAGAGTGGGCCATGGCTTACACACTCCTCGTACTGCTAAAAGTTACGCAGATAATATGAGCGTCACGTCATGCTGGCAAGGTGTTACACGGCTAAAGAAAATGTCACTGTGCAGCTTCTTGTAGGTCAGAGGAGGGAGCGAAGATGGGGAGTCTGCTGTAGCAAAACTAGAATATGCAATTTTTTAATTTAACTGGCTGTTTCCACGCTGAAGATAAGGAGGGGGGTGAAGGTAATAAGCATGTGGTAGCCCAAGGAGTGCTGCCAAAAGGCAAAGAATGTTTTCAAAGAACATAGGTATATTTGGTGGTGTGAGAGTTGGAGAAAGATGTAAGCGTTGGGTCTGGGAGGGATACGGAGGGGAATTTTTGGGGGTCTGGAAATGTACAATATAAGCAGCATTAAAAACCTCACATTAAGAACAAAATTCTGCTGTGTCAATCGCAAAATCACCGATGTGGGGGTGCGTGGGTTCTACGATCTAAACGGTCTCATGCCCTTCTCCTTTTCTCGTTCTCTGGATACTGCGCAGCATTGTGCTGCCCACCACTGTGTGTGGGTAATGCGGAGGAGAAAGCAGTGCAGTGCCTGGAGCACAGCAATGAGACATTGACAGTCATAGAACCCTCACGTCCAGACATCAGATTGACAGCGATTTGCCATTTAAACAGCTGGATTGTGTTCCTACTGCGAGCTTTTGTAGGCATTTTACTTTGTATAATAAAACTAGGTTCTTACCCCCGGTTTCTTGCTCTCTTTCTTTTGGATTTATTTGATGCAGCCCCCATTGAATTGTGGGATTGATAGTGCTAGCAGGAGATACAGTATGTTACAGCGCACAGAAACGTTTGGACTGTAAGGACTGTCTGGGAATGTAGACCTGTAGTCACATGGTCCGGTAGCGGCCTAACACAGGTGCATTAAACAAGGAATACGCTGCACTGTATAATAATCCTAAATATGTAGAAGCACTTGCAATCCCACATAGTACATGAGACCCCAATACAAAGACACTTGACAGGTTTATAGTGCTGACAAGTAAGCAAACACCATGTAGCACTTTTCCTATCTTCTTTCTTTATAGAAGTGCAGGACTTTTATGAACCAGAATGCACTGACTTTTCAGTTTGTCACAATAGGAGCTGGATTAAAAACCTCATGATGACACAGGTATAGGTTGGCAACACGGACTGGTTTTGTGTGACATTCATCCACGAATAACCAACTCTGATCTTTTGTTTACGAATAGAGTATTACACATACTTTCTTCATGGCAATTTAATATTACATGCGACTTCTGGGGTCAGAATGGGCAATGGCATTCATTTCCCCAAAAATGTATTTTGTAATTGGATTGCACAGGAAGAGAATGAGCTGGTATCGCTCTCTAACCTCTAAGGCTGGGTCCATACAGCGCAACGTCACCCGTGTGAAGCGGGTGCGTTTTTTGGCGATGCTAGACGCGCCGTGTGGGGTGTGTCAAGGGCCGTCACAGAGCTGGTTCGCCCTCAATGGGTGAACCGCTCACGTGACCCGCCCGTCGCGCCGAGAAATCAGTTTCAACTAATTTCTCGGGCGACGCGGGCCCCCTCCTGTCGCGCCGGTGCGGTCTATGGGCGCCAACAATGCCTTAAGACATTTGATCGCGCTGCACGCGGACGCCTCCGCACGGTCTGCGGCAGCATGGACTCAGCCTTACAATGGTCAGCGAGTAACACTTTCTAGACCCATCTTGAATACAGACTGAACAGGCACTATATGGATGTACAAAGCCATTATGACATTGAAAAACAGATTGCCATCTACCAGGAATTTTGATTTCATGCATTTAGAGATAGGTGTGGCTAGCATCAGATAAAAGTCCTACATACACAGAAAACAGTTTTAAAGATCTCAGGAAAACAGGTCAACTCCTGACTTCCAAGTTTAAAAATAGTCAAAATATATGGAAATTTAATTATCTAAGCAATTACTTGAACACTAAGGGATGAAAGTACCTTGATACACACTGCATTTTGTAACACAGTGCACTACTCAAGGCAGACAATTTAACTACTACTTAGTAATAAAAGTGAAGTAATCGCATTAAAAATCAGGTAAAACACTTATACATTTTAATTTAAAAAAAATTCACAGAAATAAAAAGACAGGCACCGTTTTTTCTCTCTCTTTGGAACAACCTGTCCTTTTTCTGGGTAAAGCTGCTTGGTTGCTCACACACAATACATTCCCTTTTAAAACGTTCCTTGAGATGAATTTATTGATATTCTTCATTTTGTTTGGCTTCTGTGGGGGTTTTTTTTTTTTTGAGAGGGATCCTTATCTCAGGAATGACGAACTGAACAAATATACTTAAAATAAGGGTCATGCAAGTGGGAGCAAAAGTCTAAACGGGCACAAAGTGCCCAAGGATTTATGGTTCGAAAGAAACAATCATTTCACTCAAACAAAAAAAATGGAATTCTGCTCCCAGAAACAGGTGGGGTTTTGCTAGGGATGCAGGACAAGGCAATGGGCAACATTCCAAGTGATCAAGGAATCTCTCAAGCTAAAGAATGTGGGGTTTACGTTCACAGACAAAAAAAACATTTGATAATGATGTTTTTGTTCTCATCTGATTAATTTTAGTTGCATTCAAAGGACATAAGGTCATTTACTGAGCAGTCTTCTGCTTTCAGGCACCTTTGACACACTACAGCCCCCAACAAGTCAATAGGTTGCACGTTTTCTTATGGCAGAAGCCTTCTTAGTTAATATGGGACTAAATGTACAAGGGTATTGTACATTGTACATTGATCTGATAAAAAAACATGAAAGTAAATACTCATAAATAAGATTGCATGAAGATACTGTAAAAACAATGATCAACATCAGGGTAACAGGTCACCAAAGCTTCTTAAAGCAACACTCAATTACAAATAGCATTAGGCCGCGTTCACACAGCGGGTTTTGCGACGCTGCGTGTGCGCGCCTCCGTCTGCTGGGCGATGTGTGATCATCCCCAGCAGACGGAATGATCTGACATGCGGGAGGCGGGGCGGCGCGGCGGCGCAGGCGCAGAGTGGCTGTGTGTGTGTGTACACAAAGAGGAGGGGGGGTCCGCGCAGAGAGGGGGGCCGGTTCCCCGTCACACATGCAGAGTCTCTGGTCAATTTCAGCAGCCAATCAATGTAAATGTCTGGACATTGAAATTGACGTCACGCTGCTGCAGCCGGAGATCACAGTTTCAAAAGACTCCCGCGACTGCCGCAACGTCGACGCCGTACTTTGCAGCCAATGGTAGTTTCAATACCGAACACTACCATTGGCGGCCAGGAGTCTGTCACAAACGTGCGCGTGCACAAAAGCAAGCGCACGTCATGTAGTGCGCTGTGTGAGCGGGGCCTTATGCTGGTGTAACCCCTGCTACAAGTATATGTAAACTGTGGACAATACAGAATTAATCTGCTCCACCTATCACATGGTGAGATAAGGGATAAGAGATACTGTCCCTGATCTGCCTGGCAACACATGACAGGACATGGGATTGGATAAGAATCTGGAGAGGAGACCAACTGTCAGTCTAAGACAGAGACAGAGATAGGGAGTGACAGTCGGAGGCACACAGAGACACAGTTCAGGTGACAGTGAGAGGGCCGTAAAGCTGCAGTTCAAGCAATATCCTGCATGTGTGTTTTTTTTTTTAAATAAATCAGTTCTGTAGTAAGAAAAAATACATTTAGCATTTTCTGTTTTTTTTAAAAAAAAAACAACTTTGAAAGACCAATTTTCTTGTACAGGCATACCCCGCTTTAAGTACACTCACTTTAAGTACACTCGCGAGAAAGTACATATCGCCCAATAGGCAAACGGCAGCTCACGCATGCGCCTGTCATCACGTCCTGAACAGCAATACCGTCTCCCTACCTGTACCGAAGCTGTGCGCAAGCAGGGAGACTATAGAGACTGTTACAAATGCGTTATTTACATCAGTTATGCACGTATATAACGATTGCAGTACAGTACATGCATCGATAAGTGGGAAAAGGTAGTGCTTCACTTTAAGTACATTTTCGCTTTACATACATGCTCCAGTCCCATTGCGTATGTTAATGCGGGGTATGCCTGTATTCTATTTTAACAAGCATGTTTGTTCCTATAGCAACCATCCCCAGATCTAAAGATGTCGCCAAACTTCACCGATCAATAGACGGAGAACGAATTGACCGGCGGCTATGCAGTTCTTTAGGTAAGTAGAGATTGCCCACATGAAACTATTGAAGTAAAAAATAAAAAATAAAAAAAAAAAAAACGGGAGCATGAACTGCAGCTTTAAGACACAGCCTGAAAGAGGAGGCTTGTAGGGGACTGCAAGCCAATGAGAAAGTAAGAGGCAGCAGCAGAAACACATCACCTACATAGAGAGAGAGGAGAAGAGCCCACAGCAAGAGAGATCCAGATACTTTCTGGGCTGTTAAAGGGCAACAAGATAACAGACATCCAGGAGGCCCTTTCCCACAACTTTTGAGTATCCTTTGTGCATTACAGACACACCTCACAAATGTTTCACCTTGACAGCCCTGCAACGAGATTACATGCAATTTTGAGATAAAAGCTCCAAAGCAGTGCTGGCAACAATATTGGCCCAAGTGGTTTCTACATTGTACAATTATGAGGGACAATAGCGCAGCTTCCTTATGTATTTTTTATATATGCGTGTGTGTGTGTGTGTGTGTGTGTGTGTGTATTTTATACTGTGTGTGTGAATATATATATATATATATATATATATATATATATATATATATATGCAAAAAACAAAGAAAAACAGACGCACTCCTAGTGTATTAAAGTATGAAAAAGGTTTTATAGGACTGTAAAATATAAAAAATGCTCTCACAAACAGAGTTATAATTAAAGCATGTATGAGATATACTCAATCGCCTGAGAACTGCAGGAGTCCACGCCAAACGTCCCGTTGGTGCCACCTCTGGTGTATCCGGTAATCTAGCAGGATGTATAGGTGCTTCAGGAACCGGATGATGTCATACTCGGTGTCTCGTGCAGAGACTTCCTCCGGCTACACCTCATTCAGCTACCACTGCTCACCAGCAGAAAACCGCAGTAATCGGAATGACTGCAATCCCATGCAAGTTTTCAACAGCCGCAAATAAACTCTTTGTTCGTGTGTAATAAATTCAGCTACAAACTCGCTGCTTTGGGAAACGCCCTACGCGTTTCGTCACTGAAGACCGACAAAATTTGATTCAGTTATACTAAGGCACTACTCCAACTTGTGCTAGATAATATATATTATATTATACATATACAAACACACACACAAACACACACACACAACACACACACACACACACACACACACACACACACACTTGTGTGAAAAAGAAAGTACACCCTCTTTGAATTCTATGGTTTTACTTATCAGGACATAATAACAATCACCTGTTCCTTAGCAGGTCGAAAAATTAGGTAAATACAATCTCAGGTGAACAACAACACATGACATATGTGTCATGATTTAACAAAAATAAAGCCAAAATGGAGAAGCTATGTGTGAAAAACTAAGTACACCCTTACTGCTTCCATAGGACTTAAGATGCTAAGTAGCAGACAGGTGCTGCTAATCAAATGCCCTTGATTAATTGATCAGCAAGTGTGACCACCTCTATAAAAGTCGAAGTTTAAGCAGTTTGCTGGTATGGAGCATTCAGGTGTGTGTTAACACAATGCCAAGGAGGAAAGACATCAGCAATGATCTTAGAGAAGCAATTGTTGCTGTCCATCAATCTGGGAAGTGTTATAAGGCCATTTCCAAACAATTTAAACTCCATTATTTTACATTGAAAAAGGTTATTTAAAAGTGGAAAACATTCAAGACAATTGCCAATCTTCCCAGGAGTGGACGTCCCAGCAAATTCACCCGAAGGTCAGACCGCGCAATGAATGCAATTCTTCTGAAGGCTACACGCGGGAGCTGGAGAAGCAGAGGCAAGCAGGACCCAGACCGGAGTGGAGATACAGGTAAGGGTTTAATTACTTTTTTACCTTCTCCACACACTCCGGTCACTCTAGTGGTCATATATAGCTCCCTCCTACCCAGCCCACATGACAACGCTGACACCATCTGGTGCACTGGCTGAACACTGAAGCAAGCGCAGGACAGGTTTTTTCTTCAGACCGTGCAATGCTCAGAGAAATTGCAAAAAAACCAAGAGTTACATCTCAGACTCTACAGGCCTCTGTTAGCATGTTAAATGTTAAAGTTCATGACAGTACAATTAGAAAAAGACTGAACAAGTATGGTTTGTTTGGAAGGGTTGCAGGAGAAAGCCTCTTCTCTCTAAAAAGAACATGACAGCACGGCTTAGGTCTGCAAAGTTGCATCTGAACAAACCACAAGACTTCTGGAACAACGTCCTTTGGATAGACAAGACCAAAGTGGAGATGTTGGGCCATAATGCACAGCGCCACGTTTGGCGAAAACCAAACACAGCATATCAGCACAAACACCTCATACCAACTGTCAAGCACGGTGGTGGAGGGGTGATCATTTGGGCTTGTTTTGCAGCCACAGGACCTGGGAACCTTGCAGTCATTGAGTTGACCATGAACTCCTCTGTATACCAAAGTATTCTAGAGTCAAATGTGAGGCCATCTGTCCGACAGCTAAAGCTTGGCCGAAATTGGGTCATGCAACAGGACAATGATCCCAAGCACACCAGCAAATCTACAACAGAATGGCTGAAAAAGAAAAGAATCAAGGTGTTGCAATGGCCCAATCAAAGTCCAGACCTTAACCCGATTGAAATGCTGTGGCGGGACCTTAAGAGAGCTGTGCATAAACAAATGCCCACAAACCTCAATGAACTGAAGCAACGTTGTAAAGAAGAGTGGGCCAAAATTCCTCCACAACGATGTGAGAGACTGAAAGTCATACAGAAAACGATAACTTCAAGTTATTGCTGCTAAAGGTGGTTCTACAAGCTATTGAATCATAAGGTATACTTTGTTTTTCACATATGGCATCTCCATTTTGGCTTTATTTTTGTTAAATAAATCAGGACAGTGTAATATGTTATGTGTTGTTGTTCACATGTGTTGTTGTTCATCTGAGGTTGTATTCACCAAATTTTAAGACCTGCTAAGAAACAGATGTATGTCCTGATATGTAAAACCATAGAATTCAAAGAGGGTGTACTTTCTTTTCACACAACTGTATATGAGAGAGAGAGAGAGAGAGAGAGAGAGAGAGAGAGAGAGAGAGAGAGAGAGAGAGAGAATTGGTATTGTTAAGTATAGAGTGTTTTCTTTAAGAGTAAGGGCCACTGGGTTAAGGTTGCCAACGGGTCAAAAGACACTGCTTAGTATATGCACAAGTCTTGTCTGGTTTTATTCAAGGGGTTCAATTATGGTGTACTAAAGGAGGATGGACTCAGCCTCCACCATAGCATATATAGACTGTGGAAATAGAGGGGTACACTGGGAGTAAGAGACAACTAAATCATTCCCACTTAGCCATCAGATAATGACTAAAGAGAACCTTATGGACAAAATGCAAGATTAATGGAAGAATGAAGAGGATTGGAAGTGTATTTGGAAGTAGAAACATATGTCTTTAACATAAACTTTGCCTTTTTCATAGAAGAAAAGAAAAGTGTTCAAGTAATATATCCTGCATGTACTCACCAACTGAAGACCATATACACAAATGAGCAGCTTCAGATAACTAAAGCATGCATTAAAGGTGTGTGCTAGGAATTACCTATAGAGACAAAAGAAGTGCAGATGCCAAGGTCACAGCTAACCTTTTATTAAACATGGGTATTTTTAAGAGAAAATGTATCTGACCTACTGTATATAAAAATGTAAGCCCTGTCCTGAAGAGCTTACAATCTAAGTGCCATGTTAGGGGACTTACAGAAACAGGAGGTGAAGGAGTAAGTGCAGTTTATGGCAGTGCTTGACCACGATGGTAGGCAAGTACGAGTATGGGTGTGGGGCAGTAATTATGAGTTCAGGCTACTGAAATGCTGTAGTCAAAAAGTGTTTTTAGGTTTGATGAAAGGTCCAGGGAGGGACCCAAAACGTTGTGTGTATTCTCTGATTGTTACCGACTAAAACTCGTTTGGAAAGTAAAGTGTTGTGGAATATTTTTGACTTCATTAGTCTATCTGAACTCTGCATAAGGGGACCTGAACATATTTTTCTTACGTGTTTTTAGGTTTGACTTAAACGTTAGGAGGAGTCTGGAGTATATGGAGTGTGAGGGAATTCCACAGGTAAGGAGCACTGAGGGACAGAGGTTTAAGGCAAGAGACCTGGAGAGGTGGAATGGGTAAAAAGGAGACTTATGAGCAGAGCACAGGAGACTAAGGCTTTGGACCCCCGCTGCGTCCGGCGGCGCGCGCGGCCGCGTACGCCACCAGCCTCTTACCTGCAATCTGTTGGTCCCCGCTGCCTCTTCCCTCTGTGGCTCACTACGTTCTGTGACACGTCAGCCGGCAACTGCTACCAGAAGGTGGTGTTCTGACGCGTCAAGCGTCACGTGGTGCGCGTGTGAGACAATGAGGCGGTAAGGAGGGGAGCAGGGAAGGAGGGAGGCGGCCTGTTGAGCTGTGTGTGTGTCATGGCTTGTTTTTTTTTTTTTTTTACTTTTGGCCGGCTCAGTTTCATGAGGGAGGAGGGAGGAGGGAGGAGTGAGGAGGGAGGAGGGAGGAGGGAGGAGTGAATGCTGAGCTCCGTGTGTTGTGTTTTTTTTATTTTGAGCCGGCCAATCAGAGGGGCACTTCACTGAGCAGGAACTAGTCTGGGTGCGTGTGTTTCACTCTCCCCTCTACAGACCCACTGCCTTTGCAAACACCCTGTGTTAATGCCTGAATTGTTTGGGAAGGAAAGTGTTTGTGCAAAGATTTCTGGCATGAGGCTCAGGGGGAAAAACAAACATATATTAGTTTGGCCGGTGTCCGTCGTGGCCCCCGCCCCCTCATCATGGCCTCGCCCCCTCGGCCCGTTTTGGACACGCCCCCCCCCGCACGCAAAAATGCTCCCTGTGGACCGGAGATAGCATGAAGTGCCGCTCAACTGTATGCAGTGCGGGCGCGCTGTCTGAGGCAGTGGGGCCTTAGCCTAAGGCCACGGGCATGGTCAGCGCTTAGCCGCTGAGGCAGCGGACTTACCCCCGCCACCCTTTATGAGGGCAGCTTTAGGAGGCTCTTCCGCAGGCGTGCGGAGGAGACAGCTCAATTTAAGTTTGAGCAGAGGGCCGGTCACGTGAGCGGTTCGCCCAATGAGGGCGAACCAGCTCCATGATGTCACTGGCCCGCCCCCCGACACGTCCCCGGACGGCGCCCGCAATAAGGCCAGGGAAAGCACCTCCGAACGGCTGCAGTCGCTATGGTCTCAGCCTAACAGGTGCAGGAAATCAATGCTGATATGTAGGGAGGAGCAGACGAGTAGAGAGCCTTGAACATAAGAAGGAGAACTTTGCAGGTAAACAGAATCTTAATGGGAAGCCAGGAGATGGATTGAAGGAGTACTGTAGATATGCAGGCACTGTCCTAGGAGAAAGTGAAACGAGTCTAACTGCAGAATTTTGGATAGATTGCACATGAGAAAGTCATGAGACAGGGAGATCTCCAAGTAGTAATTTACAAAAATCCAGACGGATCAGCATAGGGTCATGCACTACAGTTTTTTCAGTAGTGTGATAGAGGAAAGGGCGGATCTTGGTAATGTTAAGTAGAAAAACGTGACAGGTTTTAGCCAGAGCATGAATGTCAATGGAGATGGGGATAGAGGAGTCGAATGCCGCTCCTACATGCTGTGCTATGAGAGCTGGATGGATGGTGGTTCTGCTTACTGTGATGGAAGTGGATTTTAGGCTAGGTTTAGAAGGAAATATGAGGGGCTTAGTTTTAGACATGCAGTATTAGGCAAAGTGAGATACAGTAGATATTATTAATCGATAGATAACATGTATTTACTTGAATGGCCTCTATCACATTTTAGAGAATAATGTCCCTATTGTTTATTTCAGAATTTTATAGTCTAAGTTGGCTTTACATTACATTTTCTTATTTTTCAAAAATTAAAAAAAAAGCTAATATTTTGCATGCAAACAGAGCGGTTAGGGAAACAATACATATATACAGTGGTGAGCGAGAAAAAGTTTGTGAACCTAAATGATAATTACGAAATTCCATAGTTTTTCCATGATAACCTTCTTGAACCAAAACCCAGTCTTTTCTTAAATATCCAATAGGGTTCATAATAGGCAATTTCATGTATTTTGAAACAAAATGATGTATTAATTAGACAAACAATGAGTAATTAAAAGTCAGTGTATGTGACAAAGTAAGTGAAACCCTGTTTTTTTTCCCCCAGCTAAATTAAAGGACCTCAGAGAAGCAGCCTAGAAAGGCTCATCAGCGTAGAAAGGGTTGCAAAACCATTTCTAAAGATTTGGGGCTCCACTAATCCACTGTTGACAGATAGTCTACAATTGGAGAATGTTCAAGACCACAGTCAACCTACCCAAGAGTAGTCTTCCTATTAAAATCTCTCCAGGAACAAACTGGTAAATCATCCAGGAAGTCACAAAAAAAACCAGAGTAATATCCAAGGATCTGCAGCATACTCTCGCCTTGGCTAATGTGAGTGTTCATCACACACCTTTCAGGAAAAGAGTGAACAAGACTAGTGTTCATGGAAGAATAGCCAGGAGGAAACCACTACTCTCTAAAAAATAACATTGCTGCTGTCGGAAGTTCGCCAAAACGCATATATATGATTCACAAGACTTTGGAACAATGTTCTCTGGACAGATGAGTCAAAGGTAGAACTTTTTGGCCTCAATGAGAAGCGTTATGTTTGGCGACAACCAAAACTGCATTTGAACAGAAGAACCTCATCCCAACCGTCAAACATGGAGGGAGTATGATGGTTTGGGTCTGCTATGCTGCCTCAGGACCTGGATGGCTTGACATATCCATGGATTCTGCATTATATTAGAAGATTGTAGAGGAGAATGTCAGGCCATCTGTCTGTGAGCTGAAGCTGAAGTGAAAGTGAGTAATGCAGCAAGATAATGATCGGAAGCATACAAGCAGATCTACGAAAGAATGGCTGCAGAAGAAGGAATTCCACGTTTTGAAAGCAGATCTATGAAAGAATGGCTGCAGAAGAAGGAATTCCACATTTTAGAATGGTCTAGTCAAAGTCTGGACCTAAACCACATTGAAATGTGGCAGGACCTGAAGCGAGCTGTCCATGTAAGGAAGTCCTAAAATGTGACTGAGTTGAAGCACTTCTGTAAGGATGAATGGGACAACATTTCTCAATACCGTTGTGAGACTGACCAGCGGTTACAAGAAACGCTTAGTTGAAGTCATAGATGCTCAAGGGGGTGCCACCACGTACTGAATCTACAGGTTCACATACTTTTTCATACATGAATATTGAATTTGAATCATTTGTGGATAAAAATGTTTTGAAAAAGTATCACTTTTTTTGTGCAATTTGTTTGATCAAGTTATCTTAATCTATTATTAGGACTTGGATTAAGATCTAATAACGTTTTAGGTTTGAAATACGTGAAAATCCTAAGTGGTTCACAAACTTTTCCTCAGCACTGTAAAAAAACACAAGGATTTCTTTCCAAGTAAAAAAGTGGCTGAATCTAGACATACCATTTTAAGAATCCACCAGAACTGCCAGAAATGGCATGATTTATCTGTGAAGTCCTGATAACACCTCATTAATATAAAGCCCTGACGAAGGATAGCAAAAAGGAAAGAAGAGATTGGATTGAGTAGAAAGAGAATGATTAATCATGAAGGGATCCAGAAATACAATCGTGGATGAGCAGACATACTTATAACCCAACTCTTAGTGGTGGTCGTAATAATTCACGGAAAATTGTCCTAGTGGAGTAGTTCTGTACAATGTCGATGCAATTTTCTGTTAATGTCTCAAACAAACAAACAAACATCTCTCAGCAACTACAATAAATATTAAGTGAACCAGTGTTACTTTCTTGCCAGTAGTAAAAGATATCTAGATTTCCACAGCATCCAAGAGTGATAAAAGCGCCATTTATGAAGCATGCCAAATAACAGTGTTACTAAGGTGCATTCAGACACACTCGTTAGACATAGCAACGATCCAAAAGTGCAGACAAAATCAAGGAAGTCAAATTTCTGTTGTACTCACCTTTAAAATCCAAAATATATATAATTAACTTAAACTTTAAAATAGTTTTGATAATCTTATTTGTTTGGTTTTTGGCATGTGTTGGTTAACTACATACGTTACAGTATATTTTAACATGTAGATCACAATCCTTACTTTATCAGCTTCCATGATTCTATAGAATTTTTCTTCCCGGTATCTTGCCCTTAAACCAGGGCTTCTCTGGTCCATGTTTTTGTTGCTGTTGACTGATAGGACAGCGGCGTTAAAGATCATAATCAAAGCGGAGGGGTGTGGAGTTGCTGGAAATCTTTCTATATGATTTAAAGTAATTCACAATCTGTACTTTCATCGTAACTAAGGAAATCGGGGAGCGCGTCACCCGTGGCGCACTCCCTCCTTAATTGCTGCCTCGCGCAATCCCGCAGTTCACACAGCGCGCGCTCACGGAGGAACTTTGCTGACGTTGCGGAGTCTGGCTCCGCCCCTTGGTTACAACGCGTCAGCATCGCACGACGCGTGTGTACCGCTCCCCAGCTGCGCGTCAACACTCCCAACTACTTCCATCACTCCCACCTGTCTCCTGCATCTCCCAGCCTATCCCTGCCTCCGCTGAGGCCGCACTTTCATTCCTCCCTCCTGCCTCATTGGTCGTTCGCCCCTATTTATGCTCAGCTGTGCCACTGGCACTTTGGCTGAGCATAGTTCCTGTAGCGTTTTTCTTCCCACTTCTTGGTTCTTAGCCTTGCCTTGCCGATTCATTTCCTGTGTACCGACCCGACTTGACCCTTGAACTCCGCTCTTCTGGATTACTGACCCCGGCTTACCTTTGACCTTCTGCATCTCTCCAACCCTGACCTCGGAACTCTGACTTCTGCCATTCTACTGGCTCCAAGCTCGGCAAGTATCAAGACTATTCTGACCTCTTCAATCCCGACCCCGGCTACCTTGACCATCCACTCTCCAAGTGAGCACAGCGTTACAGTAACAGAGTTAATTTGGAATTGTATACAACCTCTTATTAGTTACAACATAGATGAACGCTAAACAGGGTTTAACTTTAAAAGTTGATTCGGACCTGTGCAAAAACCAACCGTAGCTTTCAAGTATTCTGACCATAAATAATGGGTACACTTAATTGATCTGTGAACTTTTATGTTGTCTATTAAAAGGTATCACAGGGAGCATAGTTTGGCGCCAAACTGAATGGGTGCTTGTTAGTGCCGCTTTGTACTCAGGAGGCTCATAACAGCAACTATATGCAGTTTTAGCGCAGAAATTAGGGACCTACAAATACAGCTAAACTAACTCACAGGAGCTAAACCGTCTCGGCACCAGGCTGACCGAAATTGAGGAACACCAGGACCACTTTGACAATGATTCCCACAGAAACAATCTGCGCATCAGCGGAACTGCGGACCCACAGGAGCTCCAGTCTCTTTCTACTGCTCTGCCCAGCATACCAGAGCCACAGCACCTCCTCAACAGAGTACACTGGGCTCGCCGACAACAAGCGCCCAACACGTCAAAGACACGTGATCCAACACTTGCACTATTTCAACGTAAAATTATGGTGCTGCCAGGAACTGTACAATGCTTGAGCTGGATGGGGCCATACTCCAGTTCTATGCAAACCTGTCCCCGGTGACCCTGCAGAGGTACAGAGATCTCAGGGAATAACTAAAACCCTACGAGTGGAAAATATGCGCTACAGGTGAAATTTACGCGATCCCGGTTATAACGCGGTCTCATTCCGTGGACCCCAAAGACCGCTTTATAACGGGGTTCAACTGTAATAATAATATTTAATCCCCCACTTAAGCAATCTTTTTAATACCTGCACCCCCCCCCCCCGCGCCTGCTCTCCTCCATTGTTGCGCACGCGCTCTCACCTCGCGCAGCGGCTCAGGTGACATTATTTGACGTCGTGTTACCATGGCAACCGTGACCTCACATCACCCTGCGGCGTCCTGAAGACAGCTGAATCTAGGTAATTAGAGGTTGCAGAGCCTTATTTCATATAAATGCCTTGGGGAACAGCGCGGGACCTATGCAACCACCTGCGTAACGCCCGCCCGCCCCCCGGTTTGCGCACCCCTGCCTTAACCAAAGAATATAAATTATCTGAGTAAATGCTGAAAACAACTCCAGTCCTCAAGGGCCACCAACAGGTCACGTTTTAAGGATATCCCTGCACAAGTGGCTCAATCAGTGGCTTTGTCAACAACTGACCTTAAAACATGACCTGTTGGTGGCTCTGGGGACTACAGTTGGCCACTCCAGCCTGTATTCCTAAACCACATAAAGACCTAACTGACTGCAGAAATTAAAGGCCCATGTCCCTGATAAATACAGATGTGACGCTCCTTGTCAAAATTGTAGCTGTCAGACTAATAAACAAGTTACTACCTAAACTCATTCACCCTGACCAGGTTGAACTTATACCGAATAGACAGACACCTGATAACATGTTATTGACCCAGTTCATATTTCCAACTCTCTGAAAATCCCTGCGATGCTCTTCCTTTTAGATGTGGGAAAGGCACTTGATAGGGTGGCCTGGCCATACTTATTTATGATGCTACAAGCCTACTGATTTTGAGGGAACTTTCTCACTAAGCCATAATGAGATACTCCAGTTTTGTGTCCATTTCAGCACAGATTAAAAATGGCACAAGGCAAGGATTTTCTTGCGGGCTAGTTAAAAGCTCACACCTACTGGTATTTTAGTTAAGTTACAATTAAATAGTTTCAGGATTTAACTTAAAAAAAACATTACTTGAGGATTTAAAAACAAATTATGTGAAGAGGATAAAAAAAAAAGAAACAAAAGGAACTGAGAAATTAAACAACATACAATAAATAAAATATAATAAGCTCCTTTAAAGGACACCAATTTACATAGGGATATACAGTCTTGGCAAGCTCAAAACCCAAACCCATTGCATAGTGTGTGTGTGTGTGTGTGTGTGTGTATCTATATACTTTGGTATCTATATATTTGGTGGTCATATATAACCCACACCTAGAAGCCCTACGCAAGATCGCCAGGGAACTACAGCCCATTCTCCAGGAAGGTACAAGACTGCAACAGGTCTTCCCTGAAACACCCTTATTATCATACAAATAACCCCCTAATCGCAAGAAAATGATGGTGAGGAGTAAAGTATTCAAAAGTACCACAGAATGCGGGACAGACCATGCCAGGACGCAAGATGCAAAACCTGCGCAATGCTCCACACCGCGGGCACAATACAAATTTTGTTGTTTGGTACAATACAAATACCACACAGGAATCTAGAGTACAAAATCAGAGGAAGGTTCACCCTATCCTCAGCAATGTCGTGTACCTCATCATGTGCATGAAATACCCAGGGGGCTGCTACTACATAGGTGAGACGGGACAGGGGCTAAACAAGAGAATGAATCTGCATTACCACAGCATCAAACACGGAACATAACAGTCCTGTCGGCGAACATTCCTCTGACTCTGGCCATAAGATGGACGATCTGAATGTGACCATACTCAAAGCTAACCTTAGAACACCGAAAGAGAGATGGTTGCATGAATACCAATTTATGCAACTGTTGGGTACACTTAGCGATGGCCTAAACAGATCGAAGTTTTATGAATCACTACTGACATGAGAGAACTCTCTTCCCATGAGTGCTAAAGGCCATGTCTATACATACTGCGCTATATGAATGCACACACAGCTGTCTCTTACACATACATATGTACAATGTAATTCCATCCCTATATACCAATAGGGACCACATAGTATCTACACACATTAATAGTAATGCAACACCCTCTTACATTTCTACACCTACCCACTCCATTGGTATACACTCACACACACCTTTTGTAAAGAGCTGTATACACTGTGGACACTTTATACATTTATATTTACACACACACACACACACACACTCTTACATCACTAATATATGTTTATTTTTGTTTCCTTATTATTAAAGTGACGGGCTGAATAAAAGCTATGGTTTAAATATCCCCAAATGTGTCTCCCTGGTTGTACCCTTGCACATATCTCGTATACACACACACATACATATACTTGTGTTATTTGGAGTGCTATAATAAAATGTATACAATAGATAAAAAGGCATCAATGTTACATCCAACATGATATAACATTTAGTACATTACTATGCATTTATCTGTCACAGTAAACCCATTTCAATAGGTCCTACACTACCAATATTAAACTGTCTCATGCATTTCTTCCACTGCATAGAGAGAAGGGAAACAGAATACAGTATATGTCACGCACCCCCATGCCTTTTGGCTGCAGTATTGTTTCCCCTTCTCTCTATGCAGTGGAAGAAATGGGTCTAGAGTGACGTGATTGTAGGCTTAAAATATTTTTACCAAAGTATTGAACTACCTTACCCATATTTATGAGGAAACAATACAGATTAAATACAAGCTAATGTACTAAATTATATGTCATGTTGAATGTCGCATTGGGGCCTTTCTGTCTCTTTTAAAGGACACACTCTGTGCACGCATCCTATAAAAATCCCATTAGCTTGCCCCTCAGAAGTCCCCATGTGGCTACACCCTGCTTTGAGGCCAGCATGACGTTACATCTTGGTTCTTGGATCGTAGAGACCTGACGCACGTATGATGCAAATTGAAAAAAAAATATTTCCTTTCCCTGATGCGAGTGGATTTTAAGGACGTTCTGTATTGTACTAGACACGATAACTACAAAAGTCAATTAATCTAAAGATGCCGCCAGCCAACAGCTCAGCACAGAAACTATTCAACAGCTAAGAACAAAGTTGGTCCTCTTCCCACATTGGAATACAAGAAGTTTGTGCATTTCCCAAAAATATACAGTCTTCGAAAATGTAATATATGATTCAGAGGTACGGCTGCCAAAAAAGCAATTGTAACAGAAATAGTAACAAACTGTAACTGAATTCCAAAAGAGTAGAGAGAAAAAATGTAAAGTTACTAATACAAACAGAATATAATCTAAAAATAAAGATGACCTCCAGCTGCGTATTATAAATTGCATGATACATTATATAAGTAGGGTATCCGGTTTCCGGTATTTATTTTGTCATAAAATTTGTGTTTATTTTTATGTTTTCTGGCGTTTTCATTTTATAAAAAAATAATACTCAGTGCTAATCAGTGTTAACAATGCAAGCAAATGTACACGCATTTGAATGTGGTGTATATCAGTGCACTTTTTTTAGTCTCCATATTCCCCCGTGACGCCTGTGTCTCCTACCTGTGCAAGGGCTGCCACAAGAGGTGGAATTTAACAGGAAAGGATGCTTCATTTCCAGTGTTTATTGGTTTTAACCAAAAGTGCAAGGTGGTCAGTGATGTTTTTTCAGTTAAAACCTAAAACCGGGAGCAGGCAGCGTGTGCCTGTCACTCACCGCCAGAGCCTCAAACACAATGACATGCAACGTATCGGGCTGCGCGCTTCAAGGCTGCTTGGCGCCTTAAAGCATCCTGCCCGTCACATTGCAAGGCATTGTGGGATGTTTGATTTTAGGCTCGGCAGTGAGTGCAGGCACACGCTGCCTGCTCCGCCCTGCAGTTTGGCACCAAAAGCATGCCGTGAGTCTCCTCAGCTACAGGCCAGCCTTTGAGGTAAGGGTCTGTGTGGGTTATGTGAAGGTCAGTGTGGGTATGAAGGGCGGGGGATCGGCGTTGGTATGAAGGGCAAGGGGATTAGTGTGGGTATGACGGGCAAGGGGATAGGTGTGGGTATGAAGGACAGGGGTATAGGTGTGCGTATGTAGGGCAGGGATATAGATGTGGGTATGAAGGGCAGGGGGTGTGGGTATGAAGGGCGGGGGACCTGGGTATGAAGGGTGGGGAACCGTGTGGGTATGCAGGGCGGGAGGATCGGTGTGGGTATGAAGGGCAGTGAGATAGGGGTGGGTATGAAGGGCAAGGGCAGGGAAATCGATGTGGGTATGAAGGGCGGGGGGATCGTGTGGGTATGAATGGCAGGGGGATCGGTGTGGGTATGAAGGGCAGTGGTATCGGTGTGGGTATGAAGGGCGGGTGGCATCGTGTGAGTTTGAAGGGTTCGTCTGGGTATAAAGGGTAGGGGGGTCGGTGTGGGCATGAAGGGCGGTGGGTTTGAAGTGCAGGGGAATCAGTGCGAGTATAAAGGGCGGGGGTAGGTATGAGTATGAAGGGCAGGGGGATCGGTGTGGGTATAAAGGGCAGGGGGAACGTGTGGGTTTGAGTGGCAGGGGGGGTCGGTGTGGGTATGAAGGGCGGGGGTTCAGTGTGCCTTTGAAGGGGCGAGGGATCAGAATGTGTATGTGTGTGTAGGGGGGAGGGAGGGGTCGACCAATACCTTGCTAGGTAGGAAAGGGGCATGGCTTAGCATTTAAATACCCTGCTCCCACCAGACCACAAAACATTAATTCTGTTTCTCACCTAGAAATGCAGTATTCTGTGTCTAACCGATATCTAAGTTTTATCACCAGGGCCATCATCACAGCTTAGGCGGAACTGTCACGCCAGCCAGCCCAGGGTGCCAGGAAATGCGAAGAATTCAGGCATTGGCGTATGCAGTGGGTCCTGTGATTAAGTTCCCAGAAGGGATGGGTCAGGCGGGCCCCAACTATGCGGTAGGGCCTCTGCCCAAGTCACGTGAAAGCTGGGAGCAAAGTTATGCGGTTGGGCCTAGGTGTCCACAATGGGAGACTGAGCTAGGAGCTTTCCTGAGCGGGTGGTGTTAGACCAGTTGGACACGGCGTAAGGCTCTCCACCTCTACTTCTGTAGGACACATGGGACGCCTGCATACAGAGACTAACGGACTGGCCAACAGTTTGTTTTCCAATATTGTTAAAGAAATAAAGCTGTGACCTTTTTTACTTCCACAAAAGTATTGTGTGGTCTTCTTTTCAGTTTGAGTCAAATTAAAAGGATACATACTGTACGTTAAGCCTTTATGTGCCTCAAACTAGCCAAGAGCACCTAAGTAATCAAAGTGCTGTTTCCAGTAGGAATCAGGTTGGATATAATGAACGGTAGAAAATGAGGGAAAGGAAACACCCTTTAACTTGCACTCAGTGTCTCAATAGATATGATTATTAAAGTTAATACTTATTATTTTATTATATACATTAAAGAGGGGGGGGAATAGCATGAACATCTAATTTTGTCATGTGCATACATTAGAACACAAACACAAACATATATACAACATAAACTGGAAGGGGACTAAGAGCAGCCCGTAGGTAGGTATTACTCAATGAAATCAAGGCTCACATGGGTATAATACATGGAACCCCCGTTCCAGCACTAATTAAAAAACCTGTATTCAATCAGACAGGTATCCAAGGCTAACAGTCATAATGTTGTAGTGCTACGTGTAACCTGTAAGTGTTATCAATTTGAGAAATACATCTGCTTCTCACCACGAGGAAAAATAGAATTATTGGGATATATTTAAAGCCTCATAATAATAGCTTTAAATCTAATCTATAGTGCAGCAGTGAAGAACGGCCCACAAAAATGTGATTCGGTTGGCCCTGAGGCACGGGTCAGAGCCGTATCAATTATAGCCTCTTACACTAAGCTAAATGAACTGCACAAGGTGAGCAATAGTGAAATAATACACGAGCACACAATGATAATGATAGTAAAGAAAGCGCGGGTGGGTGAGAGTATTCGCAAGTGTAAACGCTGCAGTCAGCTACTAATATTCTTATAGCTGAAAGACCATATTACAATTATAGCAGTCTTAGTTGGTCAGCTCATAGCTAATCATGAATTAGTGGCACAATAAGCTTGCTATACTTGCTGTCCATCGTCATGGTTCAGATATACATCAATAGTATCAAAAAGATCCAGCAGTATATTGGCTATGGCTACAGATTAGCAGGTAATGTGATCAAATGATCACACTATGTAGCATATGCCAGCCTGTTGTAAATCAGCGTTCAGAGACGCTCACCAATCACCACCCGTCGAAGCTAACGTCGTGACGTCATGACGTTTGGCCTTGTTAGTCCGCCTCCCACCTGACGCACGTTTCGCGGAGGCTTTTTCAAAGGTGGTGCCCTTCCAGTTTATGTTTGTATATATGTTTGTGTTTGTTGTTCTAATGTATGCACATGATCAAAATTAGATGTTCATGCTATTCCCCCCCCCTCTTTTAATGTATATAATAAATAATAAGTATTAACTTTAATAATCATATCTATTGAGACACTGAGTGCAAGTTAAAGGGTGTTTCCTTTCCCTCATTTTCTACCGTCTATTCATTCCCCCTATGCACCTCTGCCACTATGTATTTGTATTGCTAACCAAGCTGTAGCGAGAGCCCACTTCCCATCCTCCTCCTTTCCCTTTACTACTGGATATAATGAACCTCAGTCAAATGTAGGGGTACTGTGTCCATGTCGCTCCTTCTTACTAGTCACCCACGTCAAGGTTACCACACGACCGAAGTCAACCACCCACACCCCAGAATCACCCACCACCCCAGCACAGCGCCGACAAACGCACCAAATGCACCCGCACCACAGGGATGTTCAGCCACAGGATCCACCCCACACGTCAAGTCTACCTGTCCTCGTCCTGTATCGTCTACTACCTCCGTCTTCTTACACTTGGTGCATCTGAGTCTACGGGAATCACACTCCTCTCCGTCTCTCCACACTCACTCTCTACCACCTCTCTCTTCGTCTCATATTCTCCGTCTCTCTCACACCTCTCTCTCAGTTTATCTCTCCCCCTCTCTTCCGTCTCTCTCACCCCTCTCTCCGTTCTCTCTCACCCTCTCCTCTCCGTCTCTCTTAACGCCTCTACTCCCGGTTCTATCACACTCTCTCTCTGGTGTTCCGCACACCTATCTTCTCCGTCTCTCTCCGTTCTCATTCACCTCTCTCATTCCATCTCTCTCCCGTCCTCTCTGTTTCACCAATCGGACGGATTTATCTTATTTACCCTGTATTACTTCTTAACTGCCCTACACTACACCACGAAAAACCTATTCTGCTTCTTCCAGATACAGACTCAAGTTCACACGGGGAGAGACATCGGAACCCCCTCTAAACCCAGAAGACAGTAGGGACACATCCCCTCCAAGTATAACATGCGGGAATGAGGGTAACGGACATTGACGGACTCGCAGATCAGGTAAGATCCCGGGCGGTGGCTTGTGCTTTAAATATGTGAACGTCGGGGACGTCCAGACTACTGGTTGAAGCGGGTTTCCCAGGAACATAAGTCATTCAACATCTGGCTTTATTTTTCGTAGATTTTGCAAGACTAATGTTATCAACACAGGAGTCAAATGTTATCCAGTATAATGTATATCAATAAAATAAAACCTTATGTCATATCAACAACGAATGTTCGTACATCAGAGATTTATTTCAAGTTCTATTTTATTTAATGGTTTTTTTAAATGCGGCCGGGAGAGGGATGCGGGGGTCAGGAAGGAGTTAGGGAGTCGGGGGGGGTCTGGGGGTGCGGGGCTGGGAATTAGGGGCAGTGACTCAAAAAGGAGGATTGCGGGGTTGGGGCGTCGGGGACTACCGGTGGCGAGTAGATGTTTTTGGTCGGCTGAGTAGGCGAGTAGATTTTTGTGGGGTGATTTGTCAAGCACTGTATATCTATATATATATATATAATATATATATTATATATAGAGAGATATATATATATATATATCTATATACACACCACACACACACACACATACAGTACATACATATACACACATACATACATACATATACACTACATATACACATATATAAAAAAAATTACGGCATCTTGAACTGCAGGTTTAAATATAGAAATAGGATATCCTGGGATGACATCTGTTCTGAATAATAACAGGTACATATTTGTACGCCGGTTACCATGGTGACACGTCGCCGAAGATCAGGTAAGTGAAGCTGCAGAGGCGTCATGTGGTCCCCCCCGGCACTTAATTTAAGTGCCTTGGGGGAGAGCGTGGGACTACTATATTCTGACTTTTTAACATCGCAAAAGAGGAGTTTTTCTAGAACAGTCAACCCAGTGGCTGATTGAGGGTGGGCTTATGTTGTTCCAATGGATAAAAAATATTACATACTGTCTCACCAAGGTAATATGAAAATCAGAATTAAACAAGGTGTGTTTTGGGTTCAAACACGCGAGTTCTCCTTTTTCCTACGCCAGAAACCTCTCTGAGAAAAACCTATGACATATGGTAACATACTGTATAGGGATTTTTGTTTATGTTTTTTACTTTTATTTTAAGAAACTGTTCTGCATTTATTGTAACTGCATGTTCTTCTAATAATCTTTTTCTGTAATCTAAGCACTGCCTTCTAGTATATTAAAGCCAAACTTTAATAAGTAATGCTTTGGGCTCTGATTGAACTGGTTGCACACTTTTTAGAGTAAAGTACATTTTCTAACACATTTTGCTACAACAGACGTGTGTGTTAAGTGCATAGATTTTCTTTAATAAACAGGGACCTTAGACTCTGCAAATTTCCTATTTGATATTTATTGGGTGGTGACAGCGTATAGATATGATTGCAATTGAGTAAGGGGTAAATATTAACTAATTGAAAGTACATTGCACAGGAGAGAGGTGAGTTGGCCAGCGTAGCCGTGTGCATTAACCCTGGATGCATATGTAAGTCACGTGCTCACAAGTGTGCTGTCTGTGAAAGATGGTATATTTAGACAGCATGAGGAGAGATATTACTCATTTGAGGGACCTTTGCGGAAGGTGAAAAGCAAGATAGCTCTGTATTAGCCCTTGTCCAATATGCAGGTCACGTGCTCACAGGTGTGCCGTACGTGACCATTTACTTATAAAAATATGGTCACATTTAAATAAAAATAAATTAAAAAAGAGATAAGGATAGGAATACATTTACAATGTTAAACATTTAAAAAAAAATATGAATTAATACAACAGTATAAAAATAGTGTCGGCATTATGTAATTGAAGCAATTTTGCAGTAGAGGTTGCATGAGGCCTTCAGGTTCTAGGAGCTTTAGGACCCAGACTTTTCGATCAATATACCTGGCAATCAAGAGCACAACATAGAAAAGCAATTTCGGAAATAATAGAAATAATTTTTGTAGGCTCACATTAGCCATTGTATAATTAATAATAATAAAGTTTTTTTTATCCCAAAGTTTTCTTTATAATAAATTAGCTGTAAGTTTTCATCCTCTTCAGCCCCATTAAACAGTGAAAGGGTCCACAGCTGAGCGTATGCTTGGAAATTCCAACTTAAAGCCAGGAACTCATGTTTTAATGTTTACTTTATACTAACCAAGCACGTCAAGACCAACTAATATGCCTCTTAATTAACCTTTCCTTTTGTTAACTTGCGTTTTAAATTTCACTCGGGGTACGCACTGCACCTTTGATATATTTGGAGTGGGAACCAGTAGAGGGTGCAATCGTTTTACCCTCTGTATACTTCCTGAGAGGATTTTACCGAAATGAAAATAAGTGAGGGGCAACATTTAATGTGTTTATCTATTGTTTAAGGTCAGCCTTGGTCGTTCACAATATGTTTTCAGTTTCCAACAATGAAAACCAAAAGGTACATGCTGCACACCTCTATAAACAGAAAAAAGGGGTTGATACAATTACCGGTGCTCCATGCGGGAAGATGATAGCCTGCAGCATACCAAGGAACATATAAGAGGAAGAAATTGCCGAGCACCGACAGATTTTCTAATTCTGATTTATTAAAGCCAAAAAGAAATAAACGTTTCGACCTAGTGGTCTTTCTCAAGTGATATTGAGTCTTTGATAAAGCGCCCGACTGGCGCGAAACGCGCAAGAGAATTTTTGTACAGAACAGCCATGTTTTGAAGTACTTTTGTATGGAATAAACATCTACCTTTTTGCTGGCATCTCAGTCTGGTTCCCGTTTTGCTGCTGAATTTTGCTGTGCTTTCTGGAGTCTGTTTATCGGGACTCTTCACTTCCTTTAGTCTACATCATAGACTGTGATATTTGAAATTAACCAAACGGCGTGCTTCATTCCACAGAGTTCTCCTCTATCACGATGTTGCCCCAGCAAATACCTTAAGCCAGGGGTGCGCAAACTTTTCTGTGCGTGCCCCCTTGTCTGCTCTCCCCCGCTGCTCGCGCCCCTCTCCTTACCTGCTCTCTGGCTTCGGCGGTGTCATATGACGTCACAATGTCATGTGACGGCGCGTTGACATTTATGATGCCGTGTGGTCATGGCGACGTGTTACCGAAGAGCCGGCAGAGAGCAGGTAAGGGAGGCCTCAGCCCTCCCCCGGCATTTACTTTAAATGCGTTGGAGAAGAGCACGGGGCATCTAACCGCCGCGAACCCCCAACCCACCCCTGTTTACGCACACCTCCCTTAAGCATTGAACATTTAGACATCTGACTAGCACAGACAGCAGCAGTAGTCAGGTTACGTTACCTCTTTCATTGCATAAATCTCACAGTATTCCTGGGCTATGGAGGGGCTGACAAACTAATTTCTTGCAGAAATCCCCTGCTCAAAACACTATTCAGCAGAACACCACTTAGTGAGTATAAACCCCAATACCCAACATATAGATGCAATTACAGGATGGCCTTCAAGCTGTGTTTAAAATTAAAAAGTCACTATCCGCAAATTGACTTTTGTTGAGATGCTCAATGATAATGCTTTGAATTGATCCTTCACTTCCTTGACTGAGGCTAATGAGCCTTCAGACTTTATAGGGACAAGAGCTCTAAAGAATACATTTTAAATAATTAACATTCATCTTACTTCTTTCTTGATTAGATCACAGTTGAACATGAAGACTTTTGAATGTATATATATTTCTTCACATTCATGCTACCTGTCATTATCCTGATGTAAAATAAATATTTCTAAGCAAAAAAGGATGAGATTTGTTTAAGGCAGGCAACTACCCTGCTCTTTTTGATGGGATTACTTCTTTAAATGTCTTCCCTAAGACCAAATCATTGCCCATGATAGTGACATATTTAAGCAATTAAATCTTGGTGACAGACTTTTTTTTTTTTTTTTTTTTAACTTAAATTAGCTATGATTGAAAAAACATTTTTCACTAACTTTGTCAACATGAAAAGGAGAAACATGGACAGGGATGTTTTTCCTTCGGGTTCTCCCTAATGCTAGAGGAGGACCATGCAGGAAAAAGGTGTCTGCCTCTCTGCACCACTTCTCCTGATGGATGTTCTTCCAGAAAATGGATGGACTGAGGGTAGAGGAAACATTTCACTGGCGTGCCACTCATTTATTCAAACTCTGCTTTAACTATGAATATGTTTGTTTAACCCCTGGAGTGTCCCATGACGTAACTTCCACGCCAAGGGCCCCAGGACGTAGAAGGACCCTCGACAGTCAAAGGAAAAAAGGAAGCCAATTACATTATTGAATTAACAAAGTACTTTTGTGAGCCAAGGGGGACGATCCTCTCAAATTAGTTAGGAGAGCCACCTAAACTATGTACAGTAAATGGCAAAGCACAGAAACCATTTTCTCTATTACTAGTAAACAACTCTCCCAAGCTCTACTCATGGGGATGGTAATTGTCACAATATTTAAAATGTAATCATTTACAAATGTTATGTTTCAGGGCTCTTCAATTTTTCCCAGGCCAAGTTTGGGATGAGCACTAAAAAGCACAGGAGCCAGGGCTCAGACTACCAAATCATAAGCAGAGGATACCGCAGTGCTCACATTTCATTTTTGTAAACACGGTGGAGAATTAACACTATCCAGGACACTGAAAAAAAAAAGAAAGTGGTCATGGAGATTATGCATGGCTTGCTGCAAGCAGTGTGAAATGGAACATAGCCTGATTTCAAAATGTCAATGCAATGTAAATAAACAGAAACCTTAAGCTGTATATTAAAAATAAATAATAATAAAAAAAAAAGAAATGAACAGGAACCAGCATACTGCAAATATGGATGCCCTGCCTGCTGCTTCTATTTATACACTTTGGAAGGGCTGACTCCCAAACTAATGTTTTGCAGAAATCCCCTGCTCAAGATACGATCTAGCATAACACTACTTAGTAAATATAATCCTAAATCCCCAATATATAGATGCAATAACAGGCAACAGGATGGCCTTAAAGATATTGGTTGTTTTTTGGTTAAAATTAAAAAATGTTTGAAAAAAGTCACTATGAGTGACTTTTAAAGTTTGATGCTTCACTTCCTTGACTACGGGGGTGGTGATGGGTGCGTTTGTTTGTGTGCGGGTGTGTCTACACACACACACACACACACACACACACACCAAAATCGAGTGAATATCAGCACTACAGTGTTAACCTAGAGAAAACTATTAACAATATTAAAGAATATATAACTAAAATGTAAGTCCAGTTTCAAATGTAATAAGAATCATATCAATTGTAAATGGCGATTACGAACACCAATGTAAGTAACAATATTATTATATGTTACACAATCGTGTATGTACATGTGTTACACATGGTCAAACAAAAAATCTCAATGTGACACTAGGAAACAAATATATATAATCATCATTTTTTTCCCCTTAACTCAGATGTTTACCATCATACAGTAACGTGTATAAGTGGTATCAATGATAACTCATAACACTTGCATTGAGCAAAGTACAAAGCAAGAAACAAAAAAAGAAGGTACGGGGTGGGAAAGGGGCAGGAGACTCCGTCTGTCCTCCTCTCAGTCCTTTCCTTTTTCCTAAATTTAATGATTTTCAGATTCCGGGGCTCTGGTCTGATCCCTCCACGTGGTCCAAATTTCTGCTTCTCACCTTAAATCTTATTCTAAATCTTGTGTTTCACCTTTCTGTCCCCATTGAGTCAGCAGAGAACGTGCTTCTAATACTATCATAGCAAAATTTAAGTACCATTCACTCCTGGTAAGCCGTTTGTGCTAGCCACATGATCCAGACTTTTAGAAATTTTGCGCCAGTATCATTAACCAGACTCGTTAATTTTTCTATCTGGCATACAAACCAAATCCTTTTTCTGATTGAGGTAATAGTTGGGATTTCAGTCTGTTTCCACAATGGTGCGTAAGAATAATTCTTAATTAGTGTTTTCGATATGTAGCCAGCTCAATAAAAGAATATTATGTGGAGATGTAGCAGTTGGAAAGGAAAACAATGAATTCCAGGAGTAAAATCAATAAAGAAGAAGAAGCGCATGCTCCACAGTATAGATCTAATTAATAAAATGAATAGGATTTCAAGGATTTAAAACTCACAAACAGATCATTCTTTATAGATTAATAGCAAATGTGTTACCACACCGAGTTCCACTGCAGAATGTAGAGGAGGCTGTAGCACATGCATTGAAAGATCGCCATGAGAAAGGTCCATTAATGATTAGTGGACCGAAACGTTGGAAATTATGTTTGGTCATTACAATTCTATTTGATCACTATTCTTGGAGTGCTGAGTGTTTCTTCATCGGACCTGGTTTGGGTGAAGTCTTTTTGTATTTATTTTTATGACACATGCACTTGTCTTTCCCATTTTGTTTGTTGCCGTGCGCCTACCACAACACACACACACGTATATATTTATATATACACATATACAGACCCGAGGAAGAGAAGAGAACTCTCAAAAGCTAGGACATATAGTTAGTTCCAGAAATAATTGCACACTGACACAATTTTCATCGCGAATGCCACACCTGGAATCAACTCCAGACCTTTTAACCTGCTTAATTGATGATGAAATAACAAAGATTGGACACTGATACAAGTTTTGTTATTTCGGCTGTGTACCAAAATAAATTCAAGTTACAGTTAAATAATGAATATGGGCTTAAAGTGCAGTCTATCAGCTTTAATTTGAGGGTATTCACATCCAAATTGGAGAAAGGGTTTAGGAATTACATCTCTTTAATATGAGACCCCTCTTTTTTAAGGGACCAAAAGTAATTGGACAATTGACTCAAAAGCTGTTTCATGGACAGGTGTGGGCTATTCCTTCGTTATTTCATCATCAATTAAGCAGGTAAAAGGTATGGGTTGGTTCCAGGTGTGGCATTCGCATTTGGAAGCTGTTGCTGTGAACCCACAAAATGCGGTCAAAGGAGCTCTCAATGCAAGTGAAACAGGGCACCCTTAGACTGCAAAAAAAAAAAAAAAAAAAACCCAACCCATCAGATAGATAGAGATAGCAGGAACATTAGGAGTTGCCAAATCAACAGTTTGGTACATTCTGAGAAAAAAAGAACGCACTGGTGAGCTCTGCAACACAAAAAGCTTGGACGTCCACGGAAGACAACAGTGGTGGATGATCGTAGGATCCTTTCCATGTAATGAAAAACCCCTTCACAACAAGTGAAGAACACTCTCCAGGAGGTAGGCATATCATTATCCAAGTCTACCATAAAGAGAAGACTTCATGAGAGCAAATACAGAGGGTCACCACAAGGTGCAAACCATTCATAAGCCTCAAGAATAGAAAGGCCAGATTCGACTTTGCCAAACAATATCTAAAAAAGCCAGCCCAGTTCTAGAACAGCATTCTTTGGACAGATGAAACTAAGATAAACCTGTACCAGAATGATGGGAAGAAAACAGTATGGAGAAGGCTTGGAACGACTCATGATCCGAAGCATACCACATCATCTGTTAAACACGGTGGAGGCAGTGTGATGGCATGGCTTACAATGGCACTGGGTCACTAGTGTTTATTGAGGATGTGACATAAGACAGAAGCAGCCGGATGAATTCTGAAGTGTATAGGGATATATTGTCTACTCAGATTCAGCCAAATTCAGCGAAGTTGATTGGACGGCGCTTCACTTTACAGATGGACAATGACCCAAAACATACTGCGAAACCGACCCAGGAGTTTTTTAAGGCAAAGAAATGGAATATTCTACAATGGCTGAGTCAATCACCTGATCTCAACCCGATTGAGCATGCATTTCACTTGCTGAAGACAAAACTTAAGGCAGAAAGACCCACGAACAAACAACAACTGAAGACAGCTGCAGTAAAGGCCTGTCAAAGCATAACAAAGGAGGAAACCCAGCATTTGGTGATGAACATGCGTTCCAGACTTCAAACAGTCAGTGCCTGTAAAGCATTCTCGACAAAGTATTAAAAATGAACATTTTATTTATGATTGTGTTAATTTGTCCAATTACATTTGAGCCCCTGAAATAAGGGGACTGTGTATGAAAATGGTTGCAATTCCTAAACGTTTCATACGATATTTTTGTTCAGCCCCTTGAAGTAAAGCTGAAAGTCTGCACTTCTATTGCATCTCAGTTGTTTCATTTCAAATCCATTGTTGTGGCGTAGAGAGCCAAAATTATGAAAATTGTGTCAGTGTCCAATTATCTCCGGACCTAACTGTATTATCTCTAACTGTGCATGCTATGTCTTGTATATAATGTATACCCCGTTCACTTATGTAACTGTATTTGTAACCATGTATTATTTGTCATCTTAACTCTATGCCCAGGACATACAGTAATTGAAAACGAGAGTTAACTCTCAATGTATTACTTCCTGGTAAAACATTTTATAAATAAATATATGCTGCTGTGAGGGGGGATGGTTTACAACTTAGCCAGCGATTTCTTAAACTTCCCAGTGGACGTGACAGGACGCAATGCTATGTGTCCCCTATATAAAGTTAATTTACACCTCAGCAGTGCATTTGGTTTATTGTGCACTGAGATTTCAGCTCTGCTTTCTCACTACCGCCTCACACAATGCGTGTCGCAAGGAATTGGCCTCTGTCCTCAGAATGGCCGATCTTCTTAAGCCATGTGCTGAGGGAAATTATCTTGATATAGATTTAGTGTCATTAGAACTAAATGAAAGAAACTATTTCAGAGGGTTTTCCTGGAGAAAATCCTTCCAAAATGTACAAATCGGGTACCTGAGCAATTAAATACTGTATGGCCAGTGTGTTTCCTGCTCTGCATTAATTGCCTGGCTACCAACAGTTTGTTGTTCACATATTTCTATGCTGCTTTAGGTGTTTAATAACCTGACATTTCTTTTCACACTTCTTTATCATGATACACGAGATACAGAACAGAAAAAGGATTAAAAAAGGAAAAATAATAAAAGATTTGACATACTCTAAGGCCGCGCTTATAGTGCCGGTCATGCGACGTCACGCTGCGGTCGCTGGAAAAAAATCAAATTGACGGACTTCCAGCGATCGCGACCAAGCGTCTACTATAAGCGCACGCGACATCGCAGCGCCGGCACTATAAGCGCAGCCTATGGGTAGAAAACTATATAAAATGAAAACATTATATGAACAAAATCACACAAGAGTAACATGAAGTTTAGGGCAGATCTTCAGGGTATTCGACGTACGGGTAAAGGTCAGATATATTTGTCTTCACCCGCCACTGGTTTTTTTTTTGGGTGCAAGAAATCTTGCATAGGGAGATATTACATGCTGCATTTGGAACGAATAAAACTAAAACTACATTTTTTAACTAAAACCAGAAATAATCACTAATCAAATACTGTACTTTAACCCCCCTTTACACGACAGTGTTAATACAACAACAAAAAGAAACAAAACATACATCAGTACTGTCCTCACATAAACCTCCTGAAGTATTTATGCTACAGTTAACCATTGTTACAACGTAGTTTCAGGAGTGAAACGGAGCGTCACCATTTTATTTTATTTTTTAACATTTTTCTAATAACTAATCCTTACAGTTACATCTCACAGCTTTGTGCATTAAACAGGGTGAGTCAACTGTTGGTAAAAGCTTAGGACATAGTAACCAAACCATTGCATCAAGCACGCAATAAACTTCCTGCTCTACCCAACGTATATCTGCAAAAACCTCGGTCCTGTGAAAATGTAACGTCATTCATAGCAAATATTTGCCCTCGAGAGGAAGAGAAGTGTGAAAAGGAAAACAAGTGGTAAAGGAGCGTTCCTCCAAAGCCAGGCTTGTACTGTATATGCCTCAATCAGGTGTCATGCACCTCAAATTAAACATTTTCAACAGGTCGAGCAGGTTCTTCTCATAAACAAACTTCTGCAAGCTGCTCTAAGGCCTGGTCCTTCAAAGCTACTTGTTCCTGTTCCAGAATTATTGCAAAGGAAAGAGGTAACAGTGTGGATGTTACAGATGTAGCCATACTCTGTAGTAATGTAGTACTGTAGTACTTTGCAGTAATGATAGGCGGCGGTAGTGTGCGAGTGTGTCTTTAATATAAATGCAGTGTAACTTACTATTATCGGTGCCGCAAAACACCACCTGTAAATCCCTGACATCTACCCGTATTTGCAATCTACGGTTTCCAAGCGGCACCCTTAGGCTTTGATGATACCAGATGCCGCTGGCGGCAGTGCGATCTGGTGACGTCATCCTCATGCTGCCGCCGAGAGGCATTCTAAAGAGGCAGAGGAGACAGGAGAGAAGCAGAGGAGACAGGGAGGTGTGGCGGAGGCGTGGCCGTAAGCGGTTCTCCCTCATTGGCTGAATTGCTCACATGACGCGTCCGTCGCCTGCCATTAACAAATTCCTCTGTCTCCTCTCCAGTTTGCCGTCCTGTAGTTCCAGGCGGCGCACACGTCGCTCGAGGTATGTTGACCTCAATGGCATTTTTTTTTTTGCACCACTGCCTGCGTTTTTTACTATAATCATGGTCTTACAGCTGCCTAGTAACATGGTGGAGATATTCTGTGTGCCGCCTGCTGGCCACACTTACTGAATTGCAATAACATAATTATAATTATTCCAGCTGGCCGCAGACGAGCCTTGGAAAACAAAATGTTCACGTGGTTGTCATCTCGTGGTCACAAGGAGTGTAAGTCTGGCTACGTGTGTACAGATGCAGCGGCCGTTATCCCAACATTTCACGATTTGTATTCCTGGGCATACCCAGGTTGTGCCGCATGATTTCTTCAAACTGTCCCGCGTTAAGACGCGTGTTTACTAGTGTTTTTACTAGTGCCGGCACTGGCACATTGCTGGATTGGGATAGGTGTGACTGGTGTGATTGGCAGCATTGACGGCAGCGTTCACGGAAGAATAACGAGTGAAATACAACAGAGTTCAGAAAAACGGCTCCGTGAAATGTTCGGATAACGGCCGCTGCATCTGTATGTCCATTATCTGGGGTAGACATTGTTAACAGAGGAACAACATTTCTTTTGGTGAGATCTGATGAAAAAAACGAATTACTTTTTAACATCAGTCAGATCATTTTCAATCCGCGCTCATGCTTCCTAAAATGATCTCGAGATAGATCTTCTCCCCCCTCTTGCAGCTCCTGTTTTGGGAAGGTATACCCCTCCTCCACCGCAGAGAAACTCCATCGGCGGACCAACGATAAGGAAAAAAGAAAGCACAGGAGCGCACCAAGGGTAAAGAGGTATGTATTAACAAACACAATAAACAGTGCAAGTAGTAACTTACATGCGATGAATAAAAAAGCTGTGTGTGCTGTGCACGCGCATAGTAAGTGAAACTTCTTTGTGTGTTGTCAGCAACATATAAAGTAACAATAATATTATTACTGCTTAGAGCATGAGTAAATTTGATTGGCAGGGTCATGTTTATTGGCAGCAATACCAGCATCATGGATATTGAGCGGATGGAGGAGCTCACAGGGGGGGGGGGGGGAATAGGCACATCATTCAGGGGCGGTGTTTGGCGCATCACTGGGGTGTGTGTGTCAGAGTGTGCGTGCGCGTGTCAGTGTGCGCATGTGTCAATGTGTGCGTGCGTGTCAAGTAGTATGTGTATGTGTGAGTGTGTGTGTGTGTGTGTGTCTCTTTGTGTGTGATGTGTATGTTTCTATATGTCCTGCCCCCAGCACCTTTGTCCTGCCCCCAGCACCCTTGTCCTGCCCTCAGGGGAGGGGAGATACTCAGTGTCACTATCCAGTGCAGCATACCCACTCAGGTGAGGGGAGACACTCGGCGTCACTGCACAGCCCCGCATGGAAGGGGAGGGGTCAGACAGAGGTGTGCTGCTCCATGCGCTCTGCCCGGGGGCAGAGGTGTAACATTGTATCCGGCCCCTGTACACAGCGCAGCCTGTAGTGGGCTCACGGCTCCGGGACCCAGCATATCACAGGAGCCCCCCCAGGGAGGAAGGTCACCACACTCCCCCCCTCCCCTTCACAAATTATGCGCACCACCAACCCCCCTCCTCCTGAGCCGCGGGGGACATGCGCCCGACACGGGCATGAGTGACCCGGGCACCGCCCTGATCTCCCGCAAGCAGCGGCTCACGGCAGCTCTGGCAGAGGGCAAAGTCGGTGTGCCCGCAACGGTTTAGGAGCGGCGCTGGCGGCGATATCGTCCCGGTTACCCTCCATGATCCCGGGGCTCCTCTCCTCCTCCGGCCCCAGCGGCGCTCAGTCAGCGGGACACAGGGAAGGGGAAGCGGAGGTAGAGAAGAGGGAGAGAGGCTGAGCAGCGGCTCCTCCTCTCACAACCGGAGGACTTGCGGGGCTTCCGCCATCTTACTACACCCGCAGTACCGGAAGCTCTGCGCCAGCCATCTTGGTATACCCATGGCAGCGGACGTGTGGGGGTAACAGCGGCCATTAGGAGCGGCGCCGGCGGCTATCGCCGCCACCACCGCATGTCACAGCAGACGTGTGTGGGGAGGGGGAGCCGGAGCCGTGACATCACTTCCGTTTCACATTTCGTCTCAAACTCTCCAGTTTTACCCCATCAGAATAGGTGCCACTAAAAAAGTTTCACTTCAAAATGTCCAGTAGATTGTAAAATATCAGGGCTCCATTTGCCTCGCCAGTTAGTCAGGAGTCTGGAGAGGGGTGCTGGGTTCGCGTAGATCAGTTCGCGCGCTGGGATCAACCGGTGTAACAACGTAACTGTGCTACTTCCGGGTTTCGCGTGTCACCGTGGTACCCGTATGTAGCAGTCCACCACGTCTCCACAACTCAATACTTTTCCCTAATAGGGCTGGCTAGGTGCACTAAGTACACAGGGCTACATATAGCAACCAAATGGCACGGTGCCTGATACAAATAATAATACTTCCGCTACTACTTTTTAAACATATCTCACAATTTTAGTGAAACTGGACAGTTTTGGTCTGCAACAATATTTTGCCGCTTTTAAAAATAAGGATGAAAAGGTGAACAGGCCTAAACAAGTCTATTGGAAGGAAGGAAGAGGGGGGGGGGGGGAGAAGCGTTACACCCAGTTATACCCTCCCCTCTCTCCCCCAAATAATGCTTTACTAAAGAATACATTATCCAAGCTGAACGTTTTTTGTTTTTTTTTAATTTTTAAGATTTTTATCTGAAAAACAGCAATGTAAGCCACAAATATTCTCCAGCCTTAAGGCATCCATCTACTGTTATTTTCTCTTATTGCAAGCTGGGTTTGTCTACTAGTGTACGACCAGCAAAAGTTCAGTTTCCAGACATAACGAAATTGTAACCTTCAGTGGCTTTCCAAAGGTTAAAATTAGCCATCATTAATGGCATCATCATTGAACACTTCCAGGCGAATGAAGATGCGTTCCACGTCCGCTGAATAAACGCGTCTTTACCGATCGTCTTACCAGCAGCAATTTAGAGCCACAAATATAATCACCTCTGAAAACGGGAGTCTGGCAATAGGTATTCTCAGGGATCTCCAATATTTGAATTAAAAAAATACCACTAAACGAAATACAGCAAACCATGCCAGGTCCAAGCAGATACACGGGTTGGTGATGCCACATTAGCAAACAAATGTTCTCCAACAAGGCTAGTTCCAAGGAGGGAAATAAGCAAGGTAATGTTGTAACCTTATTAGACCAATCAAATATATAGAAGGAAATAGATCAGCACCTCGGTTGTTTGGGATATCTTTTTAATGGAGAGATATTTTCTTGGGGATAAAACACATACAAGACAAAGGGGGGTGGGGGGAAGAAATCCCTTAATTTCTTATTCTAGTCATTCGTTCAGTGGAGTCAGACACCGGTACAACTAAGCAGCTATCTGATGTGTTTTATATGGATTAAACGTTCATACACAAGAAGGATTTAAAATTGGGGCTACTTGAAAGTTTTCAGGGAACAAAATTTTTTTTTTTGAAACTCATTCAAGATGTTAATGTATACAATGGTATTACCATTCACCATGCAAACTTGTGAAACAGTGCACAGTAAACAGTAACACGATTATCTTTTACATATCACACTAGATATGGGGTGCTCAACTCCAGTCCTCAAGCCCCCTCTCAAACAGGTCAGGGTATCCCCTGCTCCAGCACAGGTGGCTCAATCAGTCCCTGCTTCAGCACAGGTGGCCTAATCAGAGGCTCAGCCTTTGACTGAGTCTCTCATTGAGCCACCTGTGCTTAAACTAGAATGTCCTGAAAACCTTACCTGTTGGAGGGGGGGGGGGGCAGCTTTAAGACTGGAGTTGAGCAGCCCTGCACTAGATGACATGAGGTACATACTGCATATGCCTAGCTCGCCCATTTCTGTAAAGAAAACCACAATTTCTCCCAAGACTTCCTCAATTCAGTAGATGGTGACAGCCCAGTGATGCAATGTGCTAAGTTCCAGATAGTGTGCAGCATGACACACCAGCTGAACCCGGGTCAGGTAACTCTAAGCAGGAAATTGTACTCGCAACTTCCTTTTGTGCTGGACAAGGAAGACGCTGGTGTACGTGATCATGTGTCCGGAGGCTTGCCCAGGACACGGGAAGTGGCAGATTTACATGTACAATTTGCTGCTCTGTACCTTAAAGTGCGTTTCCATGAAAGCCATAAAAGCAGAGTTCTATCACTTTAAAAATGTGCTATCAAATGATTCGGAAACAAAAAAAAAAAACAAACATAACAAGTGGTAAAGAAGGAGGTCATGTGGCAGAGTACTGCAGCCGCTATACAGTTTGGGGGGGAAACAGGAAATCCAAATACCACATCAGTAAGAAGGCTGTATGCTACATACGAAAGCAGGATCTGAGGTTTTATAGCACATAGGAACAGTGGCGGAATTCCCATTAGGATGGGGCCTTGGTCGGCAAAATTTGGGGGTGGCATACATAGACTCCGCTCTCTTCCCAACTGATTGCCGGGGAAGAGGGTGGGGCCTCTGTTAAGGTCTCTCTCCTTCTCGCCGCCCTCCTCCTCCTGTAGCATCGCCACGTCAAATGACGCCGCAAAATCATATGACAACGCTTTGCCATGACAACATGACATCATTTGACGCCGCGACGCTGCTGGAGGAGGGTGACGCTGCAGGGGGAGGCATCCCGGGGTAAGACCCTATGGGCAGCAACATTTTAAATCTGCCACTGCATAGGAAAATAGGCAAACTAGCTGGGCCAAGTAGTTCTTATCTGCCGTCAAATTCTGTGACCATTATTTCTTATTTCACTTTTTTTCTCCATTTCATTTTTTTTCCATCAGCAAAAATGGAAAAAGGCAGAGCACTGCCAACAATAACAGGAGGAGGCTCACATTTAGAAAAATAGAAAATATTTATTGAAGGATCATAACAGACCCCCTAGATAGTACTAACGCACCTACGCGTTTCGGGCCGTACGCCCTTTACCAAGGTGTAATTTTAATACAAATAAAATGGCATTTAAATACAATTCTGCGTGGGCAGAATTCGCACGCCGTTGGATCCGCAGCATGGATTTTGTGGAAAGGAGAGGACAAAGGACACCTACTGAGTGAGTTACCTCAGCCTTGATTCCTCATTTCTGCCTTTATTATTCAGTTTGTGGACTCACTGTGTACTCATTAATGTGCTTAGACCACTGGCAGCACTAGGTACTAGTCCCGTTCCCTAAATGGGATGCTGATAAAATTCACATAATCTACATGGAATCCTATTACGTAGTTCTTAATATATTATAAGGACATAATTAATCCTTGAAGCACCGGTCTTCTATTTTTTCATAAACAAAAACAAATATTTCATCCCACTCCATTCATTCAAAACAAATCAGTCTTCGCTACTCATCTGTGGGAAATATCTCAGCATGCAGATTTTGCACGGACCATCATGGTTAAAACAGGTAAGCATTACATTGCAACTCATAAAAGGGCTTAATAATCATTATTAATATCGTCTACACAACCATTATTATTGTACGATGTAATTTTACTAGAAATGTAGAGCGCCTCCAATTTGTTTATTATTGTATTGAAAATGTGAACATCTACAAAAAAAATACTAAAAACACCAAGTATTTGTGTGAAGCTTCTCTACTAAGTCACTATGCACACAGGAAATTCTCTTCCCCACAGGATGTAACGTTCCTGTCAAAATACGTTATTAGTTTTACGGTTGACGATTTGCAACTGTATCTATTGATTTTAACTCGTTGACCAGACAGGCAAACAGGACCCATAGAACAGGAAAACAAAGGTGAGACAGCAGTGTACTGCTACTGATTTACCAACTCATGTCACAAAGCATTTAAAAGGGTAGTCCTGCACAGGACAAAAGTGAATTAATGACAATGGCACCTTTAATATATGAAATGGTGCATATATATCTACAGTCATGTGAAAAAGAAAGTGTACCCTCTTTGAATTCCATGGTTTTATATATCAGGACATAATAACAATCATCTGTTCCTTAGCAGGTCTTAAAATTAGGTAAATGTAACCTCAGATGACCAACAACACATGACATATTACACCGTCATGATTTAGTTAACAAAAATAAAGCCAAAATGGAGAAGCCATGTGTGAAAAACTAAGTACACCTTATGATTCAATAGTTTGTAGAACCACCTTTAGCAGCAATAACTTGAAGTAATCGTTTTCTGTTTGACTTTATCAGACTCTCACATCGTTGTGGTGTAATTTTGGCCCACTCTTCTTTACAACGTTGCTTCAGTTCATTGAGGTTTGTGGGCATTTGTTTATGCACAGCTCTCTTAAGGTCCCGCCACAGCATTTCAATTGGGTTGAGGTCTGGACTTTGACTGGGCCATTGCAACACCTTGATTCTTTTCTTTTTCAGCCATCCTGTTGTAGATTTGCTGGTGTGCTTGGGATTATTGTCCTGTTGCATGACCCAATTTCGGCCAAGCTTTAGCTTTCGGACAGATGGCCTCACATTTGACTCTAGAATACTTTGGTATAGAGAAGTTCATGGTCGACTCAATGACTGCAAGGTTCCCAGGTCCTGTGGCTGCAAAACAAGCCAAAATCACCCCTCCACCGCCGTGTTTGACAGTGGGTATGAGGTGTTTGTGCTGATATGCTGTGTTTGGTTTTCGCCAAACGTGGCGCTGTGCATTATGGCCCAACATCTCCACTTTGGTCTTGTCTATCCAAAGGACGTTTTTCCAGAAGTCTTGTGGTTTGTTCAGATGCAACTTTGCAGACCTCAGCCGTGCTGTCATGTTCTTTTTAGAGAGAAGAGGCTTTCTCCTGCAACCCTTCCAAACAAACCATACTTGTTCAGTCTTTTTCTAATTGTACTGTCATGAACTTTAACATTTAACATGCTAACTGAGGCCTGTAGAGTCTGAGATGTAACTCTTGGGTTTTTTGCAATTTTTCTGAGCATTGCACAGTCTGACCTTGGGGTGAATTTGCTGGGACGTCCACTCCTGGGAAGGTTGGCAACTGTCTTGAATGTTTTCCACTTTTGAATAATTTTTCTCACTGTAGAATGATGGACTTTAAATTGTTTGAAAATGGCCTTATAACTCTTCCCAGATTGATGGCAGCAACAATTGCTTCTCTAAGATCATTGCTGATGTCTTTCCTCCTTGGCATTGTGTTAACACACACTTGAATGCTCCAGACCAGCAAACTGGTAAAACTTCGGCTTTTATAGAGGTGGTCACACTTGCTGATGATCAATTAATCAACGGCATTTGATTAGCAGCACCTGTCTGCTACTTAGCATCTTAATTCCTATGGAAGCAGTTAGAGTGCACTTAGTTTTTCACACACAGCTTCTCCATTTTGGCTTTATTTTTGTTAAATAAATCATGACACGGTGTAATATGTCATGTGTTGTTCCCCCCCCTGGCCACCCCATTGGTTGTTTCAACACAGTAGCTAATTCACTCACAATTTATAGGTTGTTATAGTAGGCGCTCCTTAATGTTTTTGTTTTGTTTTGATATATATATATATATATATATTGACATTGTTCTATTCACGTTCCTTGCATAATAAATGACCAACTAAATACAGATGAGATACAAGGGTAGCAAAGTCCATCCTAAATGTAATATCTCATTTTCAAAACTAAATGTGTCTACGTCAAAATACTTATATTTGGCACTGATGTCGTCGTCGTAAGAAATGAAATATTAGTGCCACTAATTCAATCCTAAATTGGCCTCCACCTCTAGGTGTTGCAGTGTAAGTTACCTGAGTAGCAGAACCGAAGGTATGCCCAAAATCGATGCCGATCATTCCGCACGTCTCCATATTGATCATAAAGTTGCACAGGTGGCGATCCCCAATGCCAAGAATCCAGTGACTGATGCAGATCAGTGCATGGGAGCGGGCAAAATGAGAGCGGAGAGCCAGGAAAGCTTCAGGAGTTGTGCTCATCTTAACAAAGGCTCTCCTGAGAAAAACCACAACATATAGGTTTTAAATTAGGCAGACAATAAGCAATAGGATGCAATACAATATATTCCTTGCAGGGTGAATGCAAGGAAACATAACTACTCAAAAAGCTTAAAACTATTTGATAAAGAGACAACATATCATAGATAGCACGTTCTCAAATACGCTATGAATAGGAATGAGAGGAAAATGAAAAATTATATTTTTTTAAAAATATTGCATTCATCAGTAAACATGTTTTGCTGCAATAGCACAAAATATAAGCATAGAGAGAAAAAGTGAACAGGTAGTTTAAAAAAAACAAAACAAAAAAAACATGTCAAATTGAAAAATAAACTTACAGTACAAGCACTGATACAATGACATATGAAGACCTAACGTTTCATGCTGAGAGACTTTTAACCAAGTATCTGCCACAGTAAAAGTTTACTGTGCTATTTAAAGTCCAATGTAGAAGCACCTCATAACTCCTGCCAGCTGCTACCACACGTTATGTCATACGTCACCAAGATGTCATTATGTCAACGTGTGTAACCCAGCGGTTCTGGGTCCTAGGATAGGGAGCTAAAGGAGCTCCGCCAGTGAGCAAATAATAAAGCACATACATTATATGTAAAGAGGTGCAACTATAAAACAACCAATAAAAGCAATATTATACAAAGCAATATCGCACAATAGTAACATGCAGATAAAAAACAATCCCCCACAACATACAAAGTATCAGGTCTTCTCTCCCCCACAGACTCCCCCTTCCCTGCAATAAGCACACAATACCACCATCCCACATCTTACCATGGGGGAGCCTCTGGTGCCGTGCGGGCCCTACTTTTGGCGCGCACCAGCATGGTTCAGAGACGTGCATGAGCGGGGGCAGGGTGGTGTGAGGAGGCCGGCATCCGGACACCGTAACGTACAGTGCCAGCCGGACTCCCGCAGGCGCTGGGACTTATGTCCCAGCTCTCCCCACTGGTTCGGGCACAGGGTCTGTCTGCAGAGCGGCCGCAGGCAACATGGCGACACCTTGTTCACATGTAATCATTTATGATTTATATAGTAAAAACACAAAATAGTGCAATATTATCTACTTCAGCAAATTAGCTTCAGTGCTGAAAGTTCTATAAAATTTGCACTCACGTGTTTAACGTGAAATGAAAGCGTTGTGGTTATGCAAAGTTACCAACTTATGTCTCCAGACAGGTACTCCAGATCCACATAGAGAGGGGGAAATTCCATATACAAAAGAGTGGAAAAGCAAAATAGTATAATATTGTTTTTAATGTTAAAAACACAAAGTATTCCACTTACATAAGTGCCTTTGTTTGAGAGCATTCAGACCACCCTGGGTCATAGGGTCAGACAAAATATTCACAGCAACAGCATCTGCTCCACGGCCGTCACAGCAGGTACTGGGCTGATCAGGGGCTGATCAGGGGCTGAGGAAGACTTTACAGTGGAAACACGTGTTGGGTGATATCAGTGACCACTAAAGGAGCCCTTGTTGATGACATCTAGAGTGGAGGACAACTTTAATCAGCCCAGTACTTGCTGTGACGGCCGTGGAGCAGATGCTGTTGCTGTGAATATTTTGTCTGACCCTATGACCCAGGGTGGTCTGAATGCTCTCAAACAAAGGCACTTATGTAAGTGGAATACTTTGTGTTTTTAACATTAAAAACAGTATTATACTATTTTGCTTTTCCCCTCTTTTGTATATGGAATTTCCCCCTCTCTATGTGGATCTGGAGTACCTGTCTGGAGACATAAGTTGGTAACTTTGAATAACCACAACGCTTTCATTTCACGTTAAACACGCGAGTGCAAATTTTATAGAATTTCCAGCATTGAAGCTAATTTGCTGAAGTAGACAATATTGCACTATTTTGTGTTTTTACTTTCTTTTACATGTCCTGATGTGATTTGCGCACCTGTTTCTCCTTCGTTTGCTGATTGAATTTGGTTTGAATTCTACGTCAGGAGCTGCACTCATTAAGGATAGTGTATCATCTGTGTTACCTTTGATCTGTTGTGATATTATTTGCGCTTGATTTTCCTTTTCACAATGATTTATATAGTGTATACATTGTAAGATTTATTTAATATATTACTTTTACATTTTTTTTTGGACCTGTTAGCCAATGGTGGAGGTTTTTTTTGCCTTTTACCATAACGTAAAATGTATATGGTAAACCTACCCAGCCTAGAAATATTGCAAAGGAAGTATAAACCAACATCACACTGATGATACCCATTAAGGTTGAAACATGTCTGTGAGTGGTTTGACTTGCTTTGCTAGTCCCATGTTGTGCTTAAAAGCGTATGAACAGCGATGCATTTGCTTATATGGGCTTCATGTGAATGGATATTCCAGGCAAAAGGTGACACATTGTGTGCTCATTTGCATGTCATTTCCCAGAATCCCTTGCTGCAGTGGAAACACTGTATGCTAGGTGATAATGGTGAAAGGCAGGGTTGCAGACCCGTCTAAAACATGTGAATGTGCTCACAATTGATATTCTCTATTGGCTATATGCCAAGTAACTTTCTCTTAATCCTGCCTCCCCTTCCAGCTACCACCCTATCCCTCTTCTGCCATTTGCACTTAAACATCTTGAGTGACTAATTTATAACCGCATACTAGTCTGGATTCCGTTCTAATATTTAATAATGATCTACTCAATGCCAAATCACAAGGGCAGTTCTCCTTACTCATTTTGGACATTTCTGCTGCTTTTGATACTGTTGACAATCCCCTCCTTCTGCCTTCCCTCCATTCTAATTGGCTTGTGTGACACCGCCCTCTCCAGGTTGACATCTTACCTATCTAACCGCACTTTGTGCTTCCATTGCTGGCATATCATCCTCCTCACGCGCATTTCCAGTTGGTATTCCCCAGGGCTCTTATCTAGGACCTCTAACCTTCTCCATTTATACTTCTTCCCTCGATAAACTAATAGTAATTTGGCTTTCACTACCACCTCTATGCTGATGATACCCACATTTACCTCTCATTTCCTAACCTCTCCCCTCTTGTGTCACTGTCTTTCTGCTATTGACTCAAATGTCTAATCACCATCATAAACTTCACATGTAAAACACTGAACTTCGAATTTACCCTCCTAAGTCTACACCAGCGGTCTCCAACACATCGATCACGAGCTACTGGTTGCCACTTAGTATTTCGCCCCTAAGCAGTGCTGCCGGAATCTTCTGCCGCTCTCCCCTGCTGGTCAGTGCCAGAGGCTGGGCCCGCCTAGAAATCAGGCCCAATCTCCACATCAGCGAGCGGGACCGGCAGTCTTCCCCTAAAGGTAAGTGGCATGTGTGCGATTGTGTTATGGTGTGTCGTACTGTGGTGTGTATGTTGTGTGGGGTTTTTGTTTGTTGGATGCCTGTGGGTATTGTTGGGGTAGTGTGTGTGTGTGTGTGTGTGTGTGTGTGTGTGTGTGTGTGTGTGTGGAGGAGGGGTTTGTGAGTATTGTGTTGAGTGGGTTTTTGAGGGTTTCGCCACTATTTAATGGTGACCTATAAAACCTGCTAGACTGGAGTTCTCCAGAGGCAGCGTTGGTGTTGCTTGACTTATATGTAATTTAACTCTATGCCCAGGACATACTTGAAAACGAGAGGTAACTCTCAATGTATTACTTCCTGGTAAAACATTTTATAAATAAATTTGTACCCTTACCTAATCCACATATTTTCAAAATATGTTTTACTAGCTCGTGATAATTTTAATTGAACAGAAGTAGCTCTCATTACAAAGAAGGTTGGAGACCCCTGCTCTACACCTATATCAGATTTCTCATGTGAAATCGATGACTCCATCATATTTCCAATACCAAAAGTTATATGCATAGGTGCGATTCTTGATTTCTCACTCTCCATCCCGCACATTCAGTACCTCTCAAAAGCATGTTGTTCCTACCTCTGCAATATTGTTAAATACGTCCCTTCCTCATGGAACAATCCACCAAAATCACTCATATAGTCATTATATCTCGACTGGACTATTGCAACCTGCTTCTACTTGGTCTCCCTTCTGTCTGTGCTCAAGTCTATACTAAATGCTGCTACCTCACTAACCGCTTCTCCTCTGCTGCACCATTATGCAAGTCACTACATTGGCTACCCATACCCCACAGCAGTGGTTCTCAACCTTTTCTCTCGAGGCACCCCTATTCATAATGCTAAGTTGCTGAGGCGATATAATAACATTTACATAAAAGACAGGATCACAGTAAATCCAAACATCTAAGGGGAAGTCAGAATGGGACTTATATGTTAGGCTGTGTCCACGCTGCCGCTGAGCGCGCTCATTCTTGAGAGCGGTGACATCACCAACTCTCCAAGCATGAGCGCAGGGTGTCCAGCATAATTTTGAAAGCGCGAGCGGTGGGGGGGGGCATGGATCGGGGCAATTTCTGTTTGTAATGTGTGTGTGTGTGTCTGTGTTCTGTGTGCATCGACTGCTGCTGAGCGTGCTTCAAAGTCAATTTTATTCGTCTCCCCAAGCGCGAGCGTGGCCGTACCAATTGATTTTAATTGCAGTAAGCGCGCCAAGCAGCAGCGCGGACGCAGCCTTACTCTTGAGTTTTCTACTAGTTTACTTTGGTCTACTTTATAGTATTATAAAGACAGAATGTACTGTATTTGAATGAAATTTTTAATCTAAATCTATATATTTTGTATATGAAAATATATATATATACACACATTTTATATATGTGCACATACGCTGTCCCGTGCTTGGGGAGGCAAATAAAATTGATTTTGAAGCACGCTCAGCAGCAGTCAATGCACACAGAACACAGACACATACACATTAGAAACAGAAATTGCCCCGATCCATGACCTCCGCTCGTGCTTTCAAAATTATGCAGGACACCCTGCGCTCATGCTTGGAGAATTGGTGACGTCACCGCTCTCAAGCATGAGCGCGCTCAGCGGCAGCGTGGACACCAGCGCCCTGAACATCGAAAAGTAGAGGAGAGGGGGAGATGATTGGTAAGAGAGGGAGAGAGGAGAGATAGAGGAGGAGAATTAAGAGCGGAGATGAGAGAGAGAGAGATAGAGAGAGAAAGACACATGAGAGAGTAGATATAGTATATACCGACACAGAATGATAGACGAGATAGCCGATACATTCACACACACACACACACACACCACACACACACACACAACACATATATATATATATGTAATATATATAATATATATATGTATATATGGTAGTATATATATATGTATGTACTATATATATATATATATATATATATATAATATATATACACACCACACAACACACACACACACCACACACACCACGAAGTATGTCTAGTAATATCAGAATAATTGAAGGATATGTAAGAGTAGAGGTATATAAGACACACCATACGACGAGGACGAAAGATATATGACCACACGACAGACGTAGTGCATGATACAGAGACACGCCACAGAACATACAACATAAAATCACACACACTACAACACACACAATAGATATATATAATATATATAGTAGTATATAGCTGAAACCCGTTAACACGGTGCTTGGGTCAACATAATGAGACCCGCTTTATAAACCCGGGATCGCATTATAATCGCGAAATGGCCGCCGTGCGAGGGACTTTACCCGCCATTTGCAGCTCTCTCCTCTCCCTGCTGCATCGGTTGGGTCCATTACGGTGCACCTCTCCAAGGTTTTTTATTATAACATTTCATGCTTTATTGCTACAGCACACAACAATCAAACCTTCCCCCTACACTATCTAATTTTACCATATTATTTATAATAATTTATAAATTGTAGTGAAAAAAGCAGCTCTAATAAAAAACAAAATATAGATGTAACGAGTCTCATTGCTCCTGTTGGAGATCACATTTTAGTTCCCAAGAGTTTCCAAGAAGATTAATGACAGGATATCCCAACATCGCCCTACAAGAGGGAACTGAGGCCTGCTACATTTCATAGATACATTTGAGCTATTTGAAAAAAACGATTGGATTTTATATACTACTTAATTTGGATACAATAGTCTCACACTTAAAAGGTCACTAGGAGACAAGAGCTTCCCTAGCCCTAAATGTGTGATGCTTCATGATAGCTGGCACGCTTGCAAATCAGAAACAGGATCAATATTTAGTATGCATGGTAATGCAAGCATAGTTTGTGGTGGCCTGTAAGTTGTTAAGAAATATTGGTCAAAAAACTAGTACAATTGAAAGAAAAATGAATACGAAAAATAAAAAAATAAACCCTTCGATTACTTAACAACCAAATATTTCACCTTACGCCTTAAGATATTGACCTGTGCCATTTAGAGACCTTATTAAATGTAATCCCAGAAATTGAGGAATTGATAGGAATCTATGTGTACCTCTATTTTCCACAACAATAAAAAAAAATCTATGTTCTTATCTGACGTCAGATAAGCAAAAGGCACCTTTATTGATTAGCTAATGTTCAAATTCAATTCGTCAAAGCCCACATAGGCCAATTCTTAGGCTAAGGTCCCGGTCACGACGCTGTAACGCGCGCCCGCAATATTGGCGGCGCGTCAGACCGATTTCCCCGGTCTGCCGCTCATGCAGGAGGAGAGACCGGCGGGGGGGCGTGGCGGGGGAGTGACAGGGGCGCGGCTCATGACGTCCACCCCAGGTTCGCCCTCATTGGCTGAACCGCGGGGGGCGTGCCTAATCGCTCGACGCGGAGTCTGTCCCCAATTCTATGAGAGCAGGAACAGCTCGCGCGCGAGCGGTGCTGGCCCCCCTCGCAGCGGGCCCGGCGCCATTGAGGGTAGGGCTCTCGCGTGCGCAGCGTCCGCACAGCGGACGGTGTAGTAGGCAGCGGGGGCAAGGCCTTAAAGCAGTAGGCCGTGCTGCTCGAAACATTTTTGGGGCTATTTATTATTTAGTAATTACCTGTACTGGCTGTCTCTCAAAGGACAATCTGCAGGTCCCGAGATCTGGAGGACTTCTTGGGTCACGAGCAACAAGCAGTTTTGGCTGCCAGGCCACTATGCTTGCCTAGGGCACAAAATGGCTGTGAGGTCTGGCTCGCTCATTTAGTCAAAGAAAAGTTGCAACTTATCAGGATAGAAAACAGACCAAACTTTCAATTTGTGATCCAGCCTACAGCATTTTGACAGAAAAATTAAAAATGCATACTTACTAGCAACCGGGAGGCCCTGGAGCTGGAAGTATCACGGTTGAGCTCTAAGGACCCCCTAGTTTTCTTAGGATAAAAATAAAATAAAAATACAATTCGTTTTTGGGAGGATTGCTGCTCAAGTACAGATGGGCCGCTGGTTCGGGCCCCACTACTTGGCGGCTTTGAGGACAATTGCATCGTGGATCAAGAGATGGTTGACGGGACTAGGATTCGGAGGGTGAAGAAGCAAGGTAAGAAACACATTGATTGTATTTATTGGGTTAATTTTATTAGGTTGCTCATTGACGACAATGTTTTATCTATACCCCTTTTTGGGGATAAATAAGCACAGTGACAAAGCAATGCTTTTGGCATGTTTTTTTTAAATTGAAATGTAATGTATTTTATTTGGGCTTTTTTTTTTTATGTTCCCATTGGGACTGCCATGTGGGCAAGAGGGGCATGGAGTACCACGTGCAATTCAATGGTGTTTATTGGCAAAGTTTTCTCTTTTTTTTTTTTAAAAGTGAGTGTATTTTTATTCAGTGCTTTTTACATTTTATTTGTAGCTTGCCAATCATTGTCATTGTGGTAAAACCATGTCCATATTATGGGGCATGGATGTGTCCTCTACTGTGGCCAAATCAATGGTGTATAGAGCGGGTAGGGGTCGGGGTGGTAGGGGTAGTGCTTCGAAGAGGGTGTGGTGGGCCATTCTGGGTGTCGGAGCGGAGGAAGGGGGGGGTTTGTGACCCTTATTATCATAAGGGACTTAAAGGGGTTAGTGGGCTCGGTAGTTATTTTTTCTTTTTACAGTCGATGCCCACTGAGAAGAGAAAGACTGAGGCTAAATTACTATCATGCTGCTGGTAGAGGTTGTTGGTTATCTTGTTATTTTAAAATCGGAAAATGTGCTATTATCCGATATGTATATAGGGATTTCCCAATTACTGGACGTGTTTTTGTTTGTTTTTTGTTTGGGGGGGGGGGGGGGAGTTCAATGTATTGTAATTGATGTTTGTATATACCATGGTTTTTGGAGGGAGGAAGTCGGGTGCGGCTGGTGAAGGGGGGGGGGGGTACCTGGCCCATGGTGGGTTGTTAGTCCTATTGGGTGGGTAGTGAGAGGGGTTCATCCCTTCATTACCATAGCGGTTACTACAGCTAAGGTAATGAAGGGGTTAAGCCATCCTGCAACATTCCCGGTAGGACTAACCACCCACCCTGGGGCAACTACCCTTTTCACCCACCGCCTCTACCCCCAATAAACTAGGTACTCTGGCATAACCCCTTCATTGAAGAGGCTTGGTTGTAAGGCGATGCAGCTGCCGTAGGGAAAAAATGTGGAACTGGACTGCCGATGGGTAAAGCAGGGGAGCGCAAACTTTTCCAGCTGTGCCCCCCTATCTGCCCTGCTCCGGATTCGCCCCCCTATCTGCCCTGCTCCGGATTCGCCCCCCTCCCCCCACCCTCCTACCTGCCGCCGCATCAGATGACGCTCCGGGGTCACGTAAATGTCAGGTCACGTGACCCGCGGCACAGGTTCTGAATCTCGGTAAGTTTTCCTATTGCAAGGGCCTCACGCGCCTGGGGGAAGAGCACGGGACCTCTGCAACCACACGCGCCCCCCCCCAGACAAATCTCACCATCCCCCCAGGGGGGTGCGCCCACCCATTTGCACCCCCCGTGGTAAAGTACAAAAAAGTTTTATTGGCATTATTTTATTATCTAGCCGCTAAGGTAACGAAGCTGCCTTTATTGTGATAACACAGTATTGTAGCAGGAGGTCTCCGGAGCTGAACCGCATTGATTTCAGGTCTGGGGACCCTCTGCTTCCCCAGTTACAGGCCCCGGTATGGGGTACTGGTATCCCCCTGCTTTGTTTAAATCTCCGAGTCACGTGTGCCGTGACGTGGGAGAATTTAAACATTGCTGGGATACCGGCACCCCATAACAGGGCCTGTAAATTGGGAAGCAGGGGGTCCCCAGACATGAAATTAATGCGGTTCAGCTCAGGAGACCCCCTGCTACAATACTTTGTTATTAAAATAAAATAGAAGCCGTGCAATCACTTGTTAGAGGCGCACAGGGTGAGTGACCGATTCCGTCTCACTCAGTGCGGGTCTCTTACAGACAGGTGCAGCCCGGTAGGATTCACACCCCGCAGGTCCCATTCAAACACAGGGACCCCTGCTGTGTTAATCTGATGGGCCATTACAGCATGCTATGGACTGTCCAGCAGATTGTCCCTGATGTGCTCTAGAATTTCCTGCGGATGCTGGGCCATAAGGAAAGGTTACATCTGTATACGTGCATAAGGCATTTTAAACTGTTTCATCTTGGATATCTTCACTAGAAAGATGCTCAACAAATATGCAAATACATTTTGTATTATTTTTCTTCACCAACATGCAGCTTAGTTTAGAAAATATTTTCAGTGTTATTGAATAATTCCAGTTTTCTACTTACTTGTACATAGCAATGTACGGAAGTGGTCCTCCGGGTTTCTGCATCTTGTCCAACCAGCCTTTATACTGCAAAAATGGTCCCTTACCGCTGTCATTACAAAAAAGAAATGGAAAACTTATTTACTATTTCAATTGGTATCTTTGGGTCCCAACTCAGCTTCTGCTCTTACTAATTAAATAAACAAAGGATGAGTATTGAAAATAAAAACCTGATACTTTTGGGTTTAACAGCCTCTTCTTTTACAGGCGAGGGAACAAAACGGAAATACATCATTATAAACAATACCATTTAGGACACAAGTGTGGAGATTCGCACACAGCACTTCTGCTAACTCCCCTCCCCCCAATAGTTTTTCAAATTAAGATCACATTTTCTATAATAATGCTGCAGTTCTGCATGGATCGCCATTTTTTTAAAAAAAACTTGCTTTCGGAGATCTTTTCTTGCCCCTTTCACAGCTTTTTTTTATTTTACATAAAAAAAATCTGATGCTTTGCTAGAGAGATGTAAGTGGTTAAAATGTTAAGTGTCCAAGAGGATAGAATGAAGTCCTCACCAGACGCCGTTGCAGTCTAATGGTTACCATGGTGACCTCAGAAGCTAGAGATGTAAAACATCTTGATTAACACATGTATGTAAGAGCAGGACATGCTCACTTACAGAGGGCTTGTAGGGAACAGGAAGAGGGATTGCATTCTCGATAGTCCCATGCCTAACTCCATGCCTAACCAACCCGAGACTCTGAAACTGCCACCAGTCTAAATTCTTTCAAAACTAAAGCTGTCGCACATTTTAACCTTGTCTGTAACTGTTAATAAACATCTATAACATATCTTTAAATGTGTTCATGCAAAGTCTTTATATATAATGTATAACCCTGCTCATTAAATGTAACCATGTATTGTCATCTTAACTCTGTGCCCAGGAAATACTTGAAAATGAGAGGTAACTCAATGCATTTCTTCCTGGTAAAACATTTTATAAATAAAAAAATAAATTATAGGTAACATGCATCACTGTACTTTCTGAGCGAGATTCTAAAGGGACAACTAAACACAAGCTCATACCTGGCGTATTCTTTTTTTTCATCTCCAGACATACTATTTAAAATAAATTCCTTTAAGGTACAAGTGTTCTCCAACCATTCAATCAGTCCTATTCTGTAAAAAATAAGGAAATAAAAGTTGTAGGTATTACTGACATCTGAAAGATCCGCCCTGCTGAATACTGTACATATTGTGTTTTATGTGCTTAAATACCTGCTTGTCATGGGAATCACTTGGTATGTTTTTAGCTGCATGTGTCTCTGGCTACAAGCTGCATCTTGGGAAAGGATGATGTTCATGATATCAAAAAGCTGCTCAATACGCTGATCCTGACGCAGGTCTTCACCACCTTTTACAAGAAACGGGTATTCTCTCTCATCATTACCTCGAATAATAATACGTTTCGGTTTCCTTATGGAAGTCATAACTTTTACCTTACAACAAAAACAGAAATACATCATCAACACTGCCTTTTGTGTTATCCAAACAGCTACCTACCCAATTAGGTGCATACAAAGGAATTATTAAAGTATGTTAATTACAAATCATACTCTGGATTGTAATCAATGTGATAATTCATCTGATGTCTTGCAAAGATGATTAACACGTACATGGGCGTCCGCAGGAGGGGGCAAGGGGGGGGCGCTTGCCCCCCCCTGGATCCTGGGCCGCCAACAGCGGGGGACAGAGGGCACTGGCGTGACAGGATTTAGCGCGCTCATGATGTGCAATGAAGCGTGCGCGTCTCTGCAAAAAAAAAAAAAAAACCTCCCTTGTCTCCGATTGGCAGTGCGCGTGTTGGCTACGCTGGCCAGGATTTTTTTTTGGCCCTCGCAAGCTCTATCTGAGCTTGCATACGAGGCCCGCCCTTTTCCTGCATAGCAAGTCAGGTGATACTGCTCCATGCCACTCTCGCTTTCCCCCCTTGTCTTCCTCGCTCTGATTTCCCCCCCCCCCTTTCCTTCCCCCCCCATTCCAAAATCTTCCCCCTGCTCTGGTCCCCCCCGCTTCTGATTCCCGCCCCCCCTGTTCCGGTCCCCCCTTCCCGTTCCGATTCCCCCCCCTGCTCCTGTCCCCCATCCCTTTTCCGATTCCCCCTGCTCAGGTCCCCCCTTCCCGTTCCGATTCCCCCCCTGCTCCGGTCCCCCCCTTCCCGTTCCGATTCCCCCCCTGCTCCGGTCCCCCCTTCCCATTCCGATTCCCCCCTGCTCAGGTCCCCCCTTCCCGTTCCGATTCCCCCCCTGCTCCGGTCCCCCCCCTTCCCATTCCGCTTCCCCCCTGCTCCGTCCCCCCTTCCCATTCTATTCCCCTCGCTCAGGTTCCCCCCCCCCCGTTCCGATTCCCCCCCTGCTCCGGTCCCCCCCCTCGTTCGGATTTCCCCCCATGCTCCGCCCCCCATTTCGTTCTCCCCCACCCCCGCTCCGGATTCCCCCTTGTTGCGAGTGTCCTGATGTGTCCTGACGTGTAGTGTGTGAGAGGGATGAGGTGTTGTGGTGTGTGTGGATAGGTAGTGTGTGGAGTGTCGTATGTGATGAGTGTGTGTGTGGTGTGTGTAGTGTGAGTGTGTGTGTGCGAGGTATGTGTGAGTGTGAGTGTGTGAGTGTTAGTGTGTGGTTGATTGTGTGTGAGTGGTGTGTGTTCTGTGTTGCTGTTGAGGTGTGAGTGTGCGTGTATGTGTGGTGTGCGTGGTGTGGTGTGTGTGGTGACGTGTGTGTGAGTGTGTGGTGAGGTGTTGTTGCTGTTGTGTTGCGAATGTTGTGGTGTTGTGGTGTGTGTTGTGTGTGCAATGTGTGGCTGTGAGTGTGTGTGTTTTTGTGGTGTGTTGCGGTTGTGCGCGGTGTGTGTGTCGTCGTGTCGATTGGATTGTGTGCGTGTGTGTGCTGAGTGTGTGCGGCTTGTGTCGAAGTGCCTGCGAGTGTTACGTTGTCGTGTGTTGTGTGTGTTGAGTACGTGTGTGCTTGGTGTGTGAGAGTGTGTGTTGTGTTGTGTGTGTGATGTGTGTTGTGTGTGGTGTGTGTGTGTTTGGTGTGTGTGTGGTGTGTGTGTGGTGTGGTGGTGTGACCGTGTGTGGTGTGTGTGGTGGTAAGGGGGGAAATAAGGGAGAACTGAATTAGGAGAGGGACGGATTCAGGGAGTTTCGAGGTGAGACTAGGGGATAATTGATGGAGGGGGCGAGAGTGATGGACTGACAGGGGGTGTAATAGAAGGTAAGTGAGGAAGATAGGGTGGATGGGGGGAGAGTTGAAATGATACGAAGAGAGGGGGAAGAAAGAGATGGGGCTACACCTTGGACTATCCTGCATTAGAGTGGCACCAACAACCGAGGTGTGTGTGTGTGTGTGTGTTGTTGTGTGTGTGTGTGTGTGTGTGTGTGTGAGTGGAGTTGTGTGTGCAGTGTTGTGTGAGAGTGTGTGATTGTGTGTGAGGTTGTGTGTTGTGTGTGTGTGTGTGTGTGTTGTGTGTGTGGGTGTGTTGAGAGGGATGAGAGAGAGAGTGTTGTGGTCTGAGCGTGAGAGGGATTCTGACGGAGGGAGTTTGGGGGGGGATTCTGGGGGAGAGTCTGAGGGGAAGAGTCTGAGGGGAGAGAGTCTGAGGGGGAGAAGAGTCTGAGGGAGAGATCCTGAGGGGGAGAGAGTCTGATGGGAGAAAATCTGAGCGTGTCTGAGGGTGAAGCAGAGTGTCTGAGGGGGAGAGAGTGTCTGAGGGGGAGAGAGGTGTCTGAGGGTGAGAGAGTGTCTGAGGGGAGAGAGTGTCTATGGGGAAAAGTATGAGAGGGAGAGTCAGGAGATGGAGAGTCCTGAGAGGAGAGTCTTGATTGAGAGTGGAGAGTGCTGAGAGTCTGGTCTGAGAGGGGAGAGTCTGAAGACGTCTGGTCTGAGAGGGCTGAGTCTAGAGAGATCTGGTCTGAAAGGAGAGTCTGAGAGAGTCTGGTCTGAGAGGGAGAGTCTGGTCTGAGAGGGAGAGTCTGGTCCTGAGAGGGAAAGTCTGAGAGAGTCTGGTCTGAGAGGAGAGTCTAGAGGGAGAGTCGGGTCTGAGTAGGGAAGTCTCAGAGGGAGAGTCTGAGAGAGTCGGGTCGAGAGGGATAGTCTGAGAGAGTCTGGTCTGATAGGGAGAGTCTGAAGAGTCTGGTCTGAGAGGGAGAGTCTTGAGAGAGTCCTGGTCTGAGAGGGAGAGTCTGAGAGAGTCTGGTCTGAGAGGGAGAGCCTGAGAGTCTGGTCTGAGAGGGAGAGTCTGAGAGTCTGGTCGAGAGGGAGAGTCTGGAGAGGGAGAGTCTGAGAGAGTCTGGTCTGAGAGGGAGACGTGAGAGTCTTGTACTGAGAGGGAGAGGGTCTGAGAGGAAGGATTCTGAGAGGGAGAGTCTGAGGGAGATGTCGCGAGGGGAGAGAGTGGTCTAGGTAAGGGTGTCTGAGGGGGAAGAGGTCTAGAGGGAGAGTCTGAGAGGGAGGGTGTGTGTGTTTGTGTCTGTCTGTGAATGAATACAGACCCAACCCACATTCAGTTCAGTCACCCACCCAAGTGTCAGTCTCCAGTCACCCAAGTGGTCAGTCACACACGAGTCAGTCGGTCACCCACCCAAGTGTCAGTCACCCACCCTGTCACCCACACACCCCCCCACACCCACACCCACTCTCTCTCTCTGTCTAGTTAAAATTATGCCCCCATCCTGAAAACATTTCTGCGGACGCCCATGAACACGTATGTATTACTATAAGCAGTAGTAATTTAATATAGTGCTGCTTTTGTAGTCCGTGCTTTTCAGAGGTAACATGAAAAAAGGGTGTATAACTTACTAAGCAAAGAAACCAGAAAACAAACTGTAGACACGGTATGCAAATAATGGCAAACCGTGTGAATTGCATGTACCGTGGTTATTCTGGATTGTGAACACATACCCGTTCATCAAATCCGGAGATTTTCACATGGTATTCTGGCATTGGTTTACTTTTCCCATCATACTGGCCTGGAACAAAACAACATTTTTTTATAAAAAGATATATGTTTGGCATGATAATTTACTTGAAATCAGCAGTTTTGATCTTCTGAACAATATATTATGATGACAAACACCACAAAAGAATGTTGCTCACCTACATAATTATGTGGAAAAACGCAGACCCAATAAAATATTGACTATCTTGGAATAAAAAATAAACCAAGTAAGCCTGAGTAATGGGAAACTGTAGGTGCTAGGGGATAACAATATTTGAACACACAATAGACTAAGACAATCCTGAAAGCAGCACTCTAAATATACCACAAAAAACTATATACATACCAAAAGACCAGAAACTAAAGTCAAATAGAAAATGAATAGATTTTAATAGCGAGCAAAAGAACACTAACATTTAAACATATACCACACTAAGGGCAAGCAAAAAAATACAAAAAGACTGTGACTGACTAAAATTTACAAAAATCAATAATGCTGAAAAATAAATCCAAAAGCAAAAATGTGTCTGCACAATGAGCACCTGATAACTAATAAAAGCGACACAAAAAAAAGCCTGAATATTTAAAAAAATAAAAACCTGGTTTTAAACTGTAACTTAATTATATTTTTCTTAAGTACAACAACATCATTTTTGTATTAGGTTTATTTATGCCATACTTTCTTTATGCCCTTAGCTTAGTTATCTACCTTTTTAGCTTAGGTCTTTACCAGGTTTTTTTTTTAAAATATTCAGCTTTTTTTTGTGTCCGTTTATATAGTTATCAGGCTCTTGTGTCAGACACATTTTTTGCTTTTGATTTATTTTTCAGCATTATTGATTTTTGTAAATTTTAGTCAGTCAGTTCTTTTTTGTATTTTTTTTGCTGCCTTAGTGTTTATAAATGTTTTTAATGTTAGTTGTTCTTTTTGCTCGCTAATTAAATCTTTTCATTCTAATTTTGCCTTTATTTTTCCTGGTCTTTTGGTATTATGTTATCAGTTATTTTGTGGTATATTTAGAGTGCTGCTTTCAGGGATTGTCTTAGTCTTTGTGTGTTCAAGATATATATATATGTGTTTTAATTTGCTTGTAGTAATAACGATTTATGGCCCAAAAGAGTTTCTCTACACATGAGCTTTCAAAACGTTTGGTCTTTTCTTTCTTTTTGTTAAAGAAAAAAATATTGTGGTGTGTGCAGAGCACACACGCATTTTAAGTGAACTTGGTTATGGGTATTGTTTGTATATTTTTTGTTGTTTATGCTTTTGGTACAAGAAAACTTTTGAGTAGTCGGTTTTTTCTTTTTTTCCCTCATCAGACATTTGCATAGTAACACTTGGAATACATGATAGAAATCGAGTTTTATAACGGAAGTATATACATAATTTTTGGCTGTAAATGTAGGCTGTATGTAATGCTATTAGTCCTCAAAAGTCGTTTTATTAGAAACATGAGGACATTTAAAATTTTGCTATTTCACTTTTATTTTGTAGATTCCTGGGTTGTGTGTGGTGGGTTCCTGTGTTTTTTTTTTTTTTTTGGCATTTGTCAGTTTTTTTTTATAAATGGGCATTTTTAAACCGTTTGTTATTTGCACTTCTATATTTTTTTTCACCAGTCGTGGGGGTTTTGGTGTGTGTCTCTTTTGCACCTTGTCAATTGTTATTAGAAATGTGACACTTGTAGAGTTTTTTGCTATTTTGTGTCTCGGTCTGCGCATGCGCATGAACCCCTCTACGTATTGCATTTGCTGTGGTGGGTGTTGCCGTTCATGCGCTTGTGATGCCGAATATCTCTGCGCATGGCACAGGCAGAACCCTCCTGCACATGCATAGGCGTCTGTGGTGCGCTGATGAGAAGCAGTTTTTTTGCTGGTACAGAGGGGTAGAGTTTCCCCTGTGCATGCGCTTCATTGCGGCAACGGCCGCAGCTGGTGCCAACAGGCGCATCTCTACGCTGTGCATGTCAATGGCTTCTTCTTCTTTTTGCCCACAATTAACCCTAATTTCACACACTTGCGTCACGTCCGTGACATACTCTTCCGTCTCCACAAGGAAATTCACATAGTGGCCAGCAAGAAGTTTCACTTAAAAAAACACATAGGGAAAACTCTAACCTGAAGATCTCTAGTTCATTACTTAAAAATTCTGGTTTGTATTCACTCATGCCAAGGAGAACACTCCTTTAAATTTTCCTGGTTCGTTTTGTCCACTCATTTTGAATGCAAAACTTCAGTAGTTTTAGAAAATACCATAGTGTTCATCTCAGAAAGCTTTGAACCTTCTTTTCCAAGGGTCGTTTCAAACTCCTTCCTGTATTTCCTGAAATAAAACATGATGCAGAGCTAATGTCTTAAACGTAATAGTGTTTTGAAGACCAATGATCGTACCATGTTACTCTACAAAAGTCGAGACCATCTGTGATCCTCGCTCATCACGTGCTGCAAAATCTCTGAAGCAGAAGGCGCATTAAGAAGAAAACACCTTGCTCCTAAATATTTTTTCTTTAGTTCTAGGATTGTAAGGCAGACGGGTCCGGACCTGAAACCGAGTTTAATTTTAGCTCCAGAGTGTGTGTTGGTGTGTGTAGTGTGTGTGGTGTGTCTGTCAGCTCTCCTATCTCTCATCTCTCTCTCTCTTCTGTGTTCTGTTCGTTCTGTTTGTTCTCTGTCTCTTCTTGTATCTCATCTTGTCTCTTGCCATCTCTGCTCCGTATGGCTCATGCTGCATGTCTTAGTCAGGTCTTGGCAACTGCACCCCGCCTTTCCCCATTATCACCTATCACCCAGCATACGCACTATTCCACTGCAGCAAGGGGATTCTGGAAATGACATGCAAATGAGCACACATGTCACTTTTTTGCCCAATCAATAACCATTTTTAACAAGGTTCCCTATAGGCTTATAAGCTTGCTGCATGGTCACAGCTTTGGCACAGCCAGGGTTAAGGTGGCATACCCAGAAAACCCCCACAGACAGCTGTTTCGACCTCTTGATGGGTCTCTCATCAGTGTGGGGGTTTGATGTTTACTGGGACTAATGCAGAGAGTCTATGTATATCTATATATAGTTCTATATA